>SJYV01032207.1:977594-999948 GCA_006410875.1 Neotragus pygmaeus | reverse complement strand
CTTCTCATGTGGTTCCCATTAGGGAAAGCCTTTCCAGAAGACATCAAATGGTTCCTCAAATGAATATGAGAGGTGGCTTCCCACCCTCTTCTGCCATAATCACTCCTCTCTGTTTTCCTCTTCTTCCTGGCTCCTCCTTTTAAAAACTATTTCTTTCCTTTCACCTCATTATCTCCTGATTCAGAGCCTGTGATATGGTTGGAAAGAGCTTGGAATTGAAGGGTGAGGGGGCCAGATTAAAGTGTTCAATAGCTACAAATTCTCAGTTTTAAGATAAATAAGTACTAGGAATATAAGGTACAACATAGTAAGTATAATTAGCATCGTATATTATATATAAAAGTTGAGAGTAAATCCTAAGTTCTCATCACAAGAAAAAAAATATTTTTCTACTTTTTAAATTGTGTACCTATACGGATAGAGACAATGAATGTTCACTAAACTTACTGTGTGATGATTACTTCACGATGTATGTAAATTAAATCACTATGCTGTACACCTTAAACTTATAAAGTGCTATATGTCAATTATATCTCAGTAAGACTGGAAGAAAAAACAAACAAAGCACTTAAAAGGGACCAGAAAGATCTAAATTCAAATCCCAGTTTGCAACTTACTACCTATATGACCTTTAATAAGTTATTTGGACTCCCATCTTCTCATCTATTGAATGGATAAGACCTATCTTGCAGATTTCTTCCAAAGAATTCAGATGACTTGGATGAATCTAGGTGCTTGATAATGATTAATAATGATTATTGTATAACTATAACAATTGTTAGCAATCAGAATATTATTATTATTATTAGTGTCTATTGCCCTTGGTCTGGAGAAGGCAATGGCAGCCCACTCCAGTACTCTTGCCTGGAAAGACCCCATGGATGGAGGAGCCTGGTGGGCTACAGTCCATGGGGTCGCACAGAGTTGGACACAACTGAGAGACTTCACTTTGACTTTTCATTTTCATGTACTGGAGAAGGAAATGGCAACCCACTCCAGTGTTCTTGCCTGGAGAATCCCAGGGACAGGGGAGCCTGGTGGGCTGCTGTCTATGGGGTCGCACAGAGTCGGACATGACTGAAGCGACTTAGCAGCAGCAGTAGCAGTAGCAGCCCTTGGCCAGTTTGGTCTTATCAATGATAATACTCATACATTGACCAGTATTTACAGTTTCCCCTCCACTACCTGGATATTTCTTCACCAGTCTAATGAAATAGGAATGGCAGGTATTATTAGTCTCCAATTACAGATGAGTAGTGAGGCTCAGGGAAGCTGAAACCTTAACCCAGAGAAATGACAAAGAAGAAAATCAAACTTGTCTAGAGTCTCCAAGTTGAGCTCTCCTCTGCTTCACTGTTGAGCACTGAGACCTGACCCATATTCACACGGCACTTGGAACTGAAAGCATTTCTAATCTGGCAGTGTATCACACCCAGTACTGAATCTATGATGAAAGAATAATTTATACTCACAGAACTAGGGCTCCTGTTGGCCACAGCAGGCAAAGCAACAGGCAAGGCTGCAGGAGTAGGAGGGGTTATGGAAATTTCACCAACTGGGTCTCTTGCAACAAGCATCCTGACAGAATTCCCACAGTTCCTCAGCACTTGCGCAACTTGCTCACTGGTCATTCCCTGCACATTTGTGCCACCAATCTTCAAGATGTGATCCCCTGTTTTGAGTCTTCCGTCCTTTAATCCAAGAAAAAAGAAAAACAAAATTATTCTGAGAAATCATTGATCTAATTTCACTCATTAATAACAATTCATCAGAAGGAGAAAGAAAGGAGGCCTTAAAACTAAAGTCTATTCCCCATCTTTCCTTTTCCCATCCTTCTTTTTCCCCAGTTTTGCAGAAACCTGTATGAAAGAAGGTGTTAGATCAAAATAATGAGTAGAAAACTATATGCTTTACTGTGAATTCTGCAGAAGGCACTAGAAGGCTACTGCAAGCAAACAGAAGTTGTGAAACAGAAAGGCAATTCAATTCAGAAGCATTTGGAAAGACCTAGAGCAAAGTAATAGATGCAAGGAGGAAATTATTATGGAAGAAGAAAAAACTAATTGCTGGATTTCTACATTAAGCATTGATAATTTGATATTCTATTTTTACCAATGCAACAAACATGAAATAAAATAACCAACTACTTGACAGTCAGTATTCATGAAAAATAAGGGTAAGATGCTTCTGTGAATAAATGATTCTTGAACAAAATTATGCCCTGAACACAGAATAAAGAGTATGGAGATAAGTATTTACATACTTGACTTGGACAAAGGACATTTCATGCTAAGTACATATTTAGTAATTTCCTAAGTATTATTTTTTTCCCTATTTTACCTCAACTCAATTTAAAATGATGCAGATAATTTGCACCTGTCACTGAAAGTCAAACATTTTCTTCTTTCAGAAAAACAGGTGTTATACAGAATTCACAAGTGCAAAAACAATCATAATCAGATTGATAGGAAAGACACCAAAATGACAGCTAGCTTTTAAAGTCCGGCGGCCCCAAATACTGCATATTACTGATACTTTCTGATTAACATTCTCCTTTCATAGCCTGTCTATTGTAGAAGGAAACTAAAAGGTAAAGAGTCCTTTTTGTTCTTTAACAGAAATCATAAGTCAATGATAGCCAATAAATAGCTATGCCAAAATTCAGTCATAGCATGCTAATCATACATTCAAATATAGAAGTTTATTAACTCACAGATTCTTTCAAAAGAGAGAAAAATTACGCATAAGGGCAAAGATAGTACGAAAGGCAAAAAATTAAAATAGCTGAGGAAGGGGTAATACACTATTACAGAGAAAACACAGTATCATTTATATAGGTTTTTTTTTTTTAAGAAAAAAAATGCTTTAATTCAAGTTAGCATGTCCATGCAAAATTAGCATAATCCATAGCATTTATGGGTTTAAAAAATATTTATTACTCTGTATTGTAAGTTCTCTGCTAGGTTGTTATACATGATAATTTCAATTCAAAAACTATTTGAAAATCTAAAGGATTTTAGGTCTGAGCTACAAAAGAAATAAATGTTTCTCCAAAAATTAAAAAATAACACTAAATACCTACCCAATTCAGAAAATGAAATTATTACCACTTTTGATTCCAAGCTACTTCTATCATTGGTCTTTAATTAAAAGGTAACATGTCATTGACAGAAAATAATGCTGCTGCTGCTGCTGCCACCAAGTTGCTTCAGTCATGTCCGACTCTGTGCGACCCCATGGACTGCAGCCTACCAGGCTCCTCCGTCCATGGGATTTTCCAGGTAAGAGTACTGGAGTGGGGTGCCATTGCCTTCTCTGAGAATATAATGGCTTTATAAAATAAATGCTCTTTCCCTTAAGGAATTAAAGGAAGGCACTAAGTATTGGGTGGCCAAAAAGTTCACACTGTTTTAAGTAAAAATAAAAGACATTTTAATTTTCATTAAGAATTTTACTGAACATATTCACTAACCAAATGAAAATTTTGGCCAAACCAAAATAAGTACGTCCACCCTATGCTACTCAAATTTCCAAAGCCCTCACCAATAATTTGAAGGATAGGGAAAATACCAGTTTATAGACATAAAGCAAAATTACTGGGAATAACCAACTGTTCAGGGGCCTCAAGCTGGGCCTTGATTATTCTTTACCATCTGAGCCACCAGGGAATCCTTGATTATTCTAGAAAGAAAATTTCTCACTTTCCTCAATAGTTCACGCCCACTCTCTAATCCTTGGCTGGTCCCATTTCTTCTTAGTATTAAAAGTTGTGTGTGCTTAGTCGCTCAGTCATGTTCGACTCTTTGCAGCCCCATGGACTGTGTAGCCCACCAGGCTCCTCTGTCCAAGGGGATTCTCCAGGAGGGAATACTGGCGTGGGTTGCCATGTCCTTCCCCAGGGAATCTTTCCAGCCCAGGGATTGAACCCAGGTCTCCCGCATTGCAGGTGGAATCTTTACCATCTGAGCCACCAGGGAAGTCCTTGAATACTGGAGTGGGCAGCCTACCCCTTCTCCAGGGGATCTTCCTGACAGGAATCAAACTGGGGTCTCCTGCATAGCAAGCAGACTCTTTACCAGCCGAGCTACCAGGGAAGCCCAATATTAAAGGTTAATGGATAGCTAATATAACATGACTCATAATTGCCTGATACCAAAAAGTCAATAATTCATGACAACTTTTAAATAGGTTGTGCTCTACAAGTCACCTTTGGGAGAAAACAGGGTAACTCAATATATTTGATGTCTCTCGAATTCCTCCATAGCACATGAAAGAGATTTCTGCAAAACAAAGAAGTTTTACACTGCCAATACCAATCAAAAAAAAAAAAAAAAAACACTTCTAACTGCTGAAAATTTCTGAAATAGCTGAACAGAATTCTCAAAAGACGTATGTTTCAGGTACTGTGAATTTTGGAGTACCTTGGGACAATATCAAATAATTTCCCTATCCATGGAATTGACCCTAATAACATCCACTTGCTCATTGTAACTTGTTGTTCTTTTTTAGTCAATAAGCCCTGTCTGACTCTTTTGAGAGCCCACCATGCACTGCAGCCTGTCAGGCTCCTCTGTCCATGGGATTTCCCAGGCAAGAGTACTGGAGTGGATTGCCATTTCCTTCTCCAGGGAATCTTTTTGACCCAAAGATCAAACTCACCTCTCCTGCACTGGCAGGTTCTTTATCAATGAGCCACCAAGGAAGCCCCCTCATTGTAATTATGTACCAATGAACATTTCTAAAAAATTCATATAAATCAATATTTTTTCATTTCGTTTACAACATTAGAGGCAGTAAACAGTAAAATGACAAGTAAAGGCATTGGAGTCAGACACATCCAAGTTTATCCTGACACTACTTTGGTCAAGGAGTAGGGCCACAGATCAGTTACTGATCCTACATAAATCTCAGATCCTTCTTTGAGCAAGATGGGGATAAATTCCTCTTTCANAACTTGCTTTGGAAACTAGCAGGGCTGTGTCCAGGAGAGCCAGAGGTTGTAGAACACTCAGTCTCCACTCTTGAAGGGCATGTCTATAAACTCACTCTGAGTCCCACTCCAGATAAAGCAGCTTGAAAAACCCCTGGGTCTTAGGAGAAATAACACTGGCTAATTTCAGGATATGTGCCAGTGGGGCAGGAATCTGGTGGAACTTTCTCTTTCTAATGAAAGAGTAATGACAAAACCTCAGAAAAAAGAACTAAGTGAAATGAAGAGGAGCAATTTATCAGATAAATAATTCAAAATAATAGTCATAAAGATGCTCACCAAAATTGGAGGAACAGTGAATAAACTCAGTGAGAACTTTAACAAAGAGACAGAAAACTTTAAAAAGAAACCAATCAGAAATGAAGAATACAACAAGTGAAATAAAAAATATGCTAGAACTGATCAACAGCATACTAGATGATTCAAAAGAACAGATCAGTGATTTGGCAGATAGGGCAGTGGTAGTAACTCAATCAGAACAGCAAAAAGGAAAAACAACACAAAAAAGTGAGGATAGTTTGAGATATTGGGATATCTAGCATACTAACATTTACACTATAGAGGTTCCAGAAGGAGAAGAGATAGATAAAGGCAGAGAAACCATACTGAAGAAACAATGACTGATAACTTCCTTAACCTAGGAAAGGAAACAGACACCCAAGTCCAGGAAGCACAGAGAGTTCCAAACAAGATGAACTGAGACACGTTATAATTAAAATGTCAAAGATAGAATCTTAAAAGCAGCAATAGAAAAACAACTAGTTAGGTACAGGGTACCCCCATGAGAGTATCAACTGATTTTTCAGCAAAAACTTTACAGATCAGAAGGGCCTGGAATGGTATAGTCAAAGTATCGAAAGGAAAAAAATTTACAACCAAGAGTATTCTAGTTATCAAGATTATTGTTGAGAATTGAAGGAGAGAAAGATCCCAGCAAACTGAATTCAACAATATATATATTAAAAGGATCATACACCATGATCAAAGGGGATTTATACCAGGAATATAAGAATGTTTCAATATCCACAAATTAATCAATGTGAAGCAGCACATTAACAGAGGATATAAGCCATATGATCATCTCAGTAGATTCAGGAAAAGTATTTGACAAAATTCAACATCCATTTATAATGAAAACTCAAAGTGGGTATGAAAATTATATACTTTAATATAATGGGCTTCCCTTGTGGCTCAGCTGGTAAACAATCTGCCTGCAATGTGGGAGACCTGGGTTTAATCCCTGGGTTGGGAAAATCCCCTGGAGACGGGAAAAGCTACCCACACCAGCATTCAGGCTTGCAGAATCCCATGGACTGTATAGTATATAGACAAAATTCAACATACATTTTATGGACAAAATTTATATAGACAAAATTCAATATCCATTTTGTGGACAAAATTTATATAGACAAAATTCAACATCCATGAATTTTGTATACAGACAAAATTCAACATCCATTTATAATGAAGACTCAAAGTGGGTATAAAAGTGATACACCTTAATATAATAAAGGCCATATATGACAAACTCACAGCTACACTGAAAGGTTTTCCTCTAAGATCTAGATCAATCTTAGGACTGCCCACTATGGACACTGTTATTCAACACAGGATTAGAGTCCCAGCCATGACAATCAGACCAAAAAAAGAGATAAAAGGAATCCCAATTGGGAAGGAAGAAGTAAAACTGTCATTATTTGCTGATGACATGATATTNATACTAATATATATTTTTTAAAAGTAATAATATAACGAATAGTGTGCTTTTAAAATAAGTAATAAACTAAAGAGCTGAAATCAGGCATTGAAACATGTATAATATCATATAAGAAATGAATCGCCAGTCTAGGTTTGATGCAGGATACAGGATGCTTGAGGCTGGTGCATTGGGATGGCCCAGAGGGATGGCACGGGGAGGGAGGTGGGAAGAGGGGTTCAGGATTGGGAACACGTGTACACCTGTGGTGGATTCATGTTGATGTACGGCAAAAGCAATACAAATTGTAAAGTAAAAATAATAATAAAATAAAATGTTAAAAAAAGAGTTGAAATCAAATAGAGACAAAATACAAGTCTTACACATAACCCTTAAAAAAATAAAACTCAGGCACAAGTGCAGAGGGGGAATCGCATAGACTTCAGGGAGATTTTTGTTGACAATAAGTGAAATAAACAGCATGTTATGACCAATAAAAAAGTTGTTACAATCTCAAGTTTAATAAATAATATAATATGTAGAATGTAAATTTTAATATGCCCATCTTACTGATCAAACCACTGCTGAATCACATTCAGTTGTGAGAGAGTGTGATGAAATGGAAAGAACATGAGCTTTGCCATCAGACAATCTGAGAATCACATCATGGTTCCAGCATTAATAGCTCTGTGCCTATAGGGTAACCACTGAACTTCTCTGAACATTCACATCTATAAAATGGAATAATGATACTACTAACTAGACTGATGCCACAAGTATATGTGAGAATACATGCAAAAGGCCTGAAAAATGCATAAGAAGAGGAAAGCATTAGCTGCTATCGTTAACTGTTCTGGTATTACTAGTTTCTTTTCTCCTTAATGTTTTCAGAATTGTTAGGAAAAAATTAGCAAAAAGCAAATGACCACACTTCCTCACCTGCCAGCTATACTCCCTGGCTGCACTTCCTTCACAAAGATGTCGACTTCTCCCAGATTTTGACCTCTAAGGGCCACCACACTGAATCCAAGGCCTCCAGTTGAAGGCCGTTCTATATCTATGTATTCGATTTGCCGGCCCTAATGAAGGGGGATTTAAAAAAAAAAAAAAGTCAATGAAATTTACATTTAACCAACCTGCCCTTTCTAAGGAACTAACATTTCTATTTTGTAAATAGCCCCCAAACAGCTTCTCTTAAGTCATTTCTAGGAAACCAAATAAACTCAGCATTTCAGTAATAAATTATTTATTTCTGGAAATCCTCACTTGGTTATTTTCAGTAGAACATAAGGGGGCATGTGCACTGTTCTGCAACCTCAGGGAATTGAAGAGATATTTTCACACTTCATTCACAGTATGAGATGAATCCCAAGCTAGATGAAAATTCTGAGAAAAAATGTCTTTTCCTATAGTAAATTCTAAATTACTTTTTATAATGAATTTCTCTAAATTCTCTTGAAGCAAAATATTATTTTTAAATAAAAAAAGTAAATTAGACTTATCAAAAAATATTCTAGCGTTGAGACCTAAATCAGAATCAGCTGCATTTTTTAGTGTTCTATTTTTAATTCTATTGTGATAAATTAATATTTTATTAGGTTAATTCAAAAGATTACAGAAAAGCCACCATTCAAATGGGGCTACCTGTGACAAACAAGTATTTTATTGCTTTGGTGAATAATTAATTGTATTTATTACATGAGAACGTCATAAATGTAATCAACTAATAAAAGCATCACATAAAAATCATTATTAGTCAAATTAAGGGGATAGAGCAATTAGATCAAAAAAAGGAATTAGGTGTAGAACATTATTTAACTATCACACCTTAAATAGATTCTTTTTAACTTTCAAACTCAAGTTCCATTTTTTAGGGTACTTGTTAGAAGGCAAGGTGAATAAAGGAAGCTAGCACATCTAAAAGTTCAACTGTATCATTTGATTTTAATAGATACTAAGGATGCAATGGGATTACACTTTCAAATATTTTCCTAGACTTTCCAAATTACAATTTTCCAAATTACATTTGGATTTTATATATACTAGATTTCCAAATTATATATACTAGATTTTCCAAATTATATTAGTTCTAACTCCCATTAATTCTGTTTTGATATAAAATTTAAAANCTTTCAAATATTTTCCTAGACTTTCCAAATTACAATTTTCCAAATTACATTTGGATTTTATATATACTAGATTTCCAAATTATATATACTAGATTTTCCAAATTATATTAGTTCTAACTCCCATTAATTCTGTTTTGATATAAAATTTAAAATAATTTCAAAGGAATTATATCACTTTGGCAGACAGATTATTTTTCCTTCTATTAGCAAAACTGTGAGAATCTCTTTCCTTACAAGTATACAGATGTGTCAGACTGGAGTCATTGTCTTAAAAACTATCCTCACCAGGCACATGGATATTTTTCTTATGTAATTTTAAACAAATTTCCAACTCACAGATTAGAAAATAGTATCAACTCCTCCTAACAATATAAAAACATAAGCAAACAAAACACAGAGTAACACATTTTAGAGGCAAAAAGTGTGAGTGTAGGTTTCTTTTTTAACCTCCAACAATAGAAATAAAACTAAATAGTCCCTTGACAAGATATAACTTTACCTGGGCCATCTGCTGTATGACTGAATTAAAATCTTCATTTCCTGACTTTGGAGTCCAAGAAAATAAACCAGATACAGTCAAGTTATTAGAGGACCTGTGGGCATTCCCATTAGTAATGGCACCATCCGTGAACACCAATAACCCTTTCCTAGAAAAATCAAAGTTGGCTGAACAATCTGAGGGTATATGGCTGAGCTGTTGGAGAAAAAAAGAGAATTATCAACAAAAACCTACAGACCCAAAAGAAGTATTTCTATTTATTAAATATTATATTTTATCTCTCACATGTATAATGGCATGCTAAATGTAGACATGTGAAAGAAATAAGATACAGATACATGAATCTGTATCTATAAGGCTATAAATGTTTTATTTAGCATTATACAAAATGTTTAACTTATTCTCATTTCCTGCCTTCTACCGTTACCTCAGGTTAATATAGCATGTAATATAGCTCATTATACTTTACATACACAGACATGTCCAGTCACATAAACATGCATGTAAGACCCTGAGCCCTTCTGCATTTATCTATACATTTCAGTAGCTCAGTTGGTAAGGAATCTGCCTGCAATGCAGGAGACCTGGGTTTGATCCCTGGGTCAGGAAGATCCCTTGGAGAAGGAAATGGNCATGTAAGACCCTGAGCCCTTCTGCATTTATCTATACATTTCAGTAGCTCAGTTGGTAAGGAATCTGCCTGCAATGCAGGAGACCTGGGTTTGATCCCTGGGTCAGGAAGATCCCTTGGAGAAGGAAATGGCAACCTACTCCTGTACTGGAGTATTGCCTGGAGAATTCCATGGACAGAGGAGCAGGGCAGGCTACAGTCCATGGGATCGCAGAGAGTTGGAGGCAACTGTGCGACTAACTTTCACTTTCATACATTTCCATGTGGGGAAACACAAAAGATCTGCAGGTAGTATATTCAAAGGTAACTCAGCATTTATTAAGTGCTTGCTATAAGTAAAGTACTATACCCAATCTCCTATACAGTATCTCACTTAATCTTTACAATCGCCCTAGAGATACTCTTATTTCATTTTGTGAACATGGAAACTGAAGCACATAGGGATTAAATAACCTGCCCATTAGTAGCAAATGTATTGCAAAGCCACTTAAACACTAGTGGGGGAAAAAAAAGGTGGAAAATTAATGAAAAAGAAAAAAAGAGGTTAATTTTTAAAATATCATTGGCTGAGGGACTTCCCTGTTGGTCCAGTGGTTAAGATTAAGACTCTGCACTCCCAATATAGAGAGCATGGGTTCAATCCCTGGTCAGGGAACTAAAATTTGTCATGCCTCATGGTGCGACCAAATTAATTACCTGATTGATTTAAAAATACCACAGCTGATACAAGTACCAACACAATAGAACAAAGGAAATATCAAGAACAAATGTCATAAGACTCGTAGAAAAAAATCAACACCCATAAAAACTCTATGAAAACACAGATATGAAAAATCACATGGATTTTATAGCTGACTGAATAAAATATGATTATTTACATAATAACTGCATACTAAATAAACATAAAAGATTGTTGTTATGATGGAACAGTTGCTTAAGTCCAATTTTAGTCCAGTATGAGTGACAGATTTGTAGTGATCTTTCCCAACTTCTATTGCCACCAATAGCATTCACTGCTGTGATGTACTCATTCCATTATCAGAGAATACAGAATCTTCAATATGGGGAGTGCTAAAATTCTGGTATAAATTTTGATCTAGAGAAAGTAATTCACAGAAAGACATATGTGCAGAATTTAATCCTTAGTTAGTTATAGAAAAATCACTTGCTAAATATTTATGGATAGGCATTTTGGTTTATCAGCAAAAAGTATTTTTTTCCCCAAATTCTGTTAATTTCCACATAACAACTCTGCTACATTATCTTTAACTACATTTAAAATTCTGCCCAGGGAGCCCTGCGCCAGGGGAAGGGCCTAGCACTCCANGCATGACCCTTGGAGTGCCTAGCAAAAAGTTTTTTTTTTCCCCAAATTCTGTTAATTTTCACATAACAACTCTGCTACATTATCTTTAACTACATTTAAAATTCTGCCCAGGGAGCCCTGCGCCAGGGGAAGGGCCTAGCACTCCATCACCGTTGCCGGAACCACCGGGAAGCCGAGGCCTGCGGTGCTGCCTGTCTCCACGTGAGCCCGCGTGCTGTCCGAGCACTTGCCCTGCCTCCAGGGAGCATTCTCTCTGTGAGGACCCTGGCTCCCCTCTGCCCAGAGCGGGCAGCAAGCCCTCTTCCGCTGGGGCCTTTGAGGAGAGGGTCAGAAGGGCGTGGTCTCCAGAACAGGACCCCTTGGAGAGCAAGCAGCTCCTCCCGCTGGGCTGCCGGGTGACCTGTCAGTAAGCCCAAACTGCTCTGACAACAAAGTGAGAAGCGCAGGTGATCTGCTGTGGTGTCTCCTTCCTCTCTAAGGCAAACCCTTGGATTTAATTCAAAGGGCAGGGGTCCCAGCCGCTTAGAAGTTGGTCTGGTTTCATTTAGCCTGTTTTTGGAATCGCTTGGCAGCAGCCACATAATTTGCAGACAGTTGTGCTACTTTTTTATATCGGAATGGAAAAGTCTTTCTACAGTTATTCATCCAGCCAGTAAACATTATTGAGTGCAAAAAAAAAGGAAAAATTCTGCCCATATTTAATCTATAAGATAGCTACTATTCAAGCTCAGCGTCTAGAATAGATTATTTAAAATCAATTTGCCATCCCTGACCCCAAAATAGAACAACCAGAAGAGTAGGTAAAACTCTGAATTAACATCACTCCAAGCAGAGGGGCTATGTGTCCTATAATTCTGAAGAAAATGTTGAGAATTTTCAAAGCATCTGAACTTTACATAAATATAAAAACTAGAATCCAAAGCCAAACACAAAACTTATTATCAACATTTTTAAACTATCTATGCCAATGCTACCTGCACACAAGTCCCAATACAGCCTCTTTGCAGAATTAAGAGTAGACTGTATCTATCTCCTTCTATCTTTCTTTGCTGGTTTGAATAATAGCAACAGGTAAAACCTGGATGGGTAACTTACTTGCCCCTTCAGTTGCTTGATGGACTGTTGAAGTGTGAGTATCTGGTTGAAAAGGGGGCTCTTTAGTGTCTCATAAAACAGAGAGAGCTTTTCATTCTGCGAAGTGTCACCCTTCTCCTGCAATTTCATTTTCAAGCGATCAAGAACTTGCAGGACCTGCAGTTTGTCTTTTTTAAAAAGGATAATGAGTACAAGTTAATCTCATCTTATATTCTATTTTTCAATAATTAATTTAGTGAAAGAAGTATATATCTAGTTTACCTGTAGCAGGATTTTCAGGCATTTTGAATTACTGTCTTCAATCACTTGTAAAGAAACCTAAAGAAAAAAATTTAAATATAAGAGAAAAATTATTTTCCATTAGTGTATACAATTCTACAGTCCTATAGAAAAGTCAAAGAAAAGCTCAAGAACATTCTCCATCAAAATATTTCATTCAAGAAATCCAAATTAAAAGCCATACACAGCCACTAAAATGGCTAAAACTAGAAAGCAAAACAGATCATTGTANTTGGCCTACATTAGTGTATACAATTCTACAGTCCTATAGAAAAGTCAAAGAAAAGCTCAAGAACATTCTCCATCAAAATATTTCATTCAAGAAATCCAAATTAAAAGCCATACACAGCCACTAAAATGGCTAAAACTAGAAAGCAAAACAGATCATTGTAAGTGGTGACAAAAATGTGAAGTAACTGGGACTCTGAGACATTGCTAGTAGGAACGTAAAATGGCACAAACACTTTGAATAACTGTTTGACAGTTTTTTGGAAGTTAAAACTACACTTACTATATGACCCAGTACTTTTCCACTTTTAAACATTCACCCAAAAGTGAAAATATATGACCACAAAAGACCTATACAAAAATGTTCCGGGAATTCCCTGGTGGTCCAGTGGTTACGATTCAGTGCTTTCACTGCCAAGGGCCGGAGTTCAATCCCTGGTCAGGAAACTAAGATCCCACAAGTTGTAGGATGTGGCCGAAAAACAGCAACAACATAGCATTTTTATTTATAAAAGCCCCAAACCAGAAAAACCCAAATGTCTAATAACAGATTAAAAGATAAATCAACTAAGATACGTAAACAAAATAGAATATCCAGAAATAAAAACAGAAAACATTACTGCCACACACAACAAAGATGAATCTCAAAAACAGTGTTGAGGGAAAAGAAACAGACCCAAAAGGATATGATTGCCTGGGCACAGTGGAAAGCAGCTGACTAGGAAAATATCTGAGGGCGCTTTTTGAGGGTGATGGAAATGTTCTTTGTTTTTTTATGTTCTATGTTTTGAATGGAGCATTACTTAAACAGATGTGTACATTTATTACAATTCATTGCCCTATATGTTTGTTATATTTTATTGTATGTAAGTTATACTTAAAGAAAGTTAATTTAAAAAAAAAAAGAAAAGAGAGATCCTAGGCTGGAAAAGAACATCCAAATAATGGATAAAGAAGATACTAGAGAGATTAGGAGAAAAAATCCAAACTAGTCATCAAATGATAATCATCCAATCTTGCATTGTCCATGGGTAATTCTTTTAATTCCAATGATTTACTCAAACTAGCCTAAAATGTAATCAAAACTCAAAAAGTTATATATACTTCCCTGGTGACTCAGGGTAGAGAGTCCACCTCCCGATGCAGGGACACAGACTCAATATGTGGGCCAGGAGGATCCCACTTGCCCTGGAGTGGCTGAGCCCATGAACCGCAACTACTAAGCCTGTGTTCTGGAGCCCGGGAGCTGCGCAACTACTGAGCCCACACGCAGCAACCACTGAAGCCTGCACTCCCTAGAGCCGGCGCTCCGCAACAAGAAGAGCCACGGCACTAAGAAGTTCTCCCACTGCAACTAGAGTGATCCCGGCTCGCCACAACTAGAGGAAAACCCGCACAACAACAAAGATTCTGCACAGCCAAAAAAAAAAAAAATCAAGATTTTAGCAAACCCTTTTCTCTGTTGAAAATGGCACTTCCACAGTGGTCACTTAAACAAACAAAAACAAAACAAAACAAACCATAGCAATCACTTCCACTGTTACTTTCATATCACGTACACTATGAAAGTGTATCACTTTCACAGTGGTACACTGTTGTAAATGAACCATCTAAGAACTATGATTACTACACAGTCCAACTGTTCTTACATCATCTCTGAATATACTTCTGAATACAATCTTTATCTTCTAACTCAAGGTCATTAAGCAACAAAGCATACTAAAAACCAGTAAGAGATGCTTTGGGCATTGATAAAAGGTTCCTATATTCCATTCAAATATTCACTGGATTCCATGTGAATAGAGCATCACAGAAAAACTTCTGATATGCTCAGCATCTCAACTATGCAGCCCTTAAAGCTACCCACTGACAGGTAAATGTGAATAATGGAAGGGTAGTCACAATGACACTGTCCTTTTCTGTAGCAGCACTTAGCCCAAGAGTGGACAAGAGCAGCTTTGTGGTCATTAATACTGTACATCAACCTCTCTAAATCAAAGAAAGCAAGCTAAAACTATGAAGTGCCACTTTTTATATTAGATTGGCATTTTTTTCTAATAATAGCTTGTAACCCAGATGTCATAGAAAAACAGGTGGGAAAATAAATCTGCACAATCTTCTAGGAGAGTAACTGAGCAATATCTATCAATATATTAAATTCATATTCTCTTCTACCCAGAATATTAACTTCTGAGTGTCTCTCTTAAAGAAAGGAGAGACAAAAAGGCACAAAGATGATGTACAGCACATTTGCTGCATTGCTTTTAACAATAAAACTCCTAGAAAAATTAAACTATCAAAATCAGTCATTAAAATAATGAATATATGGTTGAAATGTATTGAAACAAGAATGAGTGGGTAATGGTTATCAGCAAGCCTGTGGCTCAATCCTTCATCAAGGGATTCCCAGACTGATGCCAGATCTCCTCCGTGCAAACAAGCTAAAAGGTTTTAATAGATAACACAGTCTCTCATTTTAAAATGTCAGGAAATACCTGATCTGTCTTAATTGCTATTGTAAATAATCTGAGAACATATGGATATATAGAGCAGAGCTGGCTGGAAGATGGGAGGTAATCACAAAGACATTTTCTATTTGGGGAACTGATGGAGTATAAATCTTGGGATGCCCCAAACGGAAGAGTCTTCCCTTAAGAAAATGTTTCTGTATATGTTGTTCACAACTGGTCTGGTAACCCCAAACAAAACAAAAAATAATGTGTTCCTAGGTTGAATTTTACTCGACACATTAAAAATATCTGTAAAAGTCTGTTAAAAATCGCAGTAAAAGTCTGTTAGAAACACAATACAAGTAACTTAACATCAGTCTATGTGTAAGGAGGTGTTTTAAGCATGCTGATAGTATGTCCTAGTATGAAAAAATGACATTCTTTGGAAGCTGTGTCTACTGGCTGGAGGCTCCTCCAGAAAGGAATTTTGTGCCTAGTTCCTGTGTTCCTCTTTCTTGCCCGTAACCTCGGAATCACAATTAAGGTTTGGTACTGGGTAAGAGCTCTCATTCACAGGAGGGCAGTTCAACCCTTTGTGTCAACACAGGAACAGCAGCTAATCCATGCATGTGCGCTCAGTCACTCAGTCAGGTCTGACTCTGCAGCCCCATGAACTGTATGTAGCCCGCCAGGCTCCTCTGGCTACAGAATTTTCCAGGCAAGGATACTAGAATAGATTACTACTTCCTACTCCAGGGGATCTTCCCGACCCAAGGAATCAAAGCTTAACATCTCCTGCATTGGCAGGCAGATTCTCTACCACTGCACCACCTGGGAAGCCCCATTATCTAATAGACACACGGAAGAAGAACAGCAATAAGTTTCAGAATATATGAACTGTTTTCCCCTTTTTCAAAGAAAATAATATATATTGGTGTATGTATCATTTTCTAGATTTAGAAAGATAGTCAATATAATAATAATGATAACTTATGGGAAGAAGTGAGGAAGGGGAGATAAAAAATTAGACCTATACTTTATAAATACTAAGGCTGTTTTTTATTTTAAAAGCATGTATTATGTTTATAACTTGAAAAGTAAAAGGGACAAAATGGCTAAGGCAGCCTAATGAGAGATCAAGATAGATATATAGCAAGAAAATGACAACACAATAGGATAATTATATTGTAAGGCATATACATACAATAGCAAGAGTGTGTACCATATACAAATAGATGGGGAAACAATGGAAACAGTGAGAGACTATTTTGAGGGGCTACAAAATCACGGCAGATGTTGACTGCAGCCATGAAATTAAAAGACACTTGCTCCTTGGAAGAAAAGCTATGACAAACCTAGANCCATGAAGTGATGGAGCCGGATGCCATGATCTTCGTTTTCTGAATGTTGAGCTTTAAGCCAACTTTTTCACTCTTCTCTTTCACTTTCATCAAGAAGCTTTTTAGTTCCTCTTCACTTTCTGCCATAAAGGTGGTGTCATCTGCATATCTGAGGTTCTTGATATTTTTCCCGGCAATCTTTATCCAGCTTGTGTTTCTTCCAGGCAAGCGTTTCTCATGATGTGCTCTACAGTTGGACTAAAAGAAGACTGAGTGCTGAAGAACTGATGCTTTCAAACTGAAATTGGAGAAGACTCTTGAGAGTCCCTTGGACTGCAAAGAAATCAAACCAGTCAATCCTAAAGGAAATTAATCCTCAATATTCATTGGAAGGACTGATGCTGAAGCTGAAGCTCCACTACTTTGGCCACCTGATGCGAAAAGCCAACTCATTGGAAAAGACTGATACTGGCAAAGATTGGAGGTAGGAGGAGAAGGTGACAACAAGAGGACGAGATGGTTGGATGGCATCACCGACTCAGTGGACATGCATTTGCGAAAGCTCAGGAAGGTGGTGAAGGAAGGGAAGCCTGGCATGCTACAGTCCATAGGGTCGAAAAGAGTCAGACACAACTGAGCAACTGAATGACAACAATAATTTTCATTATTTCCAGATTGTCGGGTAGTTGCAATCATACAGTATGTAGCCTTTTCAGATTGGCTTTTTAGTAACATGCATTTAAAGTTTTTCCATGTCTCAGTATTCTTGCCTGGAGAATCCCATGGATGGAGGAGCTTGGTGGGCTACAGTCCACAGGTCGCAAAGAGTCGGACACAACTTCATTTTCAACTTTCACTTTCACTTTCTGGCTTAATAGCTTAGCACTGAATAATATTCAATTTTCTGGATGGACCACAGGTTATGTATCTGTTCACCTACTGATTGACATCTTATGCTTCTAAGTTTGGGCAATTATGAATAAAACTGTTCTCAGTATGTCTACAGGTTTTTTGTCTGGAGAAATGTTTTCAACTCCTTTGGGTAAAATCCAAGGAAATTAAATAAGATTTTGAATAAAATTTTGAGTATGATAGAGGTTTTGTGTTTTCTTAAATGAAAGATTAATCTGGAGGCAGTGTGAAACATGGGTTGCAAATTTGAGGAGAAGGCCTAGAATCAAAAAGAGGAGGGGAAAAGGCATTATAGCAAGGTACATAGAAAATGATGAATACCTGAAACAGGGTGAGAATATAGAATTAGAAAAAAATGAGAACTTGGGACTTTCCTGGTGATCCAGTGGTAAGGACTCAGCACTTGCACTGCAGGAGGCATAGTTTCCATCCCTGGTCAGGGAACATGCCTCATGGTGAACGAGTGAGTGAAGTCGCTCAGTCGTGTCTGACTCTTTGTGACCCCATACACTGTAGCCTACCAGGCCCCTCCGTCCATGGGATTTTCCAGGCAAGAGTACTGGAGTCAGGTGCCACATGTCTTGTGGTATGATGGGGGTGGGGGGAGAAGGAGCACCTAAAAGGATCAGTTGCGTACTGATTAGATAAAGGGATTAAAGAAGAAAACTGAAGTGCAAAGATGATCCTAAGCTCGGATAATAAAAGGGATACCGGTGGTGAAACTTACTTAATGGAAAAGCCAGTTTATTCTGTTTTGTTTTATTGAGAAGTATGACTCTGATAAAGTCAATTTTACAGCCTACATTTGACATTCAAGATGAAATATACTTGGCATAGAGTATACCTTACTAAGTGATGAGTCAAGGTTAATTTAATTGGATGGTGGGCAGTTAGACTGGTGCATCAAAGAGAAGACACAGAAATACTTGAGAGCATGGATGTAGAAAAATTCCCAAAGACGTAACAAGACCAGGTGTCATAAATTTACCACAATAGAAAAAAAAAAAAAATGCCCATCTTACATAAAAAAGAAATTTGGGGAGAGTAATGATCTTTTATTTCAGTGATTCTGTTCTAATCATTGAAATAGGAATCAGATTGCTCTGGGCAAAAGTATATGTTAATGTAATTAGGTGTATACTAGAATTTTAGGAATGAAAAGATCCAATGTTGCTGAGCCCTTGAATTCCAGAGGAAGCTTTGCTTCAGGCTTCACTGGTAATCCTCTTTCCTAATATTTCTGCATAGCAATTTCCATATTGGGCTGTGCTATTCATGTCCTTTACTTTCTGTAGAATTTCCAAAGAATCCTATAGAATTTTTATATGACAAAGAAATTTTGCATTGAAAACATGTCTAAATTTGAGATTTAACAACCTTTTTACTAAAATTAGACAATGTAGTAATCCTATGATCAGACTATACTTGCAAAAATGTAAAGTAACATATTTTACTGAGCCATGAGAAAATAGATTAAAGTACAGTTAGAAGAAAGGGTAGACTGTAATCAAATCAAAAAAGTTAAGAAAGTAAAGTATTTTACTTTCATGGGAAGAGTTCTGTTCTTTTCAGTTTGTATATTGTGGGGGAGAACAAAGATAATCATTAGAATCATAAAAATAGATTTTGTAATAGGATTAGCAAAGCACAAGCATTTTTAAACAGTTAATTGTTCAAAATCTATGAAAATATGAAAAATAACACAAATATCAGCAATATTCCTGCAGTCATCAGGAAAATATCTAATTTTGTCGTAATTTCAATAAACTCATTAGAAAGACGCTTCGTTTCACCTTCTGATTTTCTTTATATAGTATTTTGAAAATTGATTCAGAATTTTTTTTTTTTTACCAAGCCACTGGCTTCTGTGATTTTAGTTTCCCAACCAGGGATTGAATCCAGGCTCTATGCAGTGAGAACACAGAGTCCTAACCACTGGACCATGAGGAAATTCCCCAGAACTTTTTGAAAGTAGTCAAAATGCCAAGTCACAATCTTTTGTCACCAGATACTACGTATAACAGACATTCCAATCTTTATCCTTGAATTTTATCTGATCCTTGGCCCCAACCCCTTTCCTAAATTTCATCACAGGATGAGGTTGAGGGATGATGGTGTATATTATACACACTATTGGTAATTTTTTAAACTCAGCGTTAATGGTTAATTTGCTAGGTTGTACATTTTTAGGTGGTCATGTATTCTATGAGGAAACAACCCTGTTCTCCCAGTTTGGCCTTGAATTATTTTGATGCCAGTGGCAAAATATTACATTCCCAGAACTCTTTGGGAGTTATCTTATCAAAACCCTCTACTACTACAATAACTAGCTTCTTTTGTAGCAATTACCAAACTATTTTAACTGTTTGTCCTTCCCACCAGTAAACACAAAATGTTTAACTACTGGATTCTTGTCTATTTTTTTCAGTCTGTAGGGCCTTGTCTTATGCTGGATACAAGTAAATGTTTGATAAATATCTTTATTGAGGAAAAGGAGGGACAGAGAGAAAAGAAAAGAAGGAAAGAACAAAGGAAAGGAGGACAGGAGAGAGTAAGGGAGAGAGGGAGAGAGGGAGGAAAAGGGGGAAAGGAAAGTGTAAGTCCAATTAAAATGGGAATTTTAAAATTTGAACTATTAACTTTCAAATTCCTTATCACTTAAGTCTTTAGGCATAAATGTTTTAATTTTTAAAATAGTATAGTAATGCTGCAAAGTTGGTTTAAGAAAAATTTTAAATGTAGTTATAATACTAAGGTATTATTGCAAATAGTTTCATGTCTTCTCATTCAAAAAAGACATATCTTGTAATACATTATCTCCAGGTTGTCAAAGTGTGGTCTCTGAATCAGTAATACCAACATCACNAAGAAAAATTTTAAATGTAGTTATAATACTAAGGTATTATTGCAAATAGTTTCATGTCTTCTCATTCAAAAAAGACATATCTTGTAATACATTATCTCCAGGTTGTCAAAGTGTGGTCTCTGAATCAGTAATACCAACATCACTTGTCAGCTGATTAGAAATGCAAATTATCATGCCACATTCTAGATCTAGACTTCAGCAGTACACGAACCAAGGACTTCTGGATGTACAACCTGGGTTTAGAAGTGGCAGACAAACCAGAGATCAAATTGCCAACATTTTCTGGATCATACAAAAAGCAATATAATTCCAGAAAAACATCTACTTCTGCTTCAATAACTGCACTAAAGCCTTTGACTGTGTGGATCACAACAAACTGTGGAAACTTCTTGAAGAGATTGGGATATAAGACCACCTTACCTGTCTCCTGAGAAACCTGTATGCAGATCAAGAAGCAGCAGGTAGAAAGAGATATGGAACAACAGACTAGTTTGAAATTGGGAAAGGAGTATGTCAAGGCTGTATATTGTCACCCTGCTCATTTAACTTCTATGCAGAGTATATCATGCAAAATGCCAGGCTGGATGAATCACAAACTGGAATCAAGAATGCCAGGAGAAATATCAACAGCCTCAGATATGCAGATGATAGCACTCTAATGGCAGAAAGTGAAGAAGAATCAAAAAGCCTCTTGATGAGGGTGAAAGAGGAAAGCGAAAAAGCTGGCTTAAAATTCAACTTCAAAAAATGAAGATCGTGACTTCTAGTCCCATCACTTCATAGCAAATAGAAGAGGAAAAAGTAGAAACAATGACAGATTTTATTTTTGGCAGGGTGGGGGGGGGGGGTCCAAAATTACTCTGGACAGTGAATGCAATCATGAAATGAAAATATGCTTGTTCCTTGGAAGAAAAGCTATGACAGACCTAGATAGCATATCAAAAGCAGAGACATCATCTTGTCACCAAATGTCCATATAATCAAAGCTATTTTTTTTTTTCCAGTAGCCATGTACAGATGTGAGAGTTGGACCAAAAAGCAGGCTGAGTGTCAAAGAATAGATGCTTTTGAACTGTGGTGCTGGAGAAGGCTCTTGAGAGTCCCTTGGACTGTAAGGAGATTCAACTAGTTAATCCTAAAGAAAATCAATCCTGAGTATTCATTGAAGGACTGATGTGAAAACTGAAGTTCCAATATTTTGGCTACCTGATGCAAAAAACCAGCTCAATGGAAAAGACCCTGATGCTGGGAAAGATTGAAGGCAGGAGGAAAAGAGGGCAGCAGAGGATGAGATGGTTGATTAGCATTACCTACTCAACGGACATGAGTTTGAGCAAACTTCGGAAGATGGTGAAGGACGGGAAGACCTGGCTTGCTGCAGTCTATGGGGTTGAAAAGAGTCGGACTTGACCTGGCAACTGAACAACAATACTAGATCTTCAGAGTCAGAAACTGAGATGGGCCCAGCCAGCTGCATTTCTTTGGCAATACTTCAGTTCAGTTCAGTTCAGTCGCTCAGTCGTGTCCGACTCTTCGCAACCCCATGAATCGCAGCACGCCAGGCCTCCCTGTCCATCACCATCTCCTGGAGTTCACTCAGACTCACGTCCATTGAGTCAGTGATGCCATCCAGCCATCTCATCCTCAGTCGTCCCCTTCTCCTCCTGCCCCCAATCCCTCCCAGCATCAGAGTCTTTTCCAACGAGTCAACTTTTCTCATGAGGTGGCCAAAGTACTGGAGTTTCAGCTTTAGCATCATTCCTTCCAAAGAAATCCCAGGGCTGATCTCCTTCAGAATGGACTGGTTGGATCTCCTTGCAGTCCAAGGGACTCTCAAGAGTCTTCTCCAACACCACAGTTCAAAAGCATCAATTCTTCGGCACTCTGCCTTCTTCACAGTCCAACTCTCACA
>SJYV01032207.1:920420-977311 GCA_006410875.1 Neotragus pygmaeus | reverse complement strand
ACACTGTTTCCACTGTTTCTCCATCTATTTCCCATGAAGTGATGGGACTGGATGCCATGATCTTATTTTTCTGAATGTTGAGCTTTAAGCCAACTTTTTCGCTCTCCTCTTTTACTTTCATTAAGAGGCTTTTTAGCTCCTCTTCACTTTCTGCCATAGGGGTGGTGTCATCTGCATATCTGAGGTTCTTGATATTTTTCCCGGCAATCTTGATTCCAGCTGTGTTTCTTCCAGTCCAGCGTGCTTCTTAAAGTTTGAGAACCACTGCACATCATAACTGTTCAAAAGTCGATGATGAAGAGGCACCACTCAGACTCGAATATTTTCAGATTAGAGAAAACTGATTAAATTATCACTTTAAAAAAAAGTACAAAGTTTTTTCAGTATAAAGATAACCCCACTACAGAACTTTTCAGAATACATGGAAATTTAGAAAGATATGGAAAAAACCCTCCAACTTCTTACTTAGTTTAGTCGTAAACCCATTGGTCTCCTCTTGTTTTAGGCCCTTTCCCTCACCTAAATTTTCGTTGTAAAAATAAAGTTGTGAAAATAATTAAAATTTTTAAAACATCAAAAATCTCCAAGATATGAAATTTTCTTTACAAGTATAATATTTATTGTTGCGATACAAAGTCCTCAAGATTTACTCGTAGCAGCCTTCCGAAAGAGGCCATCTAAGAGCACACATTCTGAAATCAGGCAAACATCACTTCTATTTCAACTCAGTAACTAAAGTCAACATGCTCTTCAGCCCCTTGAGTTTGGTTCGTTATCTGTAAACTCCAATCCTACCAGATTAACAGAGATGTTTGTAAAGTGTTTATCAACTCGCCTGGCGCCGCCGGCACTTTTTCAGATGGAAAACTCACAGCAAGATTAGATTGGGAGTCAGCCGTGCGAGGAGGACAGCTGGTTCTCAAAGGGAGAAGCCTTCCTGCGGCGCTAAAAGACCAATGGAACCTCTCCAAAGTAATTCCGTAGGCCTAGAGGAGACGTGACTGCAGCAGCAGCAGCAGCAGCAGGGGAAGGACCTGCCTCTAACAGATGCACTGTCCCTTTAAGAGCCTCCCTCCCTCTGCTAGACTCCTGGTTAGGCCTAGGCGTAGGCGGAACCGGAAGTTGTAGGGAAGGCGCCGGTCCCCAGTATGGCGGCGGCCTGTCCCTGCAGGCCGATTGCTCCGGAGACTGCTGCCGCCCGGCTCATGGGTGTCCTGTGGTTCGTATCAGTCACCACGGGACCTTGGGGAGCTGCCGCCGGGAGTGGCGAAGAAACACTTAAGTGCGAGGACCTCAAAGTGGGACAATATCCTCTGTGAGGAGCACCCCATGGGGGTGAGGTAGATTTGGAGTCGAGAGTGGATAGGAACCCTCTGGTCGGGCTAGGGTTGTGCTGAAGGGAACGGTGACCTGTGACCTCTAATGACAGAAGGAGCCTGGGGCGGGGAGTGCAGAGAGATTTGGGGGTGAGAGGACAGAGGCTAGCCTGTGAGATTTCCTTGGGATTTTACTGATCATTGGCTGTTCTTTTGATCCACCTTTCTTTCTTTAATATAATTTATTTTTTTAGTCAGTGGATTTGTTTGTTCAACAAACACGTAGATACTGAAGTTTATCAGGTCATGTTGTTAGGCATTATAATCAAGTTAAAAGATAGACCCGATTCTGGAAATTTGCCGATTTAGGGGGAGACAAGGAAGATCACCTGGAGGAGGGCAGGGCAGCCCACTTCATTATTCTTGCCTGGAGAATCCCATCAGAGTAGCCTGGCGGACTACATACAGTCCACGGGGCTGCAGAGAGTGGGAGAGGACTGAAGTGACTTAGCACGCAGGCAAGAACGATATAGCCAATGTATGTTGCCAATTTATTATTAACTTTGCATTTATTACTTTTATTTATCTCTCCTTGAGATCCCAGACTGTATTGGGGCAAATTCCTACTCCACTTTGTAACCGATTTGAGCTTTGAGCTTGGGGATAGCGAAGAGTCCCACACGACTTCGCAACCGAACATCAAAAATAACAGTGGTACCAACTGAAAGGTGTGTTGTGCAAAATTAGTACCAGTAAGTCACTTAGAACAGTGCCTGGCTTATAGTAGGGGCTTTATGTGTTTAGCTCTCATGTGTTTACTGATGAGAAAACTGAGGCTGGAGGAGTTAAATAGATCAGTTCATTGTCATGGCTCTGATAAAAGGAGGAGGAATATGAAATGGGAATTACATTCAAATCAAAATAGGTACTTTTGTATAAAATTAGATAATTTCATACAAATTGTAGAACAGAAAAATTAAGAACAGAAGCCAGAGATGCAAGAAAGATTCTATGAGAGGAAATCTTAAAATTAAAAAACTTCTATTGTATCGTATTTTTATGTGAGTTGAGGAGAGGCCACTGTTACTAAATTTTTACAGAATAGCTCTAATTTGCTGATTACCGTTATCCTGGGGGTTTGAGAATCACTGACCTGGTAAGTTGANCTTTCAGTTTTCTCACCTATAAAATTAAAAACTTCTATTGTATCGTATTTTTATGTGAGTTGAGGAGAGGCCACTGTTACTAAATTTTTACAGAATAGCTCTAATTTGCTGATTACCGTTATCCTGGGGGTTTGAGAATCACTGACCTGGTAAGTTGAGTCCTTTTTTTGACAAAAATGTCAGTGATTTTTTTTTTTCTAATAAAATAACTGGGCAGTATGGAGAGTTGTGCTTTGAAAAAAATTTTTTTAATCATTTTTAAAATTTTGAATTAATTTTTATTTTTGGCTGCACTGGGTGTTTGTTGCTGCTCTCTGGCTTTCTCTGGTTGCACTGTGAGGGCTCCTCATTGTGGTGGCTTCTCTTGTCATGGAGCATGGGCTCAAGGTCCAAAGGCTTGGTTGCTCTGCAACATGTGGAATCTTCCTGGACCAGGGATCAAATCCATGTCCCCTGCATTGGCAGACAGAATCTTAACCACTGGACTACTAGGAAAGTCTGAGTTGTGTTTTTTGACCCTTAGAAGTGACTGAGCATACACAACAATGTGAACTGGAAAATGTTATTCCTGGCACAAAGATGAGATTTCTGGTAGTGATTCAGAAATCCGAAGCAGGTGTCAAACTCTGTCTACAGAGACATCTTGTGAATACCTTACTTATCNGAGTTGTGTTTTTTGACCCTTAGAAGTGACTGAGCATACACAACAATGTGAACTGGAAAATGTTATTCCTGGCACAAAGATGAGATTTCTGGTAGTGATTCAGAAATCCGAAGCAGGTGTCAAACTCTGTCTACAGAGACATCTTGTGAATACCTTACTTATCTCATATTTGTGTCAATAAACTGTTCAGGAAACAGAAAAGCAACCGCCCACCCCCCACCCCCACCGTGCCCCAAGTGTTGTAAACATCTATTAGAAGATCAATATTATATGTTTCCAGAAGCCTAAAATCCTGTTGGGAAGATCATTTAGACCCACCTAAAATAACCATCTTTCCTTGCAGTATGGTGGAATTTACCTTTGGCTTGGAATCAGGAAATGTGATATTACTACCTATCACTTACTCCACTTTGCATAATTCACTCAAAGTTTGAGCCCTGGTTTGCTTCAGTAATGTGGAAATAATAGTATGCATGTCACAAGGTTATTTGTGTTGCATGAAATTATATGTATGGTAATACTTGGGCCCTGTGAATAATTTCATCAGACATCTGGAAACTAATTTGTTTTTTTTTTTTAACCTGAAGTTCTCATAATACTTCAGTAGAGATTTTTACTTTCATTTTTTCTTTGTGCTTAAATCCTGACTGATGTTCTTTAAGGATGGCACCCTCTGCTAGAGCTTTTAATGTACTTTTCCTTAAATAAATTAATGTTCAGATATTATTTAGTGACACTGAAAGTGTTATCTGTGCTTGTACTTGTTGACCTGGACAAACTAACATCCTCTCTTTACATGTAATTATAAACATAAATATATGACATATTAAAGACAAGATGATAACATTTTGTATTGGAATGTTGTTTATATTTCCTTAACTTTTCTACATATATTTGTAAAGATCCAAAAATAAATGATGCTACACAAGAACCAGTTAACTGTACAAACTACACAGCTTATGGTAAGACTTCCAGAAACATGTTTTTTTTAATTATTTTTAAAACATTATTTCATAGATATATGTGTGATTGCTAAAAGTAATTAATGTGTTTTTTCTTGAGTTACTTCATCCTTCTGTTTCCAGAACAACTTAATATTAGACAATCTAGGGGTTGTTAATATTTTATAAAAAGAATCTTATTCTATTAAATAATTATATAAATTGAGAAATTTTTTATTTTCATNAGTAATTAATGTGTTTTTTCTTGAGTTACTTCATCCTTCTGTTTCCAGAACAACTTAATATTAGACAATCTAGGAGTTTTTAATATTTTATAAAAAGAATCTTATTCTATTAAATAATTATATAAATTGAGAAATTTTTTATTTTCATTCATTTTTTTAAAAGCTTTTGGAATTAGTTTATATAGCTTTCTTGATGCCCTGTATTTATCATGCTGTGTTTTACAAAGATGCCTCTTTAGATTTTTAATTACTCAGAAAGAATTTGAAAGGAGACTTACAGTTCAATAATGTGCAGCGAGGAGCTAGTAATATATCACCCATATCTTGCACTTGTAAAAGATACTTAGGTGCATCCTAAGTATGAAAATAATATAAGGATTTTAAGTGCACATCAGTATTTTATTAGCGAGATGGTTTGATAATGGATAACACCTTTAACCTAATGATGTGGGGGAGCTTCTGTTATTCCAAAAAGTATTTAATGCCAGATAAAGATTAATAAGTTGTTTTGTTTAGCCTTTTCTTCTGAAGGATTATATGTTGGAAAGGAGGTAGATAGATGTATACTGAAGCTATTTGGATTTGGCATTAATATCTGTCATAGTACATAATGTTGGTTAATATCTAGTATTTAATATCTAGTAATAGCTACTATTTAATATCTAGTGTTATCTTGAGAAAAGAATACCTACTGAATATATACTCATTGTTTTATTGTTTAAATGGGAGATAAGCAATAATTTATGTTTTCTTTATAATGAAAGCTACTAAGACTCATTATGGAAATGAGATTAAAATTATTTTTTACTGCAAAAAACTTTTGTTTTTAAAAAGTATCATATAGGCAAATTATTGACTTCTTGATTATGACTTTGTATATATTTTTTAAAGATCTCCTTTCTCTTTTTATCTCTTCACATTTTGATACACTGTTAACCCCATTCTAATGATACTTGAAAGTATACTTGAAAGTAAGTTGGGTTAAACTTTTATAGCAGATATTTTGCTAGTATTCTGGAGTAACGAAATTTATCATATAAACAGTAGTGGGTAATATATATATGATTCTTATAGTAAGTATTGCTCAATATGTGTACATTTGTTTAGTTTGGATATGTTAGACTTAAAGGAACTTTGCACATAATCCCCTCCTTTTAAAATTGCTTTATAAGTATATACTGACTTTCCTGTGTTAAAGTTCAGTCTTTTATAGTGTGCTCTCAGAGTGGAGAATATTGTTGACATAGATATAGAAGAATGAGCTTTCAAATATCCAACCACTTATATGATATATGTTGGAAGTCTTTGAATACTGTTGTGATTCAGGTAACATTAAACTGGGGATGAGGCAGCCTGCTATCTCATTCCTTTTCTGGTCTGCAGATTTCTTTGTACAGGTATGGAAATTTTGAAGGAAATTATTCTAAAAAGGAAATTTAGAATAAATTTGAAAGAAATTACAACTAAAAAGAATAGTTTCTGACCAAAAAGAGCTCTGCCTTCCAGTTAGGTGTCTCTTTTGTAAAATAAGTTTGAATCCACTGAAGTATTATCACTAAGTAAGTTTATAAACAAATACAAAATCAAATGATCAGATTGCTAGGAAATATAAAAGGACTTGGAGGTGTTGTGGTCCTGCCATGGCCTGTCAGGTAAGTAATCATAGATGATGTAAATGGAGAGCTGCAGAGAAATAAAAGGAAGGCTTTCTATATAAAGGAGTGCATGGTTATTTGGAGAGAATAAACCATAAGTGCCTAAAAATCTGGGAACACATATATAAAATGTTATNCTTTGTGACTCCATGATCTGCAGCACGCCAGCCCTCCCTGTCCCTCACCATCTCCCGAAGTTTGCCCAAGTTCATGTCCATTGCATCATTGAGGACTTACGTTAATGCCATTTAAATCCCAGTCATTGGCCAGAGCCAAACATTTTGCAGGAAAACTGAAAATGGAATAATTTTCAGGATTATAGCATGTTGCTTAATTTTGTCCACTAGTTAACATTTATGGATAACTGGCTTCCTAAATCTCATCATACAGACTCATTTTTACTTGTTTCTGAAATTAGTGTAAGCATGGTATTATTGTGGCATAATGAAAAGGGTGTTGATTAAAAGTGATGAATGTTGTTCTAGGACTTAAAGAATATTACCTAGTGTGAGACGTCGGTCAGCTTGTTTAATTTCTTGGAACTTCAGTTTTTCTGTTTGTACAAGAAAAAAAAAAGCATATTACTAGTTCTGTTTGCATAACAGATTTTTTTTTAAATGAGGATCAAATGAAGTCACTATAAAATATGTAAATATTAATAAGTTCTAGGGCTGTAGGCATCCATTGAATTAATTTCATTTCACAAAGTCTTTTATTACTTTTACAGATCACTCACATGTTATATTTATTCCTGTCAGGTTCAGTCTCTTAGTCTTCTCAGTGTTGAAGTTCTCTACGTTTTTAGAGTTTAAGTTAACATTTTCTCTAGCCAGGCGCCATGCTTTACATGCTAAATGCTTTTAATACTTGGCTAGTAGTATTACAAGGGTCTTATTTTTGTTTCACAGATTACAAAACAAGGTTCAGTGAGATTTCATAACTTGACCAGAAGAACGTACTAGTTAAGTGACAGAGTTCTGACTTAAACCTAAATTTGCCCCATTCTGAAGTACTGCATTTTGGCATTTTCTATCAGTTCAAGCACTCTTACTATTTTCTCATGTCATCTCACTTTATACTGAGAGCAGCCCCTCATCCATCCTTACTAAAGGATGTAGTTTTTGTCCCTTGAAATAATTAGCTCATACTTTTGTCAGACTTCTCCAGAAATATTGTAGCAATATGGTTTCCCCTTCACTCTGGTACTTCCACTAATTGTATCTTTCCTGAGGTTCTAAGCCTGAAGTGTTGGGCATTTTTCTCTCATTATCTGTCTCATTGACTACAAAGTAGCTCATATTGAATACAGATCATTTCTTATATTGGAAACGATAAAACACATTGAAAACTAAAGTTGTCAAAATTTGAGAGTTTGAACAATTAATAGAATATAACTGAAAAAATTACGATTTATGTGTTTTGTAAATGAAGCTGTAATCTCAAAAAAACTGTGCATTTCTCTAAAGCAAAGTATATTGGACAAGGCCTCTAGGGGAATCATCCCAGGTCCTCAGCAGTGAAAGTCCCAAGTCCTAATCACTGGACCAGCAGGGAAAGCCCCTCATCAGTCTGCTCTCTGCTCCTGTGTTCACACTGCATCCTGCCTGCATGTCTTCACATCGTCTTCTCCCTGTGTATGTTCATTTTCCCATTTTTGAAGGATACCCATCTTAATGCATTAGGGCCCACCCTAATGACCTCATCTTAACTTGGATGCAAAGTTGGATTGCAAACTTAAATTTGCGAAGATGCTATATCTAAGTAAGGTCACATCCTGAAGTGCTGAGGGATGACTTCAATATATCTTTTTTGGGAGAGTGCAGTTCAGCCCACAGTATGTCTTAACAATAATCAATTTCCAGATCCTCAGTTTTTTGTTGTTGTTGTTGTTGTTTTTTAGTTGAAAGATAATTGCTTTACAGAATGTTGTGGTTTTCTGTCATACCTCAGCGAGAAACAGTTTTTATTATATGTGTATTTTTTCCTACAATTAATGTAAAGTTTCTGCATTTAAAAGAAGAGCCCTTTCGTATTCTTGATTGGATCATGATAGATATCAAATTGCTGTGTTTAGATTCCACTGTAAAGAATGCTATATTTCAATATTAAGGGCAGTATTTACAGTATGCTGGAAATAAATTTTTTCCCAGCCATTTAAATCCATGGTGAAAAATTTTAGGTGCCAGTTTAAAAATTTGTGAGGGAATATATAGTTTAAAAAAATTTTAGGGAGTATGTAAGCAAAATTTTTTTAACACAGCTGATCTAGTATGTGAGCCTCCATCCACTACATGCCAGTAGCATTTTTCCAGTAGTGACAACCAAAAATGTTTCCAGACATTGCCACATATCCCCTGGAAAACAAAATTACTTTCTGTCATTCCTCCATCATTTAAATAGAGCATACTCATCTCCTTTCAGTCAATAACATAGAAAATGTATTAGCATTTCAGATGTTTGTTAATCTCAGTTTTGAGTTGCCTGCTATGCAAGGCGTGATCATGTTCAGTTTCTCACTTGTGTCCAGCCCTTTGCGACCCCATGGACTGGGGCCTGCCAGGCTTCTCTGTTCATGGAATTTTCCAGGCAAGAATACTGGAGTGGGTTGCCATGCCCTCCTCCAGAGGATCTTCCCAACCCAGGGATCGAACCCGCGTCTCTCATGTCTCCTGCATTGGCAGGTGGATTCTTTACCCCTGTGTCACCTGGGAAGCTGTCTGCCATATAGCTCCAGTCAAAAGCATGACCTAAGATGGCAGACCGAGAGATACAACTTAAGGGATGTGATAATGATTGATTCACAAAACTCAGTAAGCTTTATCCTTGTATCAAGGCTGATGGCCAAACAGCTACATATAAATCACCTGTTGACTTCTGTTGCCCCATCTCTGTCGATCCTAACATGGTAAGCCCTTGCTTATATCTGGAGTCAGTGTGAGAAAAGGCTATGTAGAAAGCTATTACTGTTTTGTAAAGGTTCTTAAGGACCTTCTCTATTACATTCCTTTACTCTTGTGTAATGTACCAAACCAAGTTCCCACAGTGGTCTAGAGGTGACTTGGTATGCTTTCAGTCATATCACAGTAGTTCTGAGCTCTTTTTGCCTTACTACCAGGAGCCTCTAAGCTAAATTTGTGATCAATTACACTATCTTCCCTTAGTTGTTTCCTAGGACAATTATTTCTTCACTCTCTCTCTTCCTTTCATTTTATTACCTTCTTTATTGTCTAAATGGTTCTCAGTTTTACTGAATCTTTGCTTTTTAGCATGAGCATCTTCTTGTGTTGGAAATGTAAATACATTAAATAAGTAAATTTATGGGATGATATAGTTTGAATATCAGTAACACAACCAAAGAGTTTTACAGGATATTTTCCCTAGCATCATTCTCTCAATATATTATGGCCTAAAAAAGGACAGTCATTTGTTGGAAATCTTAAGGTAATTATAAAGTAGAAAATAAATGCCATTTATTTTTCTGAAAACACTGGGGTCTCTGTGGGTTTTTTAAAAGTCTATTATACCCAGTTCTATTTTCATTTTCTCAGAAAACTGTAATCATTGGTGTTAACCATAGAGATAAGCATTTTCTGAAACTAGCCTAAAGGTATTAGTACCTTTTAGTCAGAAATGGGGAAAGAGTAAAAAGTACTAACATTTATTGATTGCCTACTAAGTGCTCTGCTTTATACTAGATAATTTACATCACATTTTATCCCCACAATAATCTTCTTATGATCTTAATGCTACTTTTATCTACATGGAATCTAAGTTTCTGAAAGAGGCAATGTATAGATAGGTGATTCTCATTCCAAAGTTCTTACTTTATATGATGAAGCCATAAAAGCTTCAGGACAGTACCTGCTTAGCACATAGTAAGCTCTATAAGTGTTACTTCCTCTTATTAAGTCATCTGGGTTATGAATAAAGATCAAATTACTAAATGCTGAGATAACATACTACATCAAATCCTAGAGGGAATGGAGAAACAAACCCATTTAGAATAAGTAAAAAGCTATTTAGAATAATGAAGAATCTTAGTTTATTGTAGGTTGCATCTATAAGAATTTTATAAACTGAAAATACAAAATTAGATTATGTTTTATGTAATGAATCGCCTGATTAGTTACCAACAAAAAATTTGAGAAGTATTCTTCACCATAGAGATGAAGTAAAGAACAGTAATATTATGCAATTCTTCCTTGGTCATCTTTGTCAAGGGCAGGAGATTGAACATTATCTTATCTTGTACATGAATGTATATAATATAGCTTTTCCTATCTAAATTAAAATCTCATACGGGGAGGTGGTTGGTTTGAACATTAGATTTTCTTGTGTGCATTGCTAGCCTTAGGAAAAAAAGCATAATTACGTAATTTTCCACAGGAAAAAGAAATAATGGATTCTTGTTTTTTTCTGCCTTTAGTTCAGTGTTTTCCAGCACCTAACATAATTTGTAAGGATTTTGGTGGCAATGAAACACATTTTACTGGAACCGAAGTTGGTTTTCTGAAGCCTATATCTTGCCGAAATGTGTAAGTATATTACTGAAGCTGAATTTTCAGATTTACTTGCCTGAGTTAAATCTCAGCTGGGTGGAATCAAGAGTAAAGAGTTAATTTATAAGGAGAATCCTGCACTAATATAATTTTATCTTTTTTGCTTTTGTCAGAAAACATCTATTTTAAGTGTGTGTATTGTTTTGAAAGTACAGTTTACCAACCAGGTAAAGTTTAGTGGTTCACTGTATGGGATAAATAGACTGAGTGGCTTCAGGCCATGTCAGTTCAGTCAGTTTATTTTACCAAATGGGTTATGAAAAAATTCTGTTTTCAAAATTTGGGGACTTTCTGGAGTGCAGATAAGGGACTGCATACCTACAGTATTAAAAGAATGCTAATTAGTAATCATTTGCATTTGGAAACTTGGTTTCATTCTTTATCATTGGTTTGGATGATGAATGATAATGTTAAACAATTCAGAAATTTATTAAGACAAATGACTTTATTTTGTTGGGAATATTCTTAGCTTAAAGAACTTTTAAGTTGGCTGTTTATTTTTGCTGTAGGAAAGCAGTAAAACAGTTTATTCTTATATTTCTACTTTGTACTGAAAGCATGATTTAGTTTTACCCATTTTTATTAATTCCTGGCATTGTATTTTTACCTTTTACTGTATGTTGTTGCATTTTATATAATGGTACCTATTTTGCAGTTGTATAAAGAAAGACCACTATGTGTTTCTGCAAGTTCCATTAGAATTCTTAGAAATTACTACCAGAGTCTTTTTTCTCTTTTGACCCTACTTTACAAAGTTAATGAGGAGCTTTAGATTCTATCTTGCTGTGTAATCCAATCACTTAAGCTTCTTGGGTTCTAAGATTTCTCATTAGTAAAATAATAATTGTTAAGAGGAATTATTTTCAAAGTACTTAGATATGGTTTAATCAGTTTTTAAATTTATAGATTGATATTTCCAAATGACAAATAATTTGTTAAGTGTTGGTGGTCCAAGAAAACATTTGTTAAGAACCACTCAAGTTGGACACTGCAGGTTAATTTTACCTGTAATGTTCATGTCACAATGATCTGCCACTTAATTTCAAGTTAATTCTGATTTTTCTTTTAATGTCTCTGAGTAGATTAGACTGAAATGCAACTGAGCTATACTAATCATGCTCACAAGACATTCATGTCAATTGTGATAAGAAATATAATTATCAAGGAAACTAGATACTCCAAGCCTACTGGCCAACTTATTTCTCTCCTATAGTAAAGTCCAAAATTCCAAAATAGGATTTGCTTGATGAGCATTGAATCAGAACAAAAGGAGTTAGGTTGATGGATAATTTTAATGATAAATTACAAAAGTAAGATAATTACATTACTTTCCTCTATCAGAATATTCAGCATATGCCTTTCAAACAAACACCTGCTGGTCAGCTACTGAATAAAGACTTACTGACAAACTGTTAATTCATTGAGTGTTCCCTTTTCCAGTTTACATATTTTCCTTCTCCTGGCATATCCTTTCATAATATTGATACTTGATTAAAACTCCATCTTACTATCACAGATGTGGCCGTTATATAATGTATTCATTAGCAACTGAAGTCTATTAACCATGTCTAATCAGTTACCAAGTCACACCTGTTTATACTGCCCATCTAGGCTAGTTGGAGCAGCCTACCTGTTGTAACAGATGCCTTTAGAATTTTAGTGGCTTAACCCAGTAAATTTTATTTCTCACTCATATCATAATCCAATTTGTGTTGATTTGGAGGTCTACATGGGGTGAAGGAAGTGATAGTTGCTCCATGCAGACATGCAGAAGTCTTGTACCTTTCATCTTTTGACTTTACTTCCTGTAGTCCTTAGAGTCTTTTCCATTCAGCCAAGAGATGGAGAGAGGAAATGGAACACCTATAGACATGTTTTATGGACCAGACATGGCATACATGATGGCTTACATCACTTCTGTCCTCATTCCATTGGCCAGAACTAAGTGATGGCTGCATTTAACTGCAAAGTGAGCTAGAATATATTAATACACAGGCATACCTCAGAGATACCATGAGTTTGGTTGCAGATCAGTGTGATAAAGCAAGTTACACGAATCATCTGGTTTCCCTGTGTATATAAAAGTTATATTTATACTACTTGTAGCCTATTAAGTGTGCAATAGCATTGTGTCCAAAAAACTGTACCTTAATTTAAAAATAATGCTGTTGGAAAAATGGCACTGACAGACTTGCCTCATGAAGGGTTGATACAAACCTTCAATTTGTGAAAAACCTCAGTTTATCTGTAAAGCGCAATAACACAAAGCACATGAAAACAAGTAGTTTTAGCTGTATAGTTTTTACTGTATTATACAGTAGTTTAGCTGTATGCCTATGAGAAAAAGCAAAATGATTTGATGAACAGTTTGATAAATCTCTGCTGCACCACCAGTTTTTAGATTATTCTTTAGGGTGATTTATTTATATAGATCACTGCTTTTCTAATTTCCCCTTACTAGCCAAGCTTTTTGAGAGGCTTGTTTCTATAATATTTATCTTTTATGAATTTTTAGTCTAATGCAGTATGGCTTTTGGCCATACTAAAATTTGCCAGTGATCTTTGTTGCTATATCAAATGGATATTTATAGTCTATAATCCTTCTACAGCATTTGGTATTCCTTTTTCTTAAAATACTTTCTTTTGACTTACAGTATAAAACACACTTCAATTTCCTTTGATCCCTATTATTTTCCTTCTTTCTTATATCTTGACATTTGCAAGATTATGTTCTTGGTCCTTTTCTTCATTCATCCGTCCATCCCTTTGGTTTCTCATACCATCTTTGTATAAAGATCCCAAACTGAATCTATTGTCTCTTCCTTCAATCATTTCCTCCTTTGTATTAATGAATGCAGCTGTTCTGTCCAGTTCCTTAAGCAGAAACTTTGGAGTCATTCTCCAAAGAATGACTCATTCCCCACATTTAGTCTGGCTGCTTCTGCGTTTAATATTTCCCAGTTTTGTTTCCTTTTCTCTTCCACTGCTAGTAGCCAGTAGATTATCACTTGAGTGTCTACCAAGTCTCCCAGATTATTTCTCTACTGCTGTTCTGGTGATCCATTTCAATGCAGAGGGAGCACTACTGCCCTCAGTGCAAACTCTGACATCCTTGTAATATTAGCTACATAGACAGGATCTCTGGGCTATCTCCCCCAACTCCCTGAAAATGTCTTAATTGTGAGTGCAGTGCAAAAAATAGGATTATAAGCAGGAGACATGATCAGATTTGACTTTAAATTGATGATTCCAGCTGCTTCTTTATTTCTTTACTTTTATTTGTAGCAACTCCTTGAAAGGATTGTCTAATGCTTGTTTAGTTTTTTTCCAACTTTTTTATTAAGTTAACATTGATTTGTAACATGTTTCATGTATACATTATGATTCAACTTCTATATATACTGCAGGCTGTTCGCCACCAAGTCTAGTTCCCATCCATCATTGTGCAGTTGATCCCCTTTATGCGTTTCACCCACCTCCCACCTACCTTCACCTCTGGGGACTACCAGTATCTTCTGTTTCAGTGTGGGTTTTTTTTCATGTTTTTTTTTTGTTGTTCATTTACTTATTTTTTGTATGTGCCACATATGAGCAAAATGGACTTCCCTGATGGCTCAGTGAGTTAAGAGTCCCCCTGCAGTGCAGGAGACACAGAAGACAACGAGTTCAATGCCTGAGTCAGGAAGATCCCCTGAAGGAGGAAATGGCAGCCCACTCCAGTATTCTTGCCTGGAAAATCCAATGACCAGAGGAATCTGGCGGGCTCCAGTCCATGGAGTCACAGAGTCAGACATAACTAAGCATGTGCATGGACTATGTCCCATTGTCTCTGCACGGCTCAGGCCCAGCCATGAGCGAAATCATATATTTGTCTTTCTCTATCTCACTTCTTTCACTCAACACAATGCCCTATCTGTCCATGTTGCCACAAATGGCAAGATTTTTTTTTTTTTAGTGAATGAGTAGTAGTCTTGTATGTTTAGATATGTGTATATATATATCTTTTTTATCCATTCACTCACCAGTGGGCCCTAGGTTGTTTCCACATCTTGGCTATTGTTAATAATGCTGCAGTGAACATGTTAATAATGCTGCAGTGAACATTGGAATGCATATATATTTTTGAATTAGTATTTCCTTATTCTTTGGATAAATACCCAGACGTGTAATAGCTAGATCATATGGTAATTTTATTCTTAACTTTTTGAGGAAACTCCATACTGTTTTTCGTAGTGGCTGCTCCAAATTACATTTCCACCAGCAATGCATGAGTGTTCCCTTTTTCTCCACATCCTTTCCAACATCTCGTTTTTTCTTGTTTTTATGATAATAGCCATTCTAATGTGTGAGATGATACCTCATTGTGGTTTTAATTTACATTTCTCTGATGATTTGTGATATTGAACATCTTCTTTTCAAGTGCCTATTAGCCATGTCTTAACTGGAAAATTGTTCAGATCCTATGCCCATTTTTAAATCAGGTTGTTTGTTTTGTTGTAATTGAGTTGTATGATAAGAATTGCACTGAATCTGTAGATTCTATTAGGTAGTTTGTAATTGTAATTAGCAATTGTAATTCTTCCATTTCCTGAGCATAGGATATTTTTACATTTCTCTGTGTTTTCTTCTATTAGTTTCAATAATGTCCTATAGTTTTCAGTGTATAGGTCTTTCATTTCCTTGGTTAAATTTATTCCTAGGTATTCCATTCTTTTTGTTGCAATTGTAAATGGGATTTTTTAAACTTCTGTTTCTTCTAGTTGTTAATATATAAGAGAGCAGATTTTTGTATATTGATTTTCTACCTTGCTGTTTTACTGTATTTGTTTATTATTTCTAATAATTTTTTTTGGTAGAATGTTTAGGGTTTTCTGTATATAAAATTGTGTCATCCACAAACATTGACAGTTTTACTTCTTCCTTGCCAATATGGTTGTCTTTTATTTCTTTTATTTTTTTTTAATTACTATGTAGAAGTACATTCCTTAAAAAAACTTTCAATAAAATGAATACAGAAGGAATGTACTTCTACATAGTAAAGACCATATATAACAAACCCATAGCTATTATATTCAGCAGTGACAAATTGAAAGCTTTTCCCTCTAAGATCAGGAACAAGATAAGGATACCCACTCTTATCACTCTTATTCAATGTAATACTAGAATTCATAGCCAGAGCAATTAGGCAAGAAAAAGAAATAAAAGACAACCATATTGGCAAGAAAGAAGTAAAACTGTCACTGTTTGTGGATAACACAATTTTATATACAGAAAACCCTAAACATTCGGTACTCTTGCCTGGAAAATCCCATAGATGGAGGAGCCTGGGAGGCTGCTGTCCATGGGGTCACTAAGAGTGAGACACGACTGAGCGACTTCACTTTCACTTTTCACTTTCATGCATTGGAGAAGGAAATGACAATCCACTCCAGTGTTCTTGCCTGGAGAATCCCAGGGGCAGGAGAGCCTGGTAGGCTGATGTCTATGGGGTTGCACGGAGTCAGACACGACTGAAGTGACTTAGAAGCAGCATATGATTTTTATTCATTTTGTTAATATGGTGTATCACATTGATTGGTTTGCAGATGAACCATCCTTGTATTCCTGTAATAATCCCATTTGATCATGGTATGTAATCCTTGTAATGTATTAGGTTTACTAATGTGTATTTGGTTTGCTAATATTTTATTGAGGATGTTTGCATCTGTGTTCATCAGAGAGATTGTTTGTTTTGTCATTTTCTTCTCTTTTGATGTCCTCATCTTGTTTTGGTATCATAGTAATGTTGGTTTTCTGAAATGAGTTAGGATTTTTGGAAGTTTTTTGGAAGAGGTTGAGACAGATAGGTGTTAAGTCTTTGAATGTTTGGTAGAGTTCACCAGTGAAACCATCTGGTCCTGGACTTTTGTTTTGGGGGAGGTTTTTGATGATCATTTTAATCTCTTAGTTGGTAACTGGGCTATTCAAATTTTCTATTTTTTATGGATTCAGTCTTTGAAAGCTGTATGATTCTAAAATTTATCTGTTTCTTCTGAGTTGTCCAATTTATTGGCATACAGCTATTCATAGTAGTCACTTACAAGCCTTTATATTTGGTTGACCAAAAAGTTCTTTCTGGATATGATGACATGGAAAAACCCAAATGAACTTTTTGGCCAACCCAGTATTTCTTTGATATCCATTGTAACTTCTCCTCTTTTATTTCTGATTTTACTTATCTGAGTTCTCTCTTTTTTCAAGTGAGTCAGGTTGAAGGTTTGTCAACTTTATCTTTTCAAAGAAGCAGCTCTTAGTTTCATTAATCTTTTCTATTTTCTTTTTGGTCTCTGTTTCATTTATTTCCAATTTCATTTTTATTATTTCCTTCCTTCTACTGATTTTGGGCTTCATTTTTTTTTTCCTTCTTTTTTCTAGTTTCTTCAAATGTATGGTTAGATTATTTATGGTTTTTCTTGTTTCTTGAAGTAGACCTGTATTTCTTTAAACCATTCTTTGAGTACTGATAGTACATGTGTGTCAGAGATTTTGGTATGTTGTATTTTCATTTCTCTTCAGATATTTTTAAAACTTCCCCTTTAATTTTTTCACTGATGCAATAGTTGTTCAATAGTTTATTGTTTAATCTCCACATATTTATGATTTTTTCAGCTTTTTTAAAATTCATTTTTAGTTTCATACCATTGTGGTCAGAAAAGATACTTGATATAGTTTCAGTCTTCTTAAATTTATTAAAGCTCGTTCTATGCCCCAGCAGATGGTTTATCCTTGAGAACATTCTGTGTGCCCTTAAGAAATGTTTATTCTGCAGATTTTGGATAGAATGTTCTGTATACATCTGTTATTAAGTCTCTTTGGTCTAGTGTTTCATTTAAGCTTGCATTTTCCTTGTTCTCTTTCTGCCTGTGTGATCTATCCATTTATTGTGGGTTGTTAACATCTCCTCCTCTTACTGTGATGCTGTCACTTTCTCCCTCTAAGTCAGTTATAGGCTTTATATATTTTGGTGCTCTGTTGTTAGGTGCATATATATCAATGAATATGTTTCCTAAATGAATTATACTCCTTATCGTTTGTATGTAATGCCCATCTTTGTCTCTTGTTAACTTTTTTGTCTGAAGTCTCTTGTCTGATATGAGTGTGGTTAACACCTGCATTCTTTTGGCCACCATTTGCTTAGAGTATCATTTTGCAGTCCTTTACTTAGGACTGAAATGAGTCTTCTAGAATCAGCATATAGTTGGGTCTTATGTTTTAATCCATCCAGGCATTCTGTGTCTTCTGCTTGGTGAATTCAATCTATTTATATTCAGAGAGAGAGTGTGTGTGTGTCTGTGTGTGTTTTCCATGTTGTGTGGCATGCAGGATCTTAGTTTCCCAACCCGGGATCGAACCCATGCCCCCTGCAATGAAAAAACAGTCTTAACCACTGGACCACCATGGAAGTTCCCATTTAGTGTGATTGTTGATGTATGAGGACTTGGTATTGCCATTTATCTTTTTTTTCTGGTTGTTCTGTAGTTCCATTGTTTCTTTTTCTTTGCGTTTCTGTGCAAGGAAATGGTAGTCTTCTATGATGTTTTTCTCAGTTTTCTCTCTTTTTTTTATGTTTTGGGTCTCTGCTCTAGATTTTTGTTTTGTGGTTGTCACGAGGTTTGTATCAACATTTCAAAGATCGTCCTTTTTCTGTTGGCAGTAGCTTTTCTAAAATTTTCATCTGTTTATTTTTGGCGGTACTGGATCTTCGTCCCTGCCAGGCTTTTCTCTAGTTGTGGTGAGTGGGGGCTGCTCTCCTGTCGTGTTGCACAGGCTTCTCATTGCGATGGCTTCTCCTGTTACGGAGCACAGGCTCGGGGCTGCACAGGCTCCAGTCGTTGCGGCACATGAGTTCAGTGTGTAGCTTCTGGATTCTAGAGCACAGTCTCAGCAGTTGTGGCACACGGGCTGAGTTGCTTCATGGCATGTGGGATCTTCCCGGCCCAGGGATTGAACCCATGTCTCCCACATAGGCAGGCAGATTCTTTACCACTGAGCCACCAGGGAAGTCCTGTTGGTAGTATCCTATCCTCCTATTCCTATAGAGGTTACATCTTTTTGCCTTTTTCCCTTTTATATTTTTGTTGTCACAAATATGTCTCGGCACAGAATACTGTGAATTCATTAACAAATTGATGTAGCTATAGTTATTTTTTCTCACCCTTTAATCTTTGCTATAATTCAGTGTTTAACAACCTGTTTTTAATGATTTGTGTTTTGTTTTAATTTGGCTGTGCCGAGTCTTCGTTTCAGCACGCGGGATCTTTGTTGCCACATACTGGATATTTAGTTGTAGCATGTGGGGTCTGGTTTCCTGACCAGGGATTGAACTGGGTCCCCTGCATTTGGAGTGCAGAGTCTTAACCACTGGACCACCAAGAAATTCCCAGCAACCTATTCTGATATATAGTTACCATTTTCTGATTCTATTTATTAGCTTAAAATTTTTTGTACTTTTGCTTTTTCATTTCGAGTAGAAGAATTTTTTAAGCATTTCTTGTAAGGAAAGTCTAGTGATGATAAACTCCCTCAACTTTGGTTTGTCTGGGAATGCCTTTGTTTCTCCCTGTATCTGAATGAAACTTATGCTACATAGAGTATTCTTGGCTGGCAGTTTTTATCTTTCAATATTCTGAGTTTGTCATTCCACTGTCATACCCAGTAGAGTTTCTGCTGAGAAATCTGCTGATCACCTAATGGGGGTATGTTAGTAGGTTGCTGTCTTTTTTCCCCATGGCTGCCTTTAAAGTTGTTTCTTTGTCATTGACTTTTGACAGTTTTAATGTGTCTTGGGGAAGGTCTTTTTAGGTGTTCTATTTGCTACGTGGGCTTGTATATCTAACTCCTTTCCCGTATTTGAGACATTCTCAGCCAGTCCAGTACTCTTGCCTGGAAAATCCCATGGATGTAGGTGCCTGGTGGGCTGCAGTCCATGGGGTTGCTAAGAGTCGGACGCGACTGACCAATTTCCCGTTCACTTTTCACTTTCATGCATTGGAGAAGGAAATGGCAACCCACTCCAGTGTTCTTGCCTGGAGAATCTCAGGGATGGAGGAGCCTGGTGGGCTGCCATCTATGGGGTNTGAAGGTGCCTGGTGGGCTGCAGTCCATGGGGTTGCTAAGAGTCGGACGCGACTGACCGATTTTCCATTCACTTTTCACTTTCATGCATTGGAGAAGGAAATGGCAACCCACTCCAGTGTTCTTGCCTGGAGAATCTCAGGGATGGAGGAGCCTGGTGGGCTGCCATCTATGGGGTTGCGCAGAGTTGGACACTACTGAAGCGACTTAGCAGCAGCAGCAGCTATTACTTAGAAGGGAGTGACAGAAGATGAGATGGTTGGATGGCATCACCAACTCGATGGACATGAGTCTGAGCAAGCTCTGGGAGTTGGTGATGGACAGGGAAGCCTGGCGTGCTGCAGTCCATGGGGTCACAGAGTCAGACATGACTGAGTGACTGAACTGAACAGCTATTACTTCCTTAAATAAGCTGTTTCCTTCTTCTCTTTTCCTTCTGGTATACCCATTGTCCTTATGTCGCCTTTCTAATGGAATTGGATAGTTCTTGTAGTTTCTGCATTAAAAAAAAAAAAGACTTAGTTCTTGCTCCTCTTTCAGCTGAATCATTTCTCAGTTTCTGTCTTTAAGCTCACTAATTCTCTCTTCCATATGGTCTACTCTTTCCATTGTTTTTTAATGCCATTCTTCATATGATTTATTTTCTTCAACTTCGTAACTTCTGTTTGGTTCTTTTTTAAGAGTTTCAGTCTCTTGGATAAAATATTCCTTCTTTTCATTAATTTTTTTCCTTAGTACATTGAACTGTTTTTCTGTTTTCTTGTAGCGTGTTGAGTTTCTTCCTGATAGCTATTTTGAATTCTCTGTGAGGCCACAGTCTTCTGGGGTTTTAAGTTTGGTTTCTGGAGAACTGTTGTTCTCTTTTTCTGATGCTGTGTTACTGTGGCTTTTCATGGTGCTTGATGACTTGTTCCTTTGCTGGCATGCTTGAGGTAGTAAATACCTTTCTCATTTAGGTAAAACTTTATTTACTTTGATTCTAGCAGTAATTCTAATTACCAATTACAGGTTGGTAATCAGAGTACTTTCTTTTGCTTTTCAGTAGGTGGCACTGCAGCACAATGTATAGCTTGGTCTCTCTGCCCTGAGCTGCCTCTGGCCACATTTAATTGGCACTTTCTGCCCTCTGTCACCTCTGCCAGAGGTGTCGTCAGAGCCCTCATCATCTCTGCTTCTTTCCTGTGGGGTTGCTGGTGCCTTGACGCTGCGAGAGTTGCTGTCGTTGCTGGCATCACCACCAGGGACACCAGGATGGCAGGTCTCTCTGCCACAAGTGGGGTTGCCTGGGTTGTGGACTCTGCTGCAGCGGTGAGGGCAGGGGAGAGCCATGTTTGTGGGTGCTGTAGCATGGGACAGAGTCACTGGCACTGCTATGGCCCTTCCAGTCTTCCTTAAGCCTGCTCTGTTCTATATTTTGCCCTCATTGTTGCCAGGAGTGCTCTTGGTGAGGTCACTAATGCTCTCCTCTTGGTTAAATTTGGTGGTAAATTCTCAGGCATTCTTATATCAACCATCAGTCACATTTGGCACAGTTGATCACTCTGTTCTTCTTAATACACTGACTTCACTTGACTTCCAAGATACCACACACTTTTTCCTTTTTTAACTTTTTTATTTTGTATTTGAGTAAAGCCAATTAATAATGTGATAATTTCAGGTGGACAGCAAAGGAATTAAGTCATACGTATACATGTATCATTTCTCCCTTAAACTCCCCTCCCACCCAGCCTGCTACATAAAATTGAGAAGAGTTCCCTGTGTAATACAGTAGATCCATGTTGACACCACACTCTTTTGGTTTTACTTATCCTCACTTTTACTCCTTTCTGTTTTCGTCTCTTCTTGATCTGGGAAGGTTTGTTGTACATTATTGTGACAATAGCTCGCAAATACTCTCCTGCAGTCTATCTTCAGCATAGCAACTAGAATGACTATTTTTACACCATACCTCTGCTTACCTCTGCAGTAGCTTCACATATCACTCAGAGTAGAAGATGGTGTTTTTATAGCACTTAACAATGGTATTAAAGGCCCTGCATGATCTTCCCTCTTTGCCCTGTTCTCTCTTTGACCTTGTCTCCTTCTGTTCATCCCCTCTCCTACTCCATTCCTCCTACACGTGCTTCATTAATAGACCTTGAACATGCCAGGTAGGCTGCCTTTGCAACAGCAGTTTCTTTTGTCTGGGACACTCTTCCATCAGAGGCATGGCATGGCTAAATCTCTACCTCCCTTAGGTCTTTGCTGAAATACCACCTTCTCAATGAAGCTTACTCTTGTCACTCCACTTAAATGGCCCTTATCTGTATCCCTGGCATTCTGAATTCCCTATACACGCTAATTCACTTCTTTTTTTTTAATAGCATTTATGACTATCTTTTTTTTTTTAATTATTTATTTATTTGGCCACACCAGGTCATAGTTGCGCATGTGGGGTGGGGGTCTTCAAACTTCATGTCTGCATACAGGGTATTGTAGTTGCAGCACATGGGATCTAGTTCCCTGATCAGGGCTCGAACCTGGGCCTCCTGCATTATGAGCACAGTCTTAGCCACTGGACCACCAGGGAAGTCCTTCTTTATGACTTTGTAACACACAGTTTCTTTTTAAAATATGTTTAGGTTTATGGGTTTCCCTCATAGCTTAGTTGGTAAAGAACCCGCCCTCAATGCAGGAGACCCCAGTTTGATGCCTGGGTCGGGAAGATCCCCTGGAGAAAGGATAGGCTGCCTACACCAGTATTCTTGAGCTTCCCTTGTAGCTCAGCTGGTTAAGAATCTGCCTGCAATGCAGGAGACCTGGGTTCGTTCCCTGGGTTGGGAAGATTCCCTGGAGAAGGGAAAGGCTAACCACTCCAGTATTCTGGTCTGGAGAATTCCATGGACTATACAGTTGCAGAGAGTTGGACACAACTCAGCGACTTTCACTTAGGTTTATTACTTGCTGCCACTAGATTGTAAGCTCTTTAAAGGCAGGAATTTTTATCTCTTCTGCTCATTAATATATCCCAGTAGCCTGAAATAGTCCCTGGCACTCAGTAGTCACCCAAAAAGCATTAATTGAATGGATGAATGAACTGATTAACAAACAGTAATAATTAACATTATTTTCGAAAATGTTTACATGTTGGAAATATATTAATGTGACATTCAGGTTCTGATTCTGTGCAGGAATGGCTATTCATACAAGGTGGCAGTTGCACTGTCGCTTTTCCTTGGATGGTTGGGAGCAGATCGGTTTTACCTTGGATACCCTGCCTTGGGTGAGTGTATTTTATTTAAAAAAAAATTCTTGTAGGTAAATGTACCTATTCTTATAGATTAAATCTCTGCCTACTGTTAATAGTTACAGGTTCCATGTAGCTGGAGTTGAATAGTCAATGTTTTTCTCTGATTACAGAGCTAGCAATTAGCTCTGTAGTGAACTTGGGTAAAAGATACTGACTTTACTTGGTTTTTTTTTTCATCTTTATGAAAACACACACTCAAGACAGTGTAGTCATTAGTAGACTGGGGTTGTCATTGCTAGTGCTATGTACATGTTGGGTATTCAATAAATGTTTTAGGAATAAATGCATATCTTTTCCTATCCCTCCAAAAATATTTGCCTTCTACCTGGATCTCTATCAGTGTTACTTTGGGAATAGAAACTACTTCTTTCAGGAGAAGTTGGGGTTTGAACTGCAGCAACCAGTATGAGCTGCTGTAGAGCCTGATTATTATCCCTAGCGTCCCTCCCACACCTTCCTCCTGGTTGTAATCTTTACATTTACCATAGTTACTAATGCTTCTGAAAGCTAGTCACATTTGATGATAGCTTTTGTTTAAATAGTACTTTCACTTGTCTCCCCTTATTTGAGCCTTAAAACTCTCTGAGTTTATCGTCCTGTTTAAATCTGCTTTAACAGGTAGGGAAATTGTCACCAAAGAGGTTAAAGGATTTGCTACCTCTGGAGGCCTTGCTTTATACTCTGATATATTTGTTATCATCATTGTTTTATGGATAGGGAACTTGTCATGAGATTAAGAGATTTACCCAAGGACACTCAGCTAGTGACCTGAATTTGAACCCAAATACTCTGGCTCAAGAGATCATGTTTTATTTACTGTAGTACTTTGCTTCTATATTAGCCCTTTAGTGAGGAGTTTTAAAGTTTCTGAGCACTCTGCTTTCTAGCTACCAAAGCTAATCTTATTCTTTCCATCTTGCTACCCATCAGAGATCAAAGAGGAATCTTCACTGTGAGTTTCAGTTCAGTTCATTCTCTCAGTCATGTTTGACACTTTGCCACTCCATGGACTGAAGCGCACCAGGCTTCCCTGTCCATCACCAGCTCCCAGAGCTGGCTCAAACTCATGTCCATCTAGTCAGTGATGCCATCCAACCATCTCATCCTCTATTGTCCCCTTCTCCTCCTGCCGTCAATCTTTCCCAGCATCAGGGTCTTATCTAATGAGTCAGTTCTTCGCATCAGCTGGCCAAACTATTAGAGCTTCAGCTTCAACATCAGTCCTTCCAATGAATATTTAGGACTGATTTCCTTTAGGATTGACTGGTTTGATCTTGCAGCCTAAAGTACTTTCAAGAGTCTTATCCAATACCACAGTTCAAAAACATCAATTCTTTCGTGCTCAGCTTTCTTTAGGTCCAACTCTCACATCTGTACATGACTACTGGAAAAACCATAGCTTGACTAGATGAACCTTTGTCAGTAAAGTAATGTCCCTGCTTTTTAATATGCTGTCTAGGTTGGTCATAGCTTTTCTTCCAAGGAGCAAGCATCTTTTAATTTCGGGCTGCAGTCACCATCTGCAGTGATTTTGGAGCCCAAGAAAATAAAGTCTCTCACTGTTTCCATTGTTTACCCATCTATTTGCCATGAAGTGCTAGGACCAGATGCTATGATCTTAGTGTTTTGAATGTTGAGCTTTAAGCCAACATTTTCACTTTCCTCTTTCACTTTCATCAGAAGGTTCTTTAGTTATTCTTAGCTTTCTGTCATGAGGGTGTTGTCATCTGCATATCTGAGGTTATTGATATTTCTCCCAGAAATATTGATTCCAGCTTGTGCTTCATCCAGCCCAGCATTTCTCATGACGTACTCTGCATAGAAGTTAAATAAGAAGGGTGGACAATATACAGCCTTGACGTAGTGCTTTCCTGATTTGGAACCAGTCTGTTGTTCCATGTCCGGTTCTAACTGTTGCTTCCTGACCTGCATACAGGTTTCTCAAGATGCATGTCAGGTGGTCTGGTATTCCCATCTCTTGAAGAATTTTCCAGAGTTTGTTGTGATGCACACAGTCAAAGGCTTTGGCATAGTCAATGAAGCAGATGTTTTTCTGGAACTCTCTCTCTTCTTCATTATATAAATTTTATGTTAGGATTAAATAAGGGAAATGTGTTGAGGGTGAGATTAAATTAAATTTAATAAGATCCAAACATTCCTTTAAGAAAAATTTTCTTTATAGATACTTTATGTATATAGCATTATTTCCTCTAATTGATTTATTCTCATACTTGTGCTGCTTTAGCTGAACCTTTTTTCACCATGAAGCCTTATTTTTCTAATATTCTGTCTTTGTGTTTTTAACTGTGTTAACATCTGTGATTTTTCTTTACATGGCAATAATTGGTATATTTTGTTTTGGCCATCTGTAGCATTAAAAGATTATGAATTCTCAAAGATAATAACTCTTTTGGAGCAGTTAATGGGGGGAGAGATACTCCTTTCATGGTGATATTACTTTAAAGTGTAAATATTTTCTTATGAGAATAACAAAGTGTTGTGTGTTTTTAAGCCCCAAACTTCAAAATCTTTGGTTATTGTATTCCTTTTTTCAAGTTTGAAGTTACCAGTTTGGACTGGCATATTATATCCACAGATCATGGGACAAATAAAAGTACAGGGATTTGTAGGTTAAACTCTTCTAAGATTTGAAAGCTCTCCTTTATTGGTATAGGAACAAAAAGAATAGAACTACCTAATTACCAAATCATTACAGAATGCTTGGGCTTTGGCAAACAGCAGCTTCAGTATGAAATAATCTACATTCTCTAAAATTGTTACACAGAAGAATATTTGCAAGACTCAACCTGTAATAAAGCAAAAAATACCCCAATTTTTTTTAAATACCAAAAATTAATCTCTGTACTTTTTATTTTATACCCAAATAAATCCTTTTATTGAATTTGTATACTTTAAATGTAAAATGTAAGTTACTAAAGTATAAATAAAGTACACTGAAAACATGAGCTTTTTGAATATCATCTGGCAGCATAATCTTTTTGGAAGAATATATCTACAACAGTAATGACTCAGGATAAAAATGGATCCTTCTTGATTAGAAACATTTTTATTTGGAATTCCAAAACTTTAAAATCTAAATATATCCTTTCTTTCCTTGATAAGATAAGTAAATAGGATCTGTACAAAGAGACCTAACAACTTTTATACTTAGATTAAAAAGTCAATCTACTTTTGGTTGTTCACAAATCCCTCCCTCCATCTTTTAAAAAATTAGTTTTGGTACTCTAAATAATGAAATACATACAAGTAATGGTTTGCATTGGTTTTTATATCAAAAAGATTGTCCTCTGCATACCAGTGCCGAATTGAATCTTGCAGACAGAGTTTTGGATGAAGTAGAAAAGAATAGCTTTATTGCTTTGCCAAACAAGAAGGGACACAACAGACCCCTGCCCTCAAGACCTATGTGTCCCAACCCAGGAGGATTTGATGAGGAGTTTTATAGCACTAGTTTCAAGGGTAGGGTTGCTGACAAGTTAGCATGTGTGCAGGGCCTGCACTCCTCTAATCTGGTCTCAGTTAATCTTGAAGAAAAGTGAAAAAAGTGAAAGTCACTCAGTTGCGTAGACTCTTTGCGACCCCATGGACTATATAGTCCATGGAATTCTGGCCAGAATACTGGAGTGGGTACCCTTTCCCTTCTCCAGTTGATCTTCCCAACCCAGATCTCCTGATTGCGGGCAGATTCTTTACACCAGCTGAGCCACAAGGGAAGCCCAAGAATACTGGAGTGGATAGCCTATCCTCTCTCCAGGGGATCTTCCCAACCTAGGAATCAAACAGGGGTCTCCTGCATTGCAGGCAGATTCTTTTTCAACTGAACTATCAGGGAAGTCCTAATATTGATGAGCCTCTCTGATTCCTGGCCTCTGTTGGCTTGTTGGTTGCTCCTCCCCTGATTAGCAACTGTTCACATCTGCGGTTTGGAACTCAGGGAAGGTCATGGAGGCTGGATTCTCTTCCCTTCACAAAAGAAAACAGGGACAGAATGGCCAGGAGCACCACAGGGTCCTGGTCATTTTCAGTTTTAATAAACGCTGATTAAAGTGTATGCTACTTTGTGTTTTTCAAGTTGATCATAGATTGTTTCTAGTTTTTTGATAGTCGTACAACAAATATTCATCAAACTCTGCCATACTGTTCAAGGAATTGACTTGAATAAGACACATGAGAACCCTGTCTTCAGGAGTTTACATGGCATAGGAAGACAGAGAATTAATGAACAAACCAAGAAATAATTTCTAATCAGCATTGTGATGGAAATAAATAGGAGACGTGTGATAGAGTGCTGGGCCTGTTGCGGGGAACAGTATGCCTGAAGAATGCTCTGAAGAAGTACCCTGAGATGAGAAGAGCTGCAGGAAGACCACCATTGGAAGAGGGCATCATGAAGGCAAAGGTGCTGGCACAGTTCCATTTTCTTCATAGAGTAGCAGTTCATTGAAGACAAACGTTTTTCAAATCATTCTTTTTTTTGGCTGTGCTGGGTTTTGTTGTTGCATGCGGGCTTTCTCTAGTTGTGGTGAGTGGGGTCTGCTTTCTAGTTGTGGCTTGCAGGCTCAGTGGCTGTAGTGCAAGGGTTAGTTGCCCAATGGCCTGTGAAATATTCCTGGATCAGGGATCAAATACATGACCCCTACGTTGGCAGGCAGATTCTTAAGCACTGGGCCTTAGGAAGCAAAATGGTTGTCTGAAGAGGTGTTATAAATAGCTGTGAAAAGAAAGAGGAGCAAAAGGCAAAGGAGAAAAGGAAAGATATATCCATCTAAATACGGAGTTCCAAAGATTAGCAAGGAGAGATAAGAAAATCTCCCTAAGTGATCAATGCAAAGAAATAGACAAAAACAATAGAATGTGAAAGACTATAGATCTCTTCAAGAAAATTATAGATACCAAGGAAACATTTCACGTAAAGATGGGCTCAATAAAGGATAGAAATGGTATGGACCTAAGAGAAGCAGAAGATATTAAGAAGAGGTGGCAAGAATACACAGAAGAACTATACAAAAAAGATCTTAATGACCCAGATAACCACGACAATGTGATCACTCACCTAGAGCCAGACATCCTAGAGTGCAAAGTCAAGTGGTCCTTAGGAAGCATCACACGAACAAAGCTAGTGGAGATGATGGAATTCCAGCTGAGCTATTTCAAATCCTAAAAGATTATGCTGTTAAAGTGCACTCAATTTGCCAGCAAATTCAGAAAACTCAGCAAAGGCCATAGGACTGGAAAAGGTTAGTCTTCATTCCAATCCCAAAGAAAGGCAATGCCAAAGAATGCTCAAACTACTGCACAGTTGTACTCATCTCACACGCTAACAAAGTAATGCTCAAAATTCTCCAATTCAGGCTTTAAGAGTAGATGAACCATGAACTTCCAGATGTTCAAGCTGGATTTAGAAAAGATAGAGGAACCAGAGATCAAATTGCCAACATTCGTTGGATCATAGAAAAAGCAAGAGAGTTCTAGAAAAATATCTACTTCTGCTTTATTGACTATGCCAAAGTCTTTGACTGTGTGCATCACAACAAACTGAAATATTCTTCAAGAGATGGGAATATCAGACCACCTGACCTGCCTCTTGAGAAATCTGTATGCAGGTCAAGAAAAGTTAGAACTGGACATGGAACAACAGACTGGTTCCAAATTGGGAAAAGAGTAGGTGAAGGCTTTGTATTGTCACCCTGCTTATTTATTTAACTTATATACAGAGTACATCATGCAAAATGCCGGGCTGGATGAAGCACAAGCTGGAATCAGTATTGCTGGGAGAAGTAGCAGAAACCTCAGATATGCAGATGACACCATCCTTATGGCCAAAAGCAAAGAAGAACTAAGGAGCCTGTTGTTGAAAGAGGAGAGTGAAAAAGTTGGCTTAAAACACAGCATTCAGAAAACTATGATCATGGCATCTGGTCTCATCACTTCATGGCAGATAGATGGGTAAACAATGGAAACAGTGAGAGACTTTATTTTCTTGGGCTCCAAAATCACTGCAGATGGTGACTGTAGCCCTGAAATTAAAAGATGCTTGCTCCTTGGAAGAAAAGCTATGACCAATCTAGACAGCATATAAAAAGGAGAGACATTACTTTGCCAACAGAGGTCTGTCTAGTCAAAGCTATGGTTTTTCCAGTAGTCATGTATGGATGTGAGAGTGGGACTATAAAGAAAGCTGAGTGCCAAAGAATTGATGTTTTTAAACTGTGGTGTTGGAGAAGACTCTTCAGAGTCTCTTGAAGTGCAAGGAGATCCAACCAGTCAATGCTAAAGGAAATCAGTCCTGAATATTTATTGGAAGGACTGATGCTGAAGCTGAAANCCAAGGAAACATTTCACGTAAAGATGGGCTCAATAAAGGATAGAAATGGTATGGACCTAAGAGAAGCAGAAGATATTAAGAAGAGGTGGCAAGAATACACAGAAGAACTATACAAAAAAGATCTTAATGACCCAGATAACCACGACAATGTGATCACTCACCTAGAGCCAGACATCCTAGAGTGCAAAGTCAAGTGGTCCTTAGGAAGCATCACACGAACAAAGCTAGTGGAGATGATGGAATTCCAGCTGAGCTATTTCAAATCCTAAAAGATTATGCTGTTAAAGTGCACTCAATTTGCCAGCAAATTCAGAAAACTCAGCAAAGGCCATAGGACTGGAAAAGGTTAGTCTTCATTCCAATCCCAAAGAAAGGCAATGCCAAAGAATGCTCAAACTACTGCACAGTTGTACTCATCTCACACGCTAACAAAGTAATGCTCAAAATTCTCCAATTCAGGCTTTAAGAGTAGATGAACCATGAACTTCCAGATGTTCAAGCTGGATTTAGAAAAGATAGAGGAACCAGAGATCAAATTGCCAACATTCGTTGGATCATAGAAAAAGCAAGAGAGTTCTAGAAAAATATCTACTTCTGCTTTATTGACTATGCCAAAGTCTTTGACTGTGTGCATCACAACAAACTGAAATATTCTTCAAGAGATGGGAATATCAGACCACCTGACCTGCCTCTTGAGAAATCTGTATGCAGGTCAAGAAAAGTTAGAACTGGACATGGAACAACAGACTGGTTCCAAATTGGGAAAAGAGTAGGTGAAGGCTTTGTATTGTCACCCTGCTTATTTATTTAACTTATATACAGAGTACATCATGCAAAATGCCGGGCTGGATGAAGCACAAGCTGGAATCAGTATTGCTGGGAGAAGTAGCAGAAACCTCAGATATGCAGATGACACCATCCTTATGGCCAAAAGCAAAGAAGAACTAAGGAGCCTGTTGTTGAAAGAGGAGAGTGAAAAAGTTGGCTTAAAACACAGCATTCAGAAAACTATGATCATGGCATCTGGTCTCATCACTTCATGGCAGATAGATGGGTAAACAATGGAAACAGTGAGAGACTTTATTTTCTTGGGCTCCAAAATCACTGCAGATGGTGACTGTAGCCCTGAAATTAAAAGATGCTTGCTCCTTGGAAGAAAAGCTATGACCAATCTAGACAGCATATAAAAAGGAGAGACATTACTTTGCCAACAGAGGTCTGTCTAGTCAAAGCTATGGTTTTTCCAGTAGTCATGTATGGATGTGAGAGTGGGACTATAAAGAAAGCTGAGTGCCAAAGAATTGATGTTTTTAAACTGTGGTGTTGGAGAAGACTCTTCAGAGTCTCTTGAAGTGCAAGGAGATCCAACCAGTCAATGCTAAAGGAAATCAGTCCTGAATATTTATTGGAAGGACTGATGCTGAAGCTGAAACTCCAATACTTTGGCCACCTGATGGGAAGAACTGACTCTTTGGAAAAGACCCTTATGCTGGGAAAGATTGAAGGTGGGAGGAGAACAAGACGACAGAGGATGAGATGGTTAGATGGCATCACTGACTCGATGACCATGCATTTGAGTAGGCTCCGGGAGTTGGTGATGGACAGGGAAGCCTGGCCTGCTGCAGTCCACGAGGTCACAGAGAGCTGGACATGACCGAGTGACCAAACTGAACTGGACCACCAGAGAAGTCCATGATCCATTCTTAATGTTCTTTTTATAAACAAATTGAAGGAAGGGAAACTGTGATATTTCCAAAATACTCTGTGAAGAGGAATGCAATTCAGAAATAAATGAGTGAATGGATATAATACATATACTGAATGAATGAATAAATTTCCTTGGGCAGCTATAATAAATTGCAATTAATGAAAAAATAATTAAAGGAATTGTGGTATAAGATGGTGAATAAAAAGTTTGGGGTCTTTAGGAAACAGAAAGGTTGAGAGAATTTATTCATTTCAACAAATATTGAGCATCTCCCATATGCCAGGCAATGTTGTAGGTACTAAGGACACGGAAGTAAACAAGACAGATAAAAGACCCTTCTCTAAGGGGACTTCCGTGAGACAGATGGTAACAAATGTAAAATATGAGGTAGGTGATAAGTGTTTTGAAGAGAACCAAAAGCATTATTTTATGTAGTGTCTATATTTTATTATTTTAGAAATTATTTCCAGCATGTGTTATCCCAGTACTTAGAACATTGTTCTGTTGCTGCTGCTAAGTCACTTCAATCGTGTCTGACTCTGTGCGACCCCACAGACGGCAGCCCACCAGGCTCCCCCGTCCCTGGGATTCTCCAGGCAAGAACACTGGAGTGGGTTGCCATTTCCTTCTCCAATGCATAAAAGTGAAAGTGAAGTCACTGAGTCCTGTCCAATTCTCAGTGACCCCATGGACTGCAGCCTACCAGGCTCCTCTGTCCATGGGATTTTCCAGGCAAGAGTATTGGAGTGGGGTGCCATTACCTTCTCCGTAAACATTGTTCTACTGTATATCTAATACTAATGAAGGGGGGAATAGGGAATCATCTAATTTACCTAGATATTTCAGTCTTACTTGTATATTTCCAAATGTGTGCCAGAAGGTGATATCTATTCTTACAATTTTAGCTGGCATCTGTTTGTAGTTGATGCTTAGAACTACCCTTTCACGAAGAGTCTTGCTTCATATCATCTATATCTCAAATGGGATGTCTGGAGAGCAGCTCAGGTTTAAATATAGAAGAGAGATTACTCATCCCACCCTCTACCCTCAATCTGCCTCTTCTGATTCCATCATCATGCTTTTATGTTGTATTATTACATGTCCTAGATTCTATGCTCTGTTATCATGTTTTAGTACCGTAGCTCTAAGATTGGAGCCAAGAACAGAGGTGTACACAGAATTGGTGATTTTGACTATAGAGCTAATAATAAACATAAGATGCTTAGGAAAAACTTATAGGATAAATTGAAGATAATTGAAGATAATAGCATTTTGCTACTTAATTAAAAGTTCAGTGTGTTTTTCTCAGATTACTTTTTTATGCTTTGACAGTATTTAACTTTCTACTATAAATATATATTAAAATTTGTATCTACAGTGTATTAAGTGTACATATATAAGGGTTTAGGACTAGAAGATGTGTAACTCTGTGTACTGAAATTTAAAGACTTATTTTCTTAGGCCTTTTCTCTTACGTTTTGTAAGATTACATTGAGTTTTTACTTTAGATTGTATTGTTTAAGTGAATGAATCATTTTTTGTAGTTTTTCTATGTAGAGGGTCTTTTAAACTTTTCTCATATTTTTAGGTGAAGATTTGATTTTTTTTAAGTGTTAATTTTATACTCTTGATATAAAGCACTTATGGCATATGTAATGATTTATTGGGAAATGGAAAAGTTTATTAATATTTATAAGGCTTTCCAGGTTGTAAATGACTTTATCTTCTTTTCCAGGTTTGTTAAAGTTTTGCACTGTGGGGTTTTGTGGAATTGGGAGCCTAATTGATTTCATTCTTATTTCAATGCAGGTGAGTTAGTTTCAGTCTAGAAGATGAACTACTTTTACATTCAAATTTGAGTTCTGAGGTACATTTTAAGTATGTTAGAAAGCTTTTTCATTTTTCTTCAGATGCTAGATCTAAAGGATCCATGGCCATGTTTTCAAGTAGCATTTGCCAACTTATGCTCAATTAGTAGTTCTAAAAGACATAAGAACTTCTTTAAAAAGGATCTGTGCTCAAATATGATTCATAAATGTGAGTGCAACTGAGATACAGAGATTTCTTTACTGGAGAACTTCTCAGAAGCTTAAAAATTTGTATTATGAACCTCTAAGAGGGTTTTGTTTTTTTTTTAATTTTTACTTTATTTTACTTTACAATACTGTATTGGTTTTGGCATACATTGACATGAATCCGCCACTGGTGTACATGAGCTCCCAAACATGAACCCCCCTCCCACCTCCCACCCCACATCATCCCTCCAGATCATCCCCGAAAGAGTGTTTACGGTTATAAATATTTCCAACTTATTGTCTCTTTTCCTGTTACAGCTACATTGTCACTCACTATAAAAGGATACTGGTGGGAGTCTTGTATTTATGTATGAATATGTAGAGGCAGAAACAAAATTTTTTTGCACTGGACAGGTTCTCTATACTAGTATTCTCTTGGTTGCAAATTGCAGAAACTGAAATCCAGCTGCTGCTGCTAAGTTGCATCAGTCATGTCCAACTCTGTGCTACCCCATAGACGGGACCCCAGAAGGCTCCCCCTTCCCTGAGATTCTCCAGGCAAGAACACTGGAGTGGATTGCCATTTTCTCTTGGTTGCAAATTGTAGAAACTGAAATCCAGCTAGCTGCAGCCAAAAAAGAAAACAGGAATGTCTGGGAGCGCTCTGGAAAATCCAGGAGTGGGGCTGGTCTTGGACAAGACCAAATCCATACAGTCAAATGATGTGCTCACCACTCCCCTCCTCTTCATCTCTGCTTCTCTGTGTTAGCCTCGTTTTCTCCTGCTGCAGAGGTTTGTGAAATGCTAACCTTAAGCATTCCAAAGTCCACCAGATATTTCCTATTAAATTATACTGAACTGGTTGTGGTTAACTCAGGGGGATTCTTAAATTAGAGAAGAGATGAATTTATCACAACAAATGTCACAAAACAGCATTTCAGTAAGCATTTATGGAGCACCTAATGTCTTCAGCAAGTGTGTCAGTGCGTATTTAGATTATCATCAGTTTTGCTCTTCTTTTTCATACAGTATTTCCATTCCTTAATTCTGTCTGCTCGATGTTATCCTTATGCTCTAAAAGAAAGTCAAAATCTAGGAGATTTTTGGTAACATACTGTGAGGAGGGGACCATACTGTGAGGAGGAGGCGACATATGGACCAATAAGATACCAGAATTAAACAAGGAAAATATTTGGTTTTAAAGTTGGAATTTTCCTGTCTTTATTCATAAACATATGCCTAACCAAATATCCTGCCTTCTCTGACTGTGGGACAGGCAAGCAGGCATGAAGAGGCTAAGGTTCTTCTGCACATATGCTTGGAAATGGGTTTCTCATTTAAATGAGGATCCAAGGAATTTAATGTACTATTGGGATTCTTTAAGGTATACAGAATTCAGTATCTTTAAAACCCAACCGTTTAGTTAATATTTCACACTAGGTTCTTTCTTTGGTGACATCAGTGCTTTGTAGCTTCATTTATGTCAAATTATAGAGCTTATTTGTTGATTGAGCCACTATTTTCTGGTACACATATACATGAACTTTTCAGAACTAATAGTTCTTTTCTTAAATATCTAGAATTGAGACTATCACATCAACAAATTATTGAGGTAGATTTAGAGTGTTTGAATTTCTACACTAGGTTTCCCTAAATAAGGCATTTTAATAGGGATGACCACTGTAGACTGCTTTCAGACCAGGGGAAAAATCAGTCATTTTTCAAAAGTAGCCAAGTAAGATATATAGCCTTATTTTACCTGTCATTTAATATATTTGACATGTGATGTTGACTGTATTCGTTTTAGGGAATTATTTTTTCAGTCAAGTAAGTTTTTACTATAAATATCATAAATTATGTTAATATTTTTGTCTTGGATATACTTTTTCAATTTCTCATAGACCTTTTACATTCTATCATCCTTGTTTATTCTTCTTTTCTTCTTTATTTTCTCCATCCCTAATTCTTTTCTTTTTACCATTAAAATGTTATTTCTCAATGAATTGCAGTGTTTTTTCTTTTGGGCTGTGATCCCAGAACTATATTGTGCATGAACTCAAAACCTGTAAAAACATACTTTACTTCACAGTGTTTATAAGAAAAATCCAGGGAAATCCTCCTTAAAAAATTTGGTCTGGTTATTTCATCTTTGAACTGAAACAATATAAAGTATAATGCATATATTACTAAGGTAAGTAAGCTTTAAATATATCTATACTTAATAAAAATGCTTTCATGAGTTTATCTGTTAGTAAACTTTTGAAGTTTTTTCTTTTTTTATTCTTAAAAAATATGCAAATAGCACTGTGTGAATGAATGGTATAAAACAATGCATAGAATTAATTCATTTGTGCGTTCAACAGAGTTTAAATCAGTGGTACATGTATAGCATACAATTTTTCAGTTATAGGCAACTTTGTGTATAACTGCTGTGTATACAGTTATTCATAAGGCAGGTCTGAAAATTTTAAAACACTAATTTTATGCTTATATATATTCATACATATTGTGAAGGATAAATTAGATAATTTGATTTTTTATCAGAAAAAATATGAGAATATTTGATTTTATTTAAACCTCTTTTCTCACTCACACAATTAACATTTTTAGTTATATCAAAACCACGGATATGTACTTACCAACAGAAAGAAAAGAAAATTTATTCTGTTAAGTAGAGACAAAACAGCCATAAATCAGAAAGATGAAGATGGGTAGAGGGAAAATGGAAATATGTGTTGTAATGTAGAAAGCTGTTAAAGTGAAGTATGTCAAGATTCTTTGTGATGCTTTAAAAAAATTCATTTTCATTCCTATCAACATTGCAGAGTAGATTTCCTTAAAAGACTATTGTGTAAGTAGCAAAATATACAAAGCAATATAATCTCCAAGAGAGTTTTAATTTTATAAATAAATTTATTAAATATCTCATTAGTTTGGCATTTAATATATGTAAGTTGGGGAGCTTCCCAGTTGGTGCAGTGGTAAAAAATCCACCTGCCAGTGCAGAAGACGCAAGAAGCGCGAGTTTGATCCCTGGGTCAGGAAGATCCCTTGGAGTAGGAAATGGTAACCCCCGCCAGTGTTTTTGCCTGGAAAATTCCATGGACAAAGGAGTCTGATAGGCTATAGTCCATGGGGTTGCAAAGAGTCTGACATGACTTACCCACTGAATACATGCACATATGTAACTCAATTTACCACGGGGTTATATATTGTTTTTGTGTTATTTTTTTTTAGCTTTTACACACCAGGTTTGATTTTTCATACATAAATTCCTTGGGGAAAAATAATTTAAATTATTAATGATTGATTTAATTAACTAATAATTGTATTAATCACCTATAGTACTAATAGTATGCTCAACATATTCTCTCAAAATTTTTGCTGATTTGAGCTGAATGCAGTGTAACTTGTGAAAAGTGTGTCTTTGTGCCAATTATAGGGAAGATAGGCTAAAAATGGTAGTTTTTAAAAAGTGAGTGCTTTTCTTTAGGTCTTTAAAGTTCTAAATTTCATAGGGCACACAAGCTAATGAACAAAAATAAAAGTTGGTATGATAAAGTATAAATAGTAGGTTCTATACCATAAGTGAAAATGACTTAGCACCATTTAGGTATAAGTAGGGGTCCTTGCCCTAAAGAAACTTAGAATCTTACTCTCTCAGAAGTGTTGTGAGAATAACATCCCACTTATTATCAGAAATATCTCATTAGAGAAATTCTCTGGCAGTCCGATTGTTAGGAGTCCATGCTCTCACTGCTAAGGATCTATTTCAGTCCGTGATCGGGGAACTAAAATCCCATAAGCCATAAGCCATGCTGGGCAGCCTATATATATATATATATATATGGCTCCTTGGGAACTGCAGGCTGAAAATAAGAGTTATCTTGATTTTATCTTGTCTAAATTCTTGAATTTTACTGAAATTTTAAGAGCCTAGGCTTTTCAGTTCAGAGCATAAATAAGATTCAGGTTATAGGTTCACTTCTGTGTAAGCCAGTTGATTTTGTCAAAGACATAACCTGTGCCCTTGCTCCATGAAATACATGGTCTTGATCAAAAGAAGGACTAAATGTGTAATGACTCTAAATCTGTTTCCAGTACTGGAAATGTTGGTCAGTGTCCTTGATAGTTCACTAGCTACAGGACAGCAATATATAAAAACTGCTGCTGCTGCTGCTGCTGCTAACTCGCTTCAGTCGTGTCTGACTCTGTGCGACCCCATAGATGGCAGCCCACCAGGCTCCTCCGTCTCTGGGATTNGTGGCCACAGGACTGGAAAAGGTCAGTTTTCATTCCAATCCCAAAGAAAGGCAATGCCAAAGAATGCTCAAACTACTGCACAATTGCATTCATCTCACATGCTAGTAAAGTAATGCTCAAAATTCTCCAAGCCAGGCTTCAGCAATATGTGAACCGTGAACTTCCAGATGTCCAAGCTGGTTTTAGAAAAGGCAGAGGAACCAGAGATCAAATTGCAAACATCTGCTGGATCATGGAAAAAGCAAGAGAGTTCCAGAAAAACATCTATTTCTGCTCTATTGACTATGCCAAAGCCTTTGACTGTGTGGATCACAATAAACTGTGGACAATTCTGAAAGAGATGGGAATACCAGACCACCTGACCTGCCTCTTGAGAAACCTGTATGTAGGTCAAGAAGCAACAGTTGAACTGGACATGGAACAACAGACTAGTTCCAAGTAGGAAAAGGAGTACATCAAGGCTGTATATTGTCACCCTGCTTATTTACCTTATATTTAACTTATAATTCTCTCAGCAAGTGTCCAAATTGTCCATAGCCCGTCTCCATGGCCTCATGCTTTGAATACCTCCATGACACCACCCTTATGGGAGAAAGTGAAGAGGGACTAAAAAGCCTCTTGATGAAAGTGAAAGTGGAGCGTGAAAAAGTTGGCTTAAAGCTCAACATTCAAAAAACGGAGATCATGGTATCTAGTCCCATCACTTCCTGGGAAATAGATGGGGAAACAGTGGAAACAGTGTCAGACTTTATCTTTTTGGGCTCCAAAATCCCTGCAGATGGTGACTGCAGCCATGAAATTAAAAGACGCTTACTCCTTGGAAGAAAAGTTATGACCAACCTAGATAGCANCAGACTTTATTTTTTTGGGGGGGGGGCTCCAAAATCCCTGCAGATGGTGACTGCACCCATGAAATTAAAAGACGCTTACTCCTTGGAAGAAAAGTTATGACCAACCTAGATAGCATATTCAAAAGTAGAGACATTACTTTGCCAACAAAGGTCCATCTAGTCAAGGTCTGTCTAGTCAAGGCTATGGTTTTCCCTGTGGTCATGTATGGATGTGAGAGTTGGACTGTGAAGAAAGCTGAGCACCGAAGAATTGATGCTTTTGAAGTGTGGTGCTGGAGAAGACTCTTGAGAGTCCCTTGGACTGCAAGGAGATCCAACCAGTCCATTCTGAAGGAGATCAGCCCTGGGATTTCTTTGGAAGGAATGATGCTAAAGCTGCAACTCCAGTACTTTGGCCACCTCATGGGAAGAGTTGACTCATTGGAAAAGACTCTGATGCTGGGAGGGATTGGGGGCAGGAGGAGAAGGGGATGACAGAGGATGAGATGGCTGGATGACATCACTGACTCGATGGACGTGAGTCTGAGTGAACTCCCAGGAGTTGGTGATGGACAGGGAGGCTGGCATGCTGCGATTCATGGGGTCGCAAAGAGTCAGACACGACTGAGCGACTGAACTGATATATATGGTTTTATTTTATTTGTTTGTTTATTTTTTTTGCTGTTGCTCAATATAAGTTCTTATGGACTTTTTCCCACACTGGAATTTTCCATAGAGTCTGTAGGAATATCTGACAATCATCTTTTTCAGATATTCCCCATATCTGTCCGTTCACTTTAACTCTAGGTATATTAGCCCCTGCTTGCTTCTCTTGGCTGTAATAAAACCTTCCATATGCAGGTGCAATCCCACCCAAACCCTGGATCAATAAAAACCAGAGCTGGAAGGTTTTTCCACTTTCATTTTTCACTTTCATGCATTGGAGAAGGTAGACTTTCCTCAAGAAACAGTGGAATCTGGAATTGTCCATTATTTATATGCCCAGGGAACACTGGTCCTTAGGGAGGATTTAGCCATAGGAGTGTCTAATGACACATCAGGCTATGGCTTTCTTAGGTGAGCCTCTATTTGTGAAAGGATCACTTGTCTGCCTATATTTTGCCTAGAGACTTATGAGAAGCAGAATAAAAGGCCCCCAAAAATGTTCATGTTGTGATCCCCAGAACCTTACATGAAAATAAAGACTGCTTATGTGATTAAAGTAAGGATCTTAAAATAGGAAGATTATCTGGGTGGGTTTAATACAATGACAAAAGTACTTATAAGGGAAATAGAAAGGCAGGAGAGCCAAAGAGGAGATGACCGAAGCAGAGGTCAGAGAGAAGAGATATTGAAAGTTCTATACCACTGGTTTTGAAGATGATAGAAGAAGCCATGAGCCAAGGAATGTAGATGGACCCTAGAAGCTGGAAAAAGAAGGAAAGAGATTCTCCCCTAGAGCCTCCAGATGAATGCGACTCTGCTGATATCTTGAGTTCAGTTCAGAAAGTCCCACCGTAGACCAATAGCCTCCAGAACTACAGGATTATAAATGTGGGTTGTTCTAAGCTACTAAGCAATAATAGGAAACTAGTACTCTTGCCGGAAAGGTCCCATGGATGGAGGAGCCTGGTGGGCTGCAGTCCACGGGATCACTAGGAGTCGGACACAACTGAGCCACTTCACTTTCATTTTTCACTTTCATGCATTGGAGAAGGAAATGGCAACACATTCCAGTATTCTTGCCTGGAGAATCCCAGGGCCTGGGGACCTGGGTGGGCTGCCGTTTCTGGGGTCGCACAGAGTCGGACAGGACTGAAGCGACTTAGCAGTAGCAGCAGCAGTCAGTTATTATGTTCAAAGTGTGTTATTAATAGACTGCATATATGGGGAGGGTGGTGGGAGGGGGGTTCAGGGTTGGGCACTCATGTACACCTGTGGTGGATTCATGTCAATGTATGGCAAAACCAATACAGTATTGTAAAGTAAAAAAAATAATAAAAATAAAAGTTCTCATACATGTTAAAAAAATAGACTGCATATTATTGGATCATACTTTTCTTCCATTTTGCTAATCTTTGTCATTTAATTAAAATATTTAGACAATTTGCATTTAACGTAATTATTCATATGTTAAGGCTTATGTCTGCCATTTTTGTTACTTGTTTTCTCCATTCATTTCTCATTTTATCTTTTTTGCCTCATGAGTACTAGCTGAAATTTCTAAAACATCCATTTTCTTTTATTTACAATGCTTTTGAATACATCACTTTTTGCATGATTTTCTTCAGTCATTGCTCTTGATATTATAAGACACATATCTAACTTATCATGATCTATTGGTACCAACATTTTACCCCTTGAGGTAAAGTACTAAAAGCTTACTTCTGTTTTGGCCCCTTTATCTTTCCTACTTTTAAAATGGTACAGCAACAATAGGAAACTAAGATGGGCTCAAACTTCATTTCACACATGGCTACTCAGATGGGCTTGGGAATTAAACTTTCTAGGTTCAAATTCTACCCTCCGCACTTAATGTGCTGCTTGAACTTGAGCAAGATCCTTTATCCCTCAAGCCTCAGTTTTCTCATCTGTAAATTGGGAATGAACTAATAAACTACCCATTAAAACATTTCTGCTTATTTACAACATTTTCAAAATTGTTCTCATTTTCATTTTTTTCATATAATAAGCTTTATTTTTTAGAACAGGTTCACAGCAAAATTAAGCAGAAGCTTCAATTCTCATATACTCCTTGCCCCCAAACACATGTGAAAGTGAAGTCACTCAGTCATATCTGACTCTTTGCCACCCCATAGATTGTAGCCGACCCGGCTCCTCCGTCCATGGGATTTTCCAAGCAAGAGTACTGGAGTGGGTTTCCATAGACTCCCCTGTAATCAACGTTCACCAGCACAGTGGTACATTTGTTACAGCTGATGAACACTCACACATCATATTCACCCAGAGTCCATAGTTTACATTAGGGTTCATTCTTGATGTTATAAATGTATAATGACAATTATATAATGGAAAATCAGGCTTCCCTGGTAGCTCAGCTGGTAACGAATTCACCTGCAGTGCAAGAGAACCCACTTCAATTCCTGGGTTGGGAAGATCCTCCGGAGAAGGGATAGGCTACCCACTCCAGTATTCTTGGGCTTCCCTGGTGGCTCAGCTGGTAAGTAATCCACCTGTAATGCTGGAGACCTAGGTTCAATCCCTGGGTTACTAAGGTCCCCTGGAGAAGGGCATTGCAACCCACTCCAGTATTGTTGCCTGGAGAATCCCCACGAATAGAGGAGCCTGATGAGCTACATTCCACAGGGTCACAAAGAGTCAGACATGTCTGAGCAGCTAAGCACAGCACAGCACATTTATCCTTTCACCTACTGAAGGGTATCATGATTGTTTCTAAGTTTTGGCAATTATGAACAAAGGTGCTATAAACATATGTGTCCCTTGGACTGCAAGGGGATCAAACCAGTCAATCCTAACAAAAATTATTCCTGAATATTTACTGGAAGGACAGATCCTGAAGCTGAATCTCCAATACTTTGGCCACGTGATGCAAAGAACTGACTCATTGGAAAAATCCCTGATGCTGGGAAAGATTAAAGGCTGGAGGAGAAGAGAACAACAGAGGATAAGATTGTTGGATGGCATCACCAACTCGATGGACATGAGTTTGAGCAAGCTCCGGGAGTTACAGCCTGGTGTGCTGCAATCTGCGGGGTCACAAAGAGTCAGATATGACTGAGCAACTGAACTGAACTGGAACATATGTGTGAAGGTTTTTGTTTTCAAAACCTTTAGGTAATTACCAAGGAGCATGATTGCTGGACTGTACGGTAAGCATAGGTTTACTTTTGTAATAAATTGTTCAGCTGTCTTCCAGGGTGGCTGTACCAGTTTACATATTACTAATATTGAATGGGAGTTCTATTGCTCCACATCCTCACCAGCATTTTGGTGTTAGTGTTTTGGGTTACAGCCTTTCTAATAGAAGTATGCTACTGCTAAGTCACATCAGTTGTGTCCGACTCTGTGAGACCCCATAGACAGCAGCCCACCAGGATCCACCATCCCTGGGATTCTCCAGGCAAGAACACTGGAGTGGGTTGCCATTTCCTTCTCCAATGCATGAAAGTGAAAAGGGAAAGTGAAGTCGCTCAGTCGTGTCCGACTCTTTGACACCCCATGGACTGCAGCACTCCAGGCTCCTCTGTCCATGAGATTTTCCAGGCAAGAGTACTGGAGTGGGTTGCCGTTGCCTTCTCCAATAGAAGTATAGTTGTATCTTATTGTTTTAATTTGCATTTCCTTGATAAGATATAGTGTGGAGCAACTTTTAGTATGATTATTTCCATCTGTATAATTTTTTCCCCTTAACTTCATTTTCTTATTTTTTAATTAATTTATTTTAATTGGAAGCTAATTATTTTACAATATTGTGGTGGTTTTTGCCATACTTTGACATGAATCAGCCATGGATTTACATGTGTCCCCTCATCCTGAACCCCTCTCCCACCTCCCTCCCCCACCTCATCCCTCTGGGTTGTCCCAGAGCACTGGCTTTGAGTACCCTGCTTCATGCATCAAGCTTGCACTGGTCATCTTCTAACATATAGTAACATACATGTTTTAGTGCTATTCTCTCAAATCATCCCACCCTCACCTTCTCCCACATAGTCCAAAAGTCTGTTCTTTATATCCATGTCTCTTTTGCTGTCTTGCATATAGGGTCATCGTTACCATCTTTCTAAATTCCATATCTGTGCATTAATATACTGTATTGGTGTTTCTCTTTCTGACTTACTTCACTCTGTATAATAGGCTCCAGTTTAATCCACCTCATTAGAACTGACTCAGATGTCTTCTTTTATAGCTGAATAATCTTCCATTGTGTATATGTACCACAACTTCCTTATCCATTTGTCTGCCAATGGGCATCTAGGTTGCTTCCATGTCCTAGCTATTGTAAACAGTGCTGCAATGAACATTGGGGTGCATATATGTGACTCTCTGTGTTATCTTTTAGGAATTTTTGTTTGTATTTTACATTCAGCTCTGTGATCTGTTTTAAGTTAATTTTTGTGAAAAGTGTAAGGTCTTTGTGAAGATTCTTTTTTTTGCATATGGATGTCTTGTTTGTCCAGCACCATTTATAGAAAATTCAGCTTCATTTTAAAAAAATATTTCTCCTGTGTTCCTATGACAGAAAACAGCAGGGCATCCTGGAAATACCAAGGAATAAACCTGGAAGTTATCTTTGGTGCTATCTCCTTGCTATATCTGATGGATCACTCTGTAAAAGTTACTTCATCCTCACTGCAACTTTGTTATTTCAGAGTCCCAGATATCTCTCATCTAGGATCTTGTGATAGACTACTGCCCAGTCTACCTGGCTGAGTCCCACCTTCCTCTCAGTTTACCTTCTTATTCCCATCAGAAGGATCTTTCTGAAAAGCAAACCTGATCATCTCTATCTGGCTTAAATCTCCCCAGAAGCTCCTATTTCATTTACGATAAAATCCAAATTCCTTTTCCTGGCTTAAAAGGTTTATCCTGACTGAGTCTCACCCACCATCATCCCCTCCCCTCTCGCTGCACAGTCAGGACTTGTGAGCCGACGCCTGGGATCACAGGAATGGGCTCTGCTCTGCCTGACTCTGAGACATCTGCTTTCTGCTGCTCCTTGTTTTGAAACACTCTGATCATCCACTTCCAAGTGTCTCTTGCAGAGTCTTGCAGGCATGGCTGAGGACAGCAGTTCCATCAGGTCTCATGAGGCTAAAATGAAATTATCCAGAGACATGTCCTGGAAACTCGAAGGGAGAATCCATTTCCCTGCCTTTTCCAGCTTCTTCTTTTTTTTAATTTTCAATTTTATTTTTTGGTTTTTGGCAGTGCTACACAGCATGTGGGATCTTAATTCCCCAACAGGAGATCAAACCCACATCCCCTGCATCTGAAGCATGGAGTCTTAACCACTGGATCGCCAGGGAAGTCCCTCTGGCTTCTTTTTAAGTTGAGGAAGGACCCCCTGGAGGAGGAAATGGCAACCCACTCCAGTGTTCTTTCCTGGAGAATCCCATGGACAGAGGAGACTGCCAGGCTATAGTCTATGTGGTCGCAAGAGACGGACACAACTGAGCGAATAAGCACACACACAGATGCCCTTCTGCTGTCCTTCTGTACTAATCTATGCTTCCCACTAGTGTGGCACTGATGGTTTATGATTGTGATGATCTCTTTTAAAAGCAATATTTCTTATGTTCATTGACTTGGGACTTACTGTGACATATTACAAACTAAGGAAGAAAAGTAATATAATGGATACCTACCTGTGTGCTAAGCACCGAGACTATATTTGTTGTTTAGCTGCAAAGTCATGTCCAACTCTTGCAACCCCATGGACTGCCAGGCTCCTCTGTCCACTGAGTTTCCCAGTAAGAATACTGGAGTAGGTTGCCATTTCCTTCTCCATGAGATTAAATATATGTTAATGATTTGCCGAACTTGTTTCAGATTTCTCTTTTTTCTCTTATGAAATAAAAGGTAATGACATAAGGAAAACTCTACCTCTCCCAAATCTTTCTCTACTTCCCTCCCTATGCATAAACACTAGTAAAGTCTTTTTACTCCTCTGTTCCCTCACTAAACGTAAGGCAGAGAAGATGTGTGTCATTTCGCTGTGATCTCTCTATTGCCCTTGCTTAGCCCAGGGCTTGTCAGTAATGCTGGTTCAACAGCTGCCTGGATAAAAACTAGCCTTGGCTTGATTGTTCTTAACTTGCCAACCTCCAAAGCAGCTCTTTCCAATTTTCAAGGCAGCTCTGCCTATCATTCTTATTTCAATGGAAATTTGCCCCTTCTTGGAGAAGGGCTGAGATTATTACGGGGGCAGAAAGAAACAAAGGACAAAGCATGTATTTTGGAATCAAACTTCTTGGATACATGCCTTTCAGCAATTACTTAACCTCTCTGGATGTTTAATTTCCTCCCTTGTAAAAATGAGGTAAATAATACTCATTTAGCAGAGGTTTTGTGAGGATTAAATAAAATAACAAATGTGAATGTTCCCTGTAGGGTGGAATAGGTGCGCAACAGATGGTACTATTCCCATTAAAAATAATTAAGTATTTTATCTTGTTTTTCTTTCTCAGACTTTTCCCCTCACAGGCTTTCCATTTTCTTTCTCCATTTCCAGGCCCGCATGCATCACAGTTTCCTTCTTCCATTCCATTTTCCTGGACCGGAAGGACAGTCCACTGTGTACCGACCAACATGGTCCAAGTACTCTTCAAGATCCAGTGGTACCAAATCCTGAATAATCCAGCTCTCTTGTCCTTTTTACATCCTTCAGTGCAGGTCATAGATCCTTTCAGCATCTATGATATTCTCTCTACCATGGCATCTGTGTTGGAATGGTCCTTCTCATTCTATCTGTAAGTTACTGGTCTCTATTATTTTCCACACTTCTCAGCACAAGCATGAGAGATGGTGTGACATGCACTCAGACTGCTTGAGTTCAACTCCTTGTTCTGCCACTCGCTAACTATGTGATCTTGATGAAGTAGCTTCACTTTTTTAGACTTCTGTTTCCTCAGTTGTAATTTGAGGGAAAGAATATCTACCTTATGACACAGTTCTGAGAATTAATAAACTCTATCTACAAAGGATCTTGTACTGTGGTTCTCCCTAAGTGCTCAATAAATGCTGGCCATCATTTTGATTATTATCCATAAAATAATACAATGCTATATGTCAATTATATCTCAATTTTAAAATAACTTCTGTGGTTTATTAATGTTAATGCTACTGCATTAGTTTCCTATTGCCACTGTTAACAAAGCACTGCAAACTCTGGGCTTAAAACACACTTATTACCGTTCTAGAAGTCAGAAGTTCAAATTGGGTCTCAGTGGGCTAAAAAGAGCATCTGCAAGGCTGTCCTGGGGAGAATCCGTCTCCTTGCCTCTTCCGGCTTCTAGAGTTTGTTCACATTCCTTGGCTCATGGCTCTCCATCAATCTGACCTCTGCTTTGGTCATCCCATCACCTTCTCTGACTCTCCCTCTTCCCTCTTTCACTGAGAAGGACCTTTGTGAGTACTTTGGGCCCCACCCAGATCATCCAAGATAATCTCCCCTTCTCTAGATTCTTCATCACATCGCAAAGTCCTTTTGCCATATGGCTCAGATGGTAAAGAATCTGCCTGCAGTGCAGGAGACCTGGATTCAATCCCTGGGTGGGGGAGATCCCCTGGAGAAGTGAATGGTGACCCACTCTAGTATTCTTATCTGGAGAACCCTGGTGGGCTATAGTCCAGGGGGTAACAAAAGAGTCGGACATGACTGAGCAACTGACACTTTCACTTTCCATATGTTCAAAAGTTCTGGGAATTACAACAAAGGCATCTTTGGGGGGCATTTCCATACCAATATGGTAAAACTCACTCATTATTCAGCACACATGTACTCGTCACCTTGTCTATGCCAGGCCTTGTTTCAGTCCCTGGGACTAAAAAAATATGAAAGCAGTATCTACTATTCACATGACTTTTAGTCTAGAGAAGACTAGAGGGCAGTGGATCTATCTTATAATGTATGTTTGTATGTGTGTTAAATCACTTCAGTTGTGCCAGACTTTGTTTGAACCTGTGGATTGTAGCCTGCCAGGCTTCTCTGTCCATGAGATTTTCCAGACAACAATACCGGAATGGATTTCCATGGCCTCTTGCAGGGGGCCTTCCTGACCCAGGGACTGAACCTGAGTCTCTGTGTCTCCTACATTGGCAGATGGATTTTTTACCACTAGTGCTACCTGAGAAGACCCAGCTTATGATGGTATGTCCCAAAATGTGGAGGCGAAATGAGAATGTCTCACATTTAACAGTTACCCAAAGCTTAGTGCTCTTTTGATCGATATAAATGCAGGAAAAAGATGCAGTATATTGCTTGTTAGGTTATGCATACACTAGGCTTGGGTGTGTGAATACATGTCAATGAAGTTGAGATAGTCTTGGATAAAGAAGACATATGGTACATATGTACAATAGAATATTACTCAGCCATAAAAAGGAATGTATTTGAGTCAGTTCTAGTGAGGTAGATGAACCTAGAGTCTGTTATACAGAGTGAAGTAAGCCAGAAAGAGAAAATTTTCATATATTAATGCATATGTTAGAAATCTAAAAAAATGGTACTGTTTAACCTATTTGCAGTGCAGGAATAGAGATGCAGACATAGAGAAAAGACTTTGGATACAGCGAGGGGAAGAAAAGGATGGAAAAAATCGAGGGAGCGGCATTGACGTATACACACTACCATGTGTAAAACAGCTGATGGGAAGCTGCTGTGTGGGCATAGGTAACTCACCCTGGCGCTCTGTGACAACCTAGAGGGGTGGGATGGGGTGGAGTTGGGAGAGGTTCAGGAGGGAAGGACATATGTGTAACTTGTGGCTGATTCATGTTGTTGTGTGGCAGAAGCCAACACAATATTGTAAAGCCATTATCCTCCAACTAAACTTTTTTTTAAAAAATGGACATAATCTTGAAATAGTTCTAATGAGAAGCCAGTGGAAGACAGATACCCCATTTTCAAGTGAGAAAGGACAATATCACACTTCGTTTTCTGCTTAGCACCAGGGTTTTACGTGTACATCCCAAGGATTCGGGACCGTGGTTTACTTTGGACATTGTCTATCCTGTAGAGTAAGCTTATTTCATTTACCTTATCACCCATTGGAATAAGCACACTGCTTCGGTTTTGTTTTTTCATGTCTATGCTTTCAATGATTGATCGCCAGGACGACTAGGACATCACTACATCCCATTCACAGCAGCGGAAGATGGACTGTGAGGCGTGAGCACAGGGATGGGCAGCACCTGCCAGAATTCTTCGCACTATGGACTGTGACTGGCGAAGCCAAACCAGGGAGAGGGAGCCTACCAAAAATCCAAAGATAGTATTGCCAAAGCTCAAGTCGATTATGTCTCGTTTTGATACCCTTCTCAGAAATTTACAAAAAAAATTCCCCTGTAGACCATATATTTCCTACCTAATAATTCTGACCCAAACTTTCTCTCCAAACTTCTTTTCTCTTCTATAATCTTCCTCTTATGTGACTATTAAGAAGCAGGCTAATCACCCCAGAAGAGCAGAAGTTAGAAAGGTTTTACCCCTTTACAAGTGCTTGACAGAATGCTACATGTTTCTGTTGGTTGAAGCCTGGGCTTGTTTGTATTTTGTCTACTTTAGCTCTGAAAGAACCAGTGGCCTTCTTAAAATGCAGTAAGTTCACTCTAGCTGTCCTTCTGTTTGTTCATTATTTTAAAAGGTGAAATCTCTGTGAGTCACGTTGGTTTGTAGAGGTCATACAGCTCGTTTTGTGAACGTTGCACTGACATTCTCTCATTCAACAATTATTTACTGGCTACCTACTGTGTGAAGGCTGGGTGCAGTGGGGAAGGAGGTTGGGAAGGGAATTCACATTTACTGAGCTCTGTGTGTGCAAGCACTGTGACCTTTTGTTCAACTCTTTGTAACCCATGAACCACGGGCCGCCAGACACCTCTGTCCATGGGGATTCTCCAAGCAGGAAGACTGGAGTGGGTTGCTGCGCCTTCCTCCAGGGGATCTTTCCAACCCAGGGGTCAAACCCACAAATTATTTAATTTGCCTAAGAAGTATAAGTCATTATACTCAAAGGTTTCATTGTGGCAGACAGGTCTCTTCTTCCAGGCCAGCTACAGTTGTCCATCTACAGCACTGCATGGAGAAGGTTCATGAGGCAGAGCTCAAGCATGGTGGGAAAGCATGGTGAGATCAATGAATAACGACTGTTGTGTGAAAGTCACACAACACAAATGCCATGTAAACGTCCAGTTACTCACTGAACTCTTACTGAATACCAACCATGTTCTGAGCACCGTGAAAGCACGTGTGGATATAAATACAATACAAAGCAATGTGTGAGTAATGCCGGTGGAGAACCACAAACACACTGTACCAAAGAAATTGTAGAGGAAATGCTCTGGAGAGGTCAAGAGGTCATCAAGGAACAGCTGTTACATGAACTGAGCCTTGTGTATCAGTTAAAGATTCATCAGAGAAGCAAAACTACTATGACTATTATGGAATAAGGAATTTATTATAGCAATTAGATGTTATGTAACTATGGGAGGATCTGGGGATGTAAAATCCAGAAAGAGGAGCTGGAGGATCAGAGGTCAAATCACTAACCAGTCTTCCTAAATCAATGGCACTGGTAGATAAGTAGGAATTTCAAGGGAACTCTGGAAAGCCAGGATAAATCTAGCTGCTTAGATGGGACCACCAAAGGGATGATGGACAAGCCCAGGGAGATGGTTGACTTTGCACCTGGTGGTGGGCTGGGGAAGCTGGTGGTCCTCAGGGCCAGCAGTTGGGAAGAAGAGCTTGTCATGCAGCAGTGGAAATTAGACAAATCTGAACCTGCTAGCACCAGTTTCTGTCTTTTGTTGCATCTAATAAGACTTTGATCTTCCAAAATCCTTGCAAATTATTTTCATCAACTCTAACTTGGAACTGTGTGGATCACAATAAACTGTGGAAAATTCTGAAAGACATGGGAATACCAGACCACCTGACCTGCCNATCAGTCCTGGGTGTTCATTGGAAGGACTGATGCTAAAGCTGAAACTCCTGTACTTTGGCCACCTGATGCGAAAAGTTGACTCATTGGAAAAGACCCTGATGCTGGGAAGGATTGGGGGCAGGAGGAAAAGGGGACGACAGAGGATGAGATGGCTGGATGGCATCACTGGCTCAATGGACATGGGTTTGGGTAGACTTTAGCAGTTGGTGACGGATAGGGAGGCCTAGTGTGCTGCAGTTCATGGAGTCGTGAAGAGTCGGACACAACTGAGCAACTGAACTGAACTGAACAGCCAATTGACACTGTTGTGATAGTTTCAGGTGCACAGCAGAGCAACTCAGTCATACACATACATGTATCCATTCTCCCTCAAACTCCCTTCAAAATCCCCAGTTCCTGATGGAAAATGGGCCATTTCAATTACCAGGGTATTTTATTATTTTTTTGGCCACACCCTATGGTGTGCAGGATCTTCATTCCCTGACCAGGGATCAAACCTGCACCTCCTTGCAGTGGAAGCTCAGAATCTTAATCACTGGACCACCAGGAAAGTCTTGAATTACCAGTGCGTTTTAAAAGGAAGATGGTAAGGGATGACCTTGTAGATATTTTTAACCAAAATAGAATGGTGCAAAGTTAAACCATGGAGACTTTTACCCATAACAGACAAATTTCCTGTGTCTATTATTGTTTCAGCAAATACTGTTTTCTTTCAGATATGTAAATTTTGTGCTTGCCATGGTAGCATAAGCAGGTGGGTGGAAGAGCACCTGGCCCATTACGCACTACCGTGAAAGTACCACGAAAGTCCATAAACTTGCAGCCTCCTTCTCCAGGACATTTATTAAATCTGCTCCAATCAGTTGCTTGTTCGATGCTTAGGTGGTTGCAGCAACTGCTGCTCAACAGAAACTGTGAGAAAAGATCAGAGAAATGTCAACAGTTGACAACCTAACAAGAGGCCATTGTGCCCACTGGAAACTCAAGGGGAAGGACTTGGGTGCATATAAATAGCCTTTGGAATGAGGCACCTTGATCAACTGCTGAGGATACCTTGACAACAGGGACAGGTCTGGATTGACAGGAAGCAGCAAGGACACTACTAAAATGCCCCTCAAACACAGGATTGAAAGCAACTAGAACATTCAGACCCGAGGCTGACTGTGCTGGGGTTCCACTGCCATAATTATTTGTAATAATAACTGGCTCACAGGCTACCTAGATAGGCTGCTTGTTCTCTCCCCAAGGGTCCTAACCTAGTGAGGGTCACTGGACTCCTTTGACCATCTGATGAAGTTCTAGTCTCTTTGCCCAGAAAAAGAATCCTAGGATGTATAAATAACTAGGATTTCACACATAATCTCTGGGCTTCATAGATGCCCCAGAAGCTCCAAGGATCCTAGATTAAGAAACCCTGCTTTAGGGGCTTCCCTGGTGGCTCAGATGGTAAAGAAACCCTGCTTTGTGCTCTTTTTTTTTTAATCCATTACTCCCAGCAGTGAACTGATACTTTTTTCTTTTCAGAATGGATGTCTACTAGTCTACCCTACATTTCCAGAGTCTGGCCTTCCTTCAAGCCCAATTCTTGTTCATATCCTAGTGCTTTGAACTTTTAGGGCACTTGCAGTTGGTAACAACTTAGTACCCAGTTTTATCTAGGACGTCCTGAGTCTATCACTCCCACAGCATTGAGATATTCATCCATATTAACACATATTTAATGAGTGCCTACTATGCGCCAGGCAATGTTCCCAGACGATGCATCAGGATCACATAACACAACTTGCCAACTTCCCCACTAGACTATGTGTCCTCAGTGGCAAGAACCAGATCTCCTACCTTGCCACATCTTTTTCTCTCTCCTTATTTCCACTCATCAGCAAATGCTCTGTTCCAATGTCCTCTCTCCTGGGCTGGGTTAGGAAATCCTCTTGAGTACTCTCTGGCATCCTGTGATTACCACATTAAAACTTCTCGGCATAATTTTGAAGTCATCTGTCTCCATGCCTGTCTCTCCCACTGTGTTTTCATCCAGGGCAGAGTCTTATATCCAGTATGGAGCCTGGAAATGGTGAAACTCAGTAAATATTTGTTGAATATCTGAGCTTTCACTCACCTCCAGGCCTTCAAACATGCTGTTCTCTCTATCTGAAATATTCTTCCTCCTTTATTGTTTGCAGATTCTTATCAGTTTAAACATCATTTCCTCAGGAAAGTTTTTTTTTTTTTTTTTTTCCTAGGTGAAATTAGGTCCCCTCACAAAATGCTCTCCCTAAGACTTTGAACATCTTCCTTGTTTAATATTTATATTCCTTGTTAGAATATCTGCTTCATCAGGGCAGGGGTCATGGCTATCTTATTTTCCTCTCTAAGAAAAGTGAAAGTGTTAGTTGCTCAATTGTGTCCAAATCTTTGTGACCCCGTGGACTGTAGCCTGCCAGGTTACAGCGAATTCTGCTCATAGAATTCTCTAGGCAGGAATACTAGAGTGGGTCGCCATTCCCTTTTCCAGGCGATCTTCCTAACCCAGGGATTGAACCCATGTCTCCTGCATGGCAGGCAGATTCTTTACCTTCTGAGCCAGCAGGAAAGAACCAAGACATTGTATAGTCCTTTACTATTCAAAGAGTGGTTCAGGGACCAACAGCACTGGCATTCCCGGGGAGCTTGCTAGAGATATATAGTCTCAAGCTTTACCCCAGACCCATGGAATCAAAATCCCCAGGTGATTTCCATATACATTAAGGCTTGAAAAGCTGTAGTCTCCTCCAAATACACTCAATAAATATGTACCAAATGAATAACAAGTGTTGAACTGAACAAAATGGAACCAATTCAGCCTTGGTACTGTTGCTGTCTAGCACAAAGCCTGGCTCAAATTAGGCACTCAGCAGGTGTTTGAGGAACAAATATTGTCTTCTATTCGTCCATCTTCAGTGTGTTTTCTTCAACTAGCTTATAAGCTGAAAGTTGGGATCCAGGGTCCTATTTTGACCCTTTTTCTTTTTTTTAATTGTGAAACTATCGAGAGACAGTTAACAGCAAATTTCCAACATAAGGACAGCATGCTTGGCTTCAGTCTGTCTTTGTTTAAATTGTGGTTTTCCCTTCAGATGCTTCTGGCATCTTAATGGGCTCTAGACTTGGTAGAATCTCCTCCTTGACATCAGGACCACTTTTGGACTTATCCACAGTCTTCAACAGAGCCAGTTCCTATTGATCAGCTTCCTTAACAGGCCCTTGAGCAGATGCCCCTTCATCTTCACTATCCTGAGCAGGTATGATAGCCTAACTCTCAGCTGGTTGTTTCCCTAGTTGAGACTGTTTATCACTGGGCTGCTGAGCAATCAGAGGGCCAACTGGCTGGAAGACTCACCATCATTTCCATGCAGAGTTGGATCTTGTGCTTACATGCCCACTCATATTTTCCAACTTCCTCCCTGGCCATATTGCTATGAGTATCTACTGGCTGATTTTCATTCAGTGAGGAAGCATCAGGATGGCAGGAACATGACCTCCCTGGTGTAACTATTGTTGGCCTTTTTTTTCTTACCTCTATATCTTCTAGTTCTATGTCATATGGATAGAGAGTCCTCAATAAAGACTTGAAGCTAGCCTGATACTTCAAAGTTAAGTAATACATCATCCACTGGATTGGATTCAAGCTAGCTATTTTGAAGGGCGGGATACATGTAAAGTGATTAGGGACATCTCCAGTTGTTTGACACACTCAAGCCTGAAGAGCTGTGCTTTTAGTCTTAGTCCTCATCTCCATATGGAACATCCCATGTACGGTAACAAAATGGAGAGGCCAGAGCAATGAGAACTTTGGTTTCTGGCTTTCACTGTTTTCACAGGACACTGTTTGGTTTGAAAAGGCCTAAAGATGCCACTTGGGGAAGTGGCATCAACAGTAAGGAATCCACCTTCAATGCAAGATGCAGGTTCAATCCCTGGGTCAGGAAGATCCCCTGGAGGAGAGTATGGCAACCCACTTCTTGCCTGGAGAATCCCATGGACATAGGAGCCTGGTGGGCTAGAGTTCATAGGGTTGCAAAGAAATACAACTGAAGCGACTTACCGTGCATACCTGCACAATTATGCCACTCACACAAGCAAAAACAGTGAAACAGATCCTTCTGAGTTGTATGTTTTAGTATAACTCTCTCTTCCAGATTTTCTCCAGGAAAAAACATGTGCCTTTTGGCATTTGGTCTTAGTATTAGGACAACTTACAGACTATGGGCAAAGGCTTTGTATCATTTCAGTTTCTCAGTAGTGTCCAGCTCTGCAACCCCATGAACTGCAGCACACCAGGCCTCCCTGTCCATCACCAACTCCTGGAGTTTACCGAAACTCATGTCCATTGAGTCGGTGATACCATCCAACCATCTCATCCTCTGTCGTCCCCTTCTCCTCCTGCCTTCAATCTTTATCAACATCACGGTCTTTTCAAATGAGTCAGCTCTTCGCATCAGGTGGCCAAAATATTGGAATTTCAGCTTCAACATCAGTCCTTCCAATGAATGTTCAGGACTGATTTCCTTTAGGATGGACTGGTTGGATCTCCTTGCAGTCCAAGGGACTCTCAAGAGTCTTCTCCAACACCACACTTCAAAAGCATCAATTCTTCTGTGCTCAGCTTTTTCAATAGTCCAACTCTCACATCCATACATGANTACTCTTCTAAAAGTGTAAAAAATCATTCTTAGTTTGTGGGCCATAGAAAACCAGGTGGCAGGCTGGATTTGGCCCACAGGCTTATGCTCTGGTTGAGCATAGTTTTTCTTCACTTAACAAATGTCTGTTTAGCAGCTACTTTGACCAAAATACTTTTACGACGTTTTGATAAATATTAAAATGTAGAAGACATTCAACAAACATTTAACACATATCTGTCAAGTTCTGCGATGTCCCAGGCACAGTACTAGAAATATGATGGAAAGCAAAACAGACACCACCCTGCTCTCATGAGTTTTTGTTGTAATGAAGCATGGAAAGTACGACAGAGGAATTACAAGGATTGTGATGGCACATGGCAGATATACCCTGACTTTGAGTAGCTTTGGGTTTTGTTTTTTTTTCTTAAATTTTATTAGTTTTTTGACCACACCATGTGACATGTAGAATCTTCATTACCCAACCATGAATCAAACTTGCAGCCCTTGTAGTGGAAGCACAGAGTTTTAACCACTGGACTGCCAGGGAAGACCTGGCTTTTGTTTTTTTTTTTAATGGTACTTTGTGCTTGATCTTCCCATCTCTAATCCCTCCCCTCTACTTCACTATCTAATTATTCTTCTTAAGGTAGAGGACAATCTGTTGCCCCTTCCATTATGCAGTGGTCCAATTAACCTGTCACCAGGTAATTATCTTATCTTTCCAGAGGGTGGTATCAGGTAGGGGGCTAAGCTTGGGTCTCCGCTGTTGGAAGACTGAGTAGTCATCAGCAGTACCATCCAGATAAAACACTATGAGAAGCCTTCTCTGTTACTGAACCCATAAAGAACAACCATCTTTGTCACTGTGTCCACTTAACTTTATTTGTGTACCCATTGAGCAAGCTCTGGCATTACTAGCAAAGATGCTGGCTGATATTAACAGATCAAATCATCTTTCCCTATTGTTATTGAGTGATTCCTCTGTAGTGAGTGCCCCCTGATAACCATCCCCATAGAACACAAATATTCTCACCCTTGGGAGCCATTCTGTGAGGTCTAACATTACAACTCTCTCCCATTCATCCATGCTTTACCAGTCCTCCAATCTTGTTCCTCCCAAGTCTATGACCATCTAGCTAAACAATTTGGCACTACCTACAAATTTCTGTAGCTCTCTACCCCTTCTGTTTCCTTCCGGGCAAAGGGGCAATGCTTGAGTTTCTGCCTACTGAAAGAATTACCTTTTCTTACAGTCCCTGGTAGCTCAGCTGGTAAAGAATCTGCCTGCAATGCAGGAGATGCCAGTTAGATTCCTGGGTCTGGAAGATTCCATGGAGAAGGGATAGGCTACCCCTTCCAGTATTCTTGGGCTTCCCTAGTGGCTCAGAGAGTAAAGAATCTGCCTGCAGTGTGGAAGACCCAGGTCTGATCCCTGGGTTGGGAGGATCCCCTGGAAAAGGGAATGGTTACCCACTCCAGTAGAACTGGCTGGAGAATTCCTTGGACAGAGGAGCCTGGCAGGCTACAGTCCATGGGGTCGCAAAGAGTCAGACACAACTAAGCAACTTTCACATTCACTTTCACTTTTCACTGTCCTTCAGGGTCATCCTTAAGTAGGTCACACTGTTGCAGCAGTCCACTTTTAGCTAGTGCATATGCCTGCAGTTGTTGCTTCCTCGGGCCACTTTTCATAAGCAACGTGCCACCAAGCTATGTGCACAAGGAGAAGAGGCAACAGTGCTGCCAGAGCAGGTGCACAGGGAGTGGGGAAGCCTCACCACGCAGCTTACACTGCCTTTACCACTTGTGTTAGTAAAATCTTGTGTTTGACACTTCTACGTAATTTTGGACTGCTACTATGTATGCACAATTCTATGGCTTGATGGATTAGATGATTCAGTTCAGTTCAGTCGCTCAGTTGTGCCCAACTTTTTATGACCCCATGGAGTGCAGCACACCAGGCCTCCCTGTCCAGCAACAACAACCAGAGATTACTCAGACTCATGTCCATTGAGTCGGTAATGCCATCCAACCATCTCATCCTCTGTCGTCCCCTTCTCCTCCTGCCTTCAACCTTTCCCATCATCAGGGTCTTTTCCAGTGAGTCAGTTCTTTGCATCAGCTGGCCAAAGTATTGGAGTTTCAGCTTTAGCATCAGTCCTTCCAATGAATATTCAGGACTGATCTCCTTTAGGATGGATTGGTTGGATTTCCTTGCAGTCCAAGGTCTCAAGAGTCTTCTCCAATGCTGCAGTTCAAAAGCATCCATTCTTTGGTGCTCAGCTTTCCTTATAGTCCCACTCATACATCCATACATGATGGCTGGAAAAACCATAGCTTTGACTAGATGGACCTTTGTTGGCAAAATAATGTCTCTGCTTTCTAATATGCTATCTAGGTTGGTCATAGCTTTTCTTCCAAGGAGCAAGTGTGTTTTGATTTCATGATTGCAGTCACTATCTGCAGTGATTTTG
>SJYV01032207.1:908689-920207 GCA_006410875.1 Neotragus pygmaeus | reverse complement strand
TTTTTTTTTTTTTTGGTGTAGAGAATGAAAAATTTATCCAAGCAATAACCACATACCTAATACCAGAGTCTATGTTGATTTGGTCTGGTAAAGAGACCATATTTGAAAAAGCATTTTCACCTGAAGTGCTGCCAAATGGCTAAATAAATTTAAGAGAATTCACTGTCATTCTCCAAAATGCGTACATCTTCAGCCACGGACACAGTGGTGAATTAAATGGGGCTATGTTAAAAATCACCACCCAGCATCTTTCAAGTCTTATTTTTGAGGTAGTTTATTAAATTACTTTAAGGTGAACATCTTTGTAACTAACACATGATTCAAGAAAAGAACTTAGCCAGTCATCCCAGAAGTCTTTACATGTCCTTCATCCCTATGAAGGGATGGTTTCCTTCCTTAAAAATAATAACCATCCTGACTTCTACATAGTGATCACTTCATTACATTTGTATGCTTTTATCACCTAAATGTGCATTCTTAAATATTATAGTTTTATCATGTCTATTTGAAAGTTTATACAATTTATCCCAGCCTGTTGGAGCTATAGAGTTTCCCAAATCTGATTTTTTTTTTTTTTTTTTTTTTTTTACTGCCTACTCATGGAGCAGTTCAACTTGCTTCTTCTCCTTCTGCATTTCCTGCAGATTGGCAACCGGATCCAGAGACCTGAATGGACTTAGGTTCAATCCCTTTGGCAATACTATACGTGATGTTTTATTCTTTCATTAGAGGNTTTACTGCCTACTCATGGAGCAGTTCAACTTGCTTCTTCTCCTTCTGCATTTCCTGCAGATTGGCAACCGGATCCAGAGACCTGAATGGACTTAGGTTCAATCCCTTTGGCAATACTATACGTGATGTTTTATTCTTTCATTAGAGGACACAATAATATCAATCCAATTTGCACTTTTTTAAGATTTCAATTGCTGGTGAGGCTCAAGGCCTAGATCTACTTACTTATTGGAGGTTTCAAAATTGTGATGTTTTATCATTTTGTTTTCATATTAGCTGGAATGATTTTATAAATAGAAACTTGCCTATGTGTATTAACTGGTTGCTAATTCACATAGAATAGGCAAGATAAGTGCTTGATTCTTTCCTTTTGTTTATCCAGTGCTCAAGGAAGTAAGTTGTTTCTTTTCATTCTCTGAAGGTGACTAATGAGTTGATTTTTCATTTACTATTATTATAAGTAATTCATGGATTTAAACATATCTGAGGAGTTTGATCTCTTGCAATCTTTCCTGAAACTGAAAAATTTCCATCAGCCTAAATAGCAGCCTCTTCAAGTAGGCTTCTGAGTCTTTTTGATATGACCCCTGTGGTCTTTGAGAGCTCCCTTGCTATCTGGTAAGTCAAGATGTTCCAAGCATGTCTTGTATATATCCTTCCCCAGACCTGAACCCAGTCTTTTGTCTCCAAATCCTTGGTTTCTTCTCCTCTTCCTCCTTCTCCTTTTAATTTGGCCATGCCTCCTGGCCTTGTGGTTCATGAGATCTTAGTTCCCAGGCCAGGGATTCAGCCTATAGCCCCAGCAGGAAAAGCATAGAGTCCTACCCACTGGATTGCCAGGGAATTCTCCCTGGCTCTTTCTAATGAAGAAGGGTATTTCAAAACCACAATCAGGACCATAGGGATGCCCAATATTACTGAGCCAGTCACAGGTTCTAGTTCATACTATTTCTAATTTAAATTCAAGCAACAGGATCTTTTATCTAACCTCTTCTGTATTACATTTGTATCTCCTTTCTTCCACACTGAGAATCCTAGTTTTCAAGGACATGATAGAAATGTTATTCAGTAGCTAGGTCATGTCCAATTCTTTGTGACCCCATGCACTGCAGTAAGGCACGCTTTCCTGTCCTTCACTATCTCTGGGAGTTTACTTAAACTCAACTTAAATTCATGTGCATTGAGTCAGTGATGCCATCCAACTATCTCCTTCTCCTCCTGCCCTCAATCTTTCCAGGCACCAGAGTCTTTTCCAAGGAGTTGACTCTTCCCAACAGGTGGCCAAAGTATTGGAGCTTCAGCTTCAGCATTACTTCTTCCAATTCAGTTGATTTCCTTTAGGATTGACTACAATATTATTAAGGACTTCCCTGGTGGCTCAGATGGTAAAGCAATGTGGGAGACCTGCAATGTGGGAGACCTAGGTTCAATCCCTGGGTCGGAAAGATCCTCTGGAGAAGAAAATGGTATCCACTCTAGTACTCTTGCCTGGAAAACCCCATGGATGGAGGAGCCTAGTAGACTACAGTCCATGGAGTTACAAAGAGTTGGACACAACTAAGCGACTAAACTAACTTACTTACTTTCAATAGTATTGGGTTTCCCAGGTGGAACTTGTGGTAAATGGCACATCTGCCAATACAGGAGATGTTGGAGACATAAGTTCCATCCCTGGGTCAGAAGATTCCCTGGAGAAAGGTGTGGCAACCCATTTCAGTACTCTTGCCTGGAGAATTCCATGGACAGAGGAGCCTGGCAGGCTACAGTCCATATGGTCACAAAGAGTCAAACTCCACTGAAGTGACTTAACATACATACACACACACAAAATTGCCTCAGAATAGCAATATTACTATTACCAGAGGTAATAAGTACAGAATATATAACTTTAAAATATTTTAATTTTGCATATACTATTACCATCTCGCCCATTTTTATTGTATCAGATTGTCAAATTATGTATTTTACGTACTATAATCTCTCCTTTTTAATCTCCCTTTAGTCTTAGTTATTCAATTAAGTATTTATTTAATACCCACCATTGGTCTTTATGGCAATGATTCTCAAGTTATTTTGGTTGTCTGAAGCTCATTGGCTAAGACAGCACCATCCCATAGAATTTTCCATGATGGAAATGTTCTATATCTGCACTATCCAGTATGATAGCCACTAGTCACATATTGTTCTTTAAATGCACTTTAAATGTAGCTAATTTAACTGAAGAATTGAACTTTTACTTCATATAATTCATTAAAATTAAAATTTTAATAGTCACATGTGGCTGGTGGCTACCATATTGGTCAGTGCAGCTCTAGCAGATTTTTTATTAATAGGAAGGGCTCATGGGAACAGTATTCCTCAAGTTCTTGTATGTTGCTTACAGCCTTCATCTCTTATATTTGTAGGTCAGTTTTACTGTATGTAAAGTCTTTGGCTCACATTTTCTTCCACTGAGCATCTTAAGTATGTTGATCCATTTTCTTTTGGTGTAAAAATTTCCTTTTGAAAATCTGATGATAATATTATTTTTCCCTTATAAATCATGTGTGATTTTTGCCTAGATGATTGAAATATTTTTCCCTAAAGCTCCGTAATTTTACTAGAATATGTTTTAGTACCTGTGTAGACGCTTCATGATAAACAACCACAGATGATAATTGCATTAATTGTGAATGCCACTTCATGCCATGGGTTACCTAACATCCTATTTTTCCATTGACAAAGAGTTCAGCACTTTATTTCAGACCAAAAAACATGACCAAATCAATCCTCAAATTCAGTTTTTCAGATGTGAGGGTCTGTTTCCCAGGATCACTCCTGGTACTAGTTGTGTGCAGTCAGGATACAGAAATCATTCCCACAATTGGGACAGAAAGAATTTATTATACAAGTAAGACACTAACTATGGTGTTGGAGAAGACTCTTGAGAGTCCCTTGGACTGCAAGGAGATCCAACCAGTCCATCCTAAAAGAAATCAGTCCTGAATATTCACTGGGAGGACTGATGCTAAAGGTGAAGCTCCAGTATTTTGGCCACCTGGTGTGAAGAACCGACTCATTGGAAAAGACCCTGATGGTGGGAAAGACTGAAGGCAGGAGGAGAAGGGGATGACAGAGGATGAGACGGCTGGATGGCATCACCGACTCAATGGACATGAGTTTAAGTAAGCTCTGGGAGGTGGTGATGGATAGGGAGGCCTCGTGTGTTGCCTCCCTCGTGTGACTCCATGGGGTCACAAAGAGTTGGACATGACTGAGCAACTGAACTGCACTGAAAGCACTAACTTTATAAATGGCATAACTATTTTAGATACCTTTACCCAAGAACACAGTGTACTCTCAATATTTACTTCAAATACGTTTATTTTTTATTTCAGGAAAGATTTTAGTATTTGGTCCTGCTTTGGGTTTCTTCAGGGACTCCTATTGCCTATATATTGGATTTTCTTTGCCTACCTTCAATATTTACCCCTTTTCTTGACTTTTTAAATTTTTCCTTATTTCTTTTTGAATTTAAAAACATTCCCTTCTTTTTACCCTCCATTTTAAAGACATTACTTGTTGTATTTATTTGCTCTTACCTTTTCCTGCAGTAATTTTCATTAATTTTTTTCTTTGTATTGGTAGCTCTTCCTTGAGTTTTGTCATATCACTGCTGAGATTTTCCATCTCTGATTTCTGATTTATATTGTATNGTATTTATTTGCTCTTACCTTTTCCTGCAGTAATTTTCATTAATTTTTTTCTTTGTATTGGTAGCTCTTCCTTGAGTTTTGTCATATCACTGCTGAGATTTTCATCTCTGATTTCTGATTTATATTGTATTATTTTCTTAGTGTCTTTTAGCTTTTTGAAAGAATAGGTTAGACCTGGTCTTTGAGCACATCCTTCATGTGTGCTTTTCTTGTAGGGATATTATTCTGCTTCTTTTCTTTCTTTTCAAATAATAACATTTTATGAGATTTTATCTTGATTTTTTTTGTCTGTTATTCATTTTAATATAAATTTGGTTTTTGTTGAACTTTTAAAAGTAAGCTTGTTTCAGGTTGATTTTCTAACTTTACAGAGCTCCCTCTTCTGTTGTTTTCATGAAGTGTTAAAAAAAATGGTGTCTTATTTTCTGAGATTTTCTGGCTCTATTTTTCCTCCACACTTTGATCTAGATCTCGTTTACATTTATTTCTGTTGCTTCTGTCCTACTCAAATTTAATTCAACTGGCAGCAGTTTCTTCTGTGGGATTCTGCCTTGAAAGGGAGCCCTTTTAGATCTGCTTCAAGGGTTCAGAGGGATCAGACTGCCCCAACCCCATTTTGGAGTTCCTGAACTTGTTCTCAGTTTGGCCTGCTGCACTTTTTGTTGTTGCCTCTTGCCTTTCATAGAGGTTTTAAGTCTATCAGTTTCACCATTTTCTCTGATTTCTCCAACACAGACACCAGTAATAGACACACGGCATTACTCTTGTTGGTATTTTGCTGATGTTTTCTCTCTATTCATTTGTATTTTGGAGTTTGTCATCTATTTTGTTATAAGTATTGATCATATTTATGTGGATATTCAACAAGACTCATTCCTGCCACCATATTTCCAATTCAAATATTTTTTCACCAAATTATCAGAAATTGAATTTATTGAGAAATAACAGAGGAATCAAGAGCATCAATTTTTTGGTGCTCAGCCTTCTTTAAGGTCTAACTCTCACATCCATACATGACTACTGGCAAAACCATAGCTTTGACTATATAGACCTCTGTCAGCAAAGTGATATCTCTGCTTTTAATATGCTGTCCATATTGGTCATAGCTTTCCTTCCAAGGAGCAAGTATCTTTCAATTTTATGGCTGTAATCATTGTCCACAGTGATTTGATGCTTTTGAGTTGTGGTGCTGGAGAAGACTCTTGAGAGTCCCTTGGACTGCAAGACCCAACCTGTCAATCCTAAAGGAAATCAGCCCTGAATATTCATTGGAAGGACTGATGCTGAAGCTCCAATACTTGTTGGAAAGAAGACTCATTGGAAAAAACCCTGATGCTGGGAAAGATTGAAGACAGGAGGAGAAGGGATGAAAGAGGACGAGATGGTTGGGTGGCATCACTAACTCAATGAACATGAGTTTGAGAAAACTCCAGGAGAGAGTGAAAGTCAGGGAAGCCTGGTGTGCTGCAGTGAATGGGGTCATGAAGTGTAGGACACTACTTAGCAACTTAACAATAACAACAGAGGAATCACTGGGAAATGCAAACTGTAGCAAGCTGCAGGTGAGTACTTTGATGGTGATATTAGTATGTAATTCCCTCAAGGATGTGATATCATTGTTTTAATAGGTCAAGAGAGGTAATGGAAATTGTCATCTGGAACATGAGGTTAAATGGCATCCTCCTGAAGGTAGATGCTCGGGGATGGTCAGTGCAGCATCTCCATACAAGGCAGAGCCAATTTCACCAAATGGAAAGGACAGCTTCTTCTGGCAAGTGAGGCTCAGTGGGTACTAGGGGGCTCCAGGGACTCATAGTTATCTGATTTTACTCAAATGTACTTATCTTAGTTTTCAGGGTTTCACTCTTTCTTAATCAAAGTCTACCTTGACCCTAAAAGACCTGGTAAGGCTGTGGATTCAATTTCATTTCAAAAGTCACATGAGCAGCCTTGGCATCTCATTTGGATATGTCAGCCCAACAGTCTTTAAAGAGACTGCATATTGTTTAATAGCAGTTATACTAACTCTCAAATTTTCTAATCTTGCCTAGATTGTAGAATTCAAAGAAATGTAAGGCCTGAGTTTATAATGCTTTTCTTTAAGCTCTTCAGAGCTTCAGAAGTATCCTTGCCTGTCCCATTTCAAGCATACTAATCCATCAAGAGGCTTCCCATATTAGGTACTTAATATGGGTCCAAAAATGTGATATTTAAGTTAGCTCTATTTGTAACTCTCATGGACTGCCAGTTCTCATTTCTTAGTGGGAAATGAATCATCTCTGCCTTCAGATCCAACCAAATCAAGATATCCACCCCCAAATTCTTATTGTTGAGGGTCAATTTGTCTATAACAACCTCGAGTTTCACAAACTGTATTAGGGCTCAGTGTGGGAGACAGAAAATACCCTAGGGATTTTAAACAAAAAGGGATTTTACATAAAAAATTGAGTGCTTTAAAAACAGTTGCAAATGCTAGAGTAGTGTGAGTCAGGAAGCCACCAATGGCACTATTGACTTCAGTGTGCTTCATCATAGATGCTACTCAGAGATCAGGTATTTGAGGTTAGGAAGACACTTCCTCTGTCACTGTTGAAATTTTCTTGAAACCCATAAAGGATGAAGGTGATAACCAGACACAGTCTGGTCATCATTACCTCCTGCTTTTCGACACTTGAGTCTTCATTTCATGATCTTGCTTGTTAGCAGAAATAATGACAAGAAGATTGCCTCTGCTCCATATGTGAAAGTGAAATTAAAGTCGCTCAGTCGTGTCCAACTCTTTGCAACCCCATGGACTGTAGCCCACCCGGCTCCTCCATCCATGGGATTCTCCAGGCAAGAGTACTAGAGTGGGTTGCCATTTCCTTCTCCAGTGTAGCTTCCAAAATTTTTGTGACTGTATTATTGGCAGAACCTAATTTGCATACAGAACCTTAACTGCAAGATAGTCTGAGAGATGTTGTTTTTCAACGAGGTGAGAATGGATACTATTCAGTATGTTGAAAAACAAACAAAAGCAAAAAAAACTTGGATGCCTATGTTAGTTTCTATTGCTTTATGCAAAATAGGAGATAAACAGTAGTGAGGTGAAGAGTTAATGGAAAGAAGGCAACATAAACAGTAGAAATAATATATTCTTAAAGAATTAGTGTTTGAAGAGGTAAGAGAAGAGATGTAATTAGTAGAGAATTCAGAAGAAAGGGTTTCTATTTCAAAGTAAGAGATTTAAGCATTAGAATGAGGAAGGGAAAGGGGAAGAATCATAGAGAAGAGCTTGGTTGAGGATTTAGAATAGGATGCTAGGGACAGTTGATCTAGTAAGGGCTTGAGGAGGTAGGAAGACTGGCCCCAGAGAAGCAGTTTGACTCTATAGAGTCCTACTAGAACCTTGAACACATAGAGATCTAACACGTGTAAGGACCCTCCAGATATGAGAGATCAGGGAGCCTGATCAAGGTGAGCCCAGGCCTACTTCAATCATACAAGTATTTTGTGTAAAACAGATGAAGAGATGTGCATGTAGTCTCTTTTTTAATGAAGAACTTATCTGGGGACATCTCATCTTTTGAATACTTTCAACGTTTGTTCTCAAGATGTTTACTTAGGACAGATCAAACCTAACCTGTATCATACAAAATATGAACACTATTCCATAACCACTCATTTTTTCACTTAGGAATGTGTGTAGCTGTCTGACAAAGGATCCAGTCAGGACTCAGCACTGCTCTGTTCAAGTCTGGTTGTTATACACAGTCCTCTACTCTGCCAGCCAGTAGAATCTATCACTTCACTCTAACCATGATGAGTGTGGCCCTTTGTAAGTCCCTGAAAAGTAAATTGGTTTTGGTTGGCTATAGTAATAGAGTAAAAGTTTTAAAGTATAATAATGCAACAATGCAGTTATATCCACTGTTAAAATGTAAAGAAAAACTAGAAGTGGATATGATAAGAACAGACACTTTAAGTTATACAAGAAGACCAAAGGCAGATGATTAGGCCAAAATGCAGCCTGCTTTCACATTTGTCTTTTGCTAGGACTGCTTAGCAGGACTGCTGGTCTAAGACACCTGGATGGGGGCCGTTGTGTGTAAGGAAAGCAGGGTCAGACAGTTCTCCCTGGCTGATGTGATCATGTCTTCCCAGATGGACCAGAAGCATGAAGGTTGCGTAGGCTATTCTAAGTAAGCAGTGATTTGGAGGGAGCATTGCAAAGGGAAAGGAAGAGGACTTTCAGTTGTCCTCTTCCTCTTTGGTCAGTCTCGGTTTCAAGAGATTACTTGGCTAGATCCTTAATTGCCCCCTATAATCTCACCCTCATTCCCCCTGCATATTCATTATGCTACATAAACCCACAATCCAGTTAAGAGTAGTTGTGCTAATGTGGTGCCAGTGTGCCTTGAAGACACATCCCTGAGCGATCTTTTTCAACCAGGAGTTGCCCTAAGTCCTTCTGAAGTAGATAGTCCATTGCTGTTTATAGTCGATCACATATGCATGTTCTAATGCTTTATCCTGAAAACAAAGTTGAAACACTTTCCTGTAACATGTTAAAAATGTTATCTATGGCTCTCCTTCCTTCTGATACATCCTGCTCAGCCTGAATGCTTTCCATTGCTTCTATTTGCCCAGATCTCCTATTTTCTGCTGCTGCTGCTGCTGCTAAGTCGCTCCAGTTGTGTCCGACTCTGTGCGGCCCCATAGACGGCAGCCCACCAGGCTCCCCCGTCCCTGGGGTTCTCCAGGCAAGAACGCTGGAGTGGGTTGCCATTTCCTTCTCCAATGCATGAAAGTGAAAGTGAAGTTGCTCAGTCGTGTCCGACTCTTTGAGACCCCATGGACTGCAGCCCACCAGCCTCCTCTGTCCATAGGATTTTCCAGGCATACCCACCCCAATCTAGAGCCTTTTGTCCCATTTTTGAGATGAATCCTACCTGTGTCCTTTTCTCTCAGGGCTCTGGAAGGTGACTGGCTAGCAAATTTAATTAACCTAATGCACAATAAAGTCCCATTTGCTTGATACATCACTCTTTGAGGATAACATTTGCATTTTAAATGAAGCTTGTTAGACGTCAAGCTCACCAAGTAGCTTATAGATCATCAGGACAAATGCTCTGACTTTATAAAGGAGGCCACCAAAGCGCCGAGGCCTTGCAGGACCTGCCAGAAGTCCAGGGCTGGTCAGGGACACAGCTAAAACCAGAACTGCTTTGGGGTCCAGGGTACCCTTCATCCTTCCACACAAGCTCTCACAGCATGATTAATCAAAGAATTTTCAAGTACTAAGGGAGAAAACTGTTCTGAGATGTGTATTTACTTAATATTTAACATACATTTACATACAAATTTGTCACTCCTTATCTAGAATTCCTATTCTCACCGCTATTTCTTTCTGTGGTACACTGAGAACAGAAAACTACAACTGTTTCTTTTCTTTTCTCTTTAGTATTTATTTATTTGACCATGCCTGGTCTTAGTTGAGGCACATGGGATCTTTGATCTTAGTTGAGCTAACCCTTGGTTGTGGTATGTGGGTTCTAGTTCCCTGACCAGGGGTTGAACCCGGACCCCCTGCTTTGGGAGCACAGAGTCTTAGCCATTGAACCACCAGGGAAGTCCCTACAATTGTTTCTTACTTGTGTGTTTCCCCAACTGGAGTCTGAGGTGCTAAGAATGGAGACTGGTTTTATTAATTGGTATCCCAGATAGCCCCTTGTGTCCCAGCATCCAGGCCAAGGCAGGACAGAGAGAGGATCAGACGTACATTGCTGAAAGAATGAATGAGCTGATGAATAATTGCAGCACAGGGGCTATTCTTAAGTACCACATTTTTGTAGTTCTAACAGGGTCGTTCTATCCATGGGGCATCTTTTCTAATATTCTTCAAATCACATCAGATACAGAACTTCCTCCTCCATTTCTCTTGAGGCTGGTTGCTGCCTTTAAATAATTTTTACTTTTGTGTCTTTGACTATCATACACTGATTCTTCTACTCCATTAGATTTCCTTTCCTCATATGTTTATCATCTTCTTTTTGCACGATTAAGAAATGACATACTTAAAGAATACCAGATTAATCCATTTCAATTTTTTTCTCAGCTAGGGATAAAAAAAGAGTCTTTGAAGAGCCTTCAAATCAACAGCAATTTCAAATTTTCACAACATAAAGAGGCAGAGCGCAAAGTGAATTTGACACTTTGAAAAATGCTGTAAACCTCCCAGTAGACAGATGAACATGCTTCCACTTCATGAATGCTTGTTTCTTAAGTATTCCATAAATATCAATGCCAGGCTTGTTAAGTAATTAATATTAACCTATTGAGAAAGCATTTCTTTTCTACGTGGTTGATTTCAAATGGGGAGGCTAATTAAATATTAAAGAACATGTAAGATATTTTATATAATTACAGTTTCTAGCTCTATTTACAAAGGACGTGTCTACATACAGAATGAAGTAATATATGGTATTAATCCATTTTTATTTGTATACAGAATATGCAGATTTTATTCAACCTGGACCTTCTCTGCCCAAGTCTATCTATAGTCAACTTATCACCATTCACAATTGCCTGTTTGAACTCTTTCCTTCCTATTTCTACCATGATTTGAAAGGCTACTATTCCACATTTTTTGAAAGGCTACTATTCCATACTACTGCGGGCAGGAATCCCTCAGAAGAAATAGAGTAGCCATCATGGTCAACAAAAGAGTCCGAAATGCAGTACTTGGATGCAACCTCAAAAATGACAGAATGATCTCTGTTCATTTCCAAGGCAAACCATTCAATATCACAGTTATCCAAGTCTATGCCCCAACCAGTAATGCTGAAGTTGAACAGTTTTATGAAGACCTACAAGACCTTTTAGAACTAACACCCAAAAAAAATATCCTTTTCATTATAGGAGACTGGAATGCTAAAGTAGGAAGTCAAGAAATACCTGGAGTAACAGGCAAATTTGGCCTTGGAATGCGGAATGAAGCAGGGCAAAGACTAATAGAGTTTTGCCAAGAAAATGCACTGGTCATAGCAAACACCCTCTTCCAACAACACAAGAGAAGACTCTACACATGGACATCACCAGATGGTCAACAC
>SJYV01032207.1:875562-905716 GCA_006410875.1 Neotragus pygmaeus | reverse complement strand
GAGCAACTGAACTGAACTGATTCCACATTTTATGCCTCTCTGTTTTCTGGTCTTATCTTCAATCATTTTATTTCTGTAAATTCTATTACTTGTGTTATTTATATAACAAACAACAAAGACCTTCCTTTTGTGTCATCAGTGTGACCCATCCCTAGTTAGTTGAGTGCTCAGATCTCTGAGTTTGGGGGGAAATCATATCATATAGATGCTTTGTTATCTGAGGCTTCCTTATCCTTTGATATCTTCCTAAGATTAACCTGAACCATGTTCTATGAGTCATGTGAAAGTCTAATGCCCTCCTAAGCATTTGTGAAAATTCTCAGGGACTTTAATTTCTTATAGTCACCTTTGAATCCAGTCACATATTTCCACTCAGTTCTTATTTCCCGTTATGCCTCTTTGTGACTGGTCATTTCTCTCCTTCATTTTGGCATCAACCCCCAAAGAACTTAAAAATTCTTTCTTTTCCTCATTTTGGTTTTGTCATTCAGTCACTAAGTCGTATTCGCAACCAGGTTCCTGTCCTCCACTATCTCCCAGCATTTGCTCAAATTCGTACTCTTTGATTTGGTGATGCTATCTAACCATCTCATCCCAGTAGCAGTATCGGACACCTTTCAACCTGGGGGCTCATCTTCTGGAGTCATATCTTTTTGCCTTTTCATACTATTCATGGGATTCTCATGGCAAGGATACTGAAGCGGGTTCCCATTTCCTCCTCCAGTGGATGACAATTTGTCAGAATGCTTCACTATGACCCATCCATCTTGGGTGGCCCTGAACAGCATGTCTAATAGCGTCATTGAGTTACAAAAGCCCGTTGGCCAGGACAAGGCTGTGATGTACATATACATGTGTATATGTAATACATATACATCTGTGTGTTTATATAATGATACACACAAATGTGTACATGTATATATGGATATATAATTCACCATAGACCTCTATGTATGTGCCAAAAGGAAGTTCACTACGACAAGTGGGAGATAAAGAAATAAAGCTAGATAAAAAGAAAACTTAGACTTGATCTTGTTTTTCTACTAGTTCTCCTCCTGCTTGTCCAGTGTCCCCTTCACTCTTCCATTCCCCCTTCCTCTCAGAAACAAAAAGTCTTCCTCACATTCTTCCCAACATCTATGTAGAGCAATCGAACCCTCTTTACCTTACTCCAAACCCCTGTAATCCCTAGATTTTCTCTGTAAATACAGGAATTCCATCTTACACTGCATGCAAGAGTCCACACCACTATATTCTTTGACTCTGTCCTGGGGGGATGAGTCATGCTTGGTTTTGGGTCTTCCATTACATTTACTTTTCAAGCAGAAACTATCAGATCCTGACACATTTTCCTAACCACTCAAAAGCATGTGAACAAGGCAGTTCTAATTTTTGCTTTTAATTTTCTTTATGTATTTGTCTTTTGTTGTAAAAACACATCATGCTTTGGAGATTTTAGATTACTGACCTTAAGAAATAATTGAAAGGAAAAATTTCAGAAGCATCTTTGCTGACCTTGCTAAATATTTATATGAGTTAAGTGGATACAAGCAGGATTGTTTCTGATGCGAAGAACCTTGAATTGTTTTTAATATATAAAACGCTATGACTTTCAGGTGTATGTTGAAAGAGGATTAGATTTGCTGTATGTAAAAAGGAAGAGAGAACTTTGAATAGGACATTTACCTTATATGGAGAAAGTGCTTCAAAATCAAATAAAATTTGTTCATTAAAAACACACTGCCTTTTATTCTCTAAAAACCAAGCAAGAGGATTAATCTACTAATGACTTAGAAGCTCTCCTTCCTTCCATTTAAGGCAGAGTCTTCAGTAGCTACACAGTGGAGGACTTACCCAATCGATTCCTGCAAGAGGGAAAATCACTTCCCAGATACAGTGACCCACAATCGCAAGGCTCAAGAACACTTAAGTCTACTTTTACAAAGTCCAATGTCAGATAGAGGGCTCCTCGGTCTTTTTGTTCAGTGAATTGGCTGAGGCTTGATGGCTTTTTTGATAAGAGCTTTCCTAACTTGAGATTCATTTAACGCACGAAACTAGGAAAATAAGAGCACCAACTGGAGTCTCTCCAAGTGTTTACAGATTGATAGACATTTTAGGCACTTGCTAACTAGACAAACATTGTTTAAGGAGAAACCACACGTCGACACAGGTGGTGTGGCCTCTACAGCAAGACGTAAGAAGCGGGGGTGCTGTTGATGAGCAGCAGACACTGAGCAGTTCGGGGAGGGAGCAGAAGGGATTCGCTTTACACAGAGGGAATGCCTGAACCTTTTGCTGTTATTTGTTCATTCACATAACATGTTTTTATTGAGTCCTATGTGCCAATTACTGTGATTCAGAGGGAACATAAATTGTAAAGACACATTTGTCAGGATTCTTGGTTGCAAGTGTCAGAATGTAACTCAAATGCCTTAAATACAGAAGGGAATCTATTGGCTTATATAATTGGGAAATGCAGAATGTACTTGTTGCTCATTTATTAGATTTGGAGGCTGAATTATGTTATTTGGGTTCTAGTTCTATATTCTAACTTTGAACCCCTCTCCAGGGTTAGTTCAGCTCCATGGACATGCTCTCATTATGAGATGGGACAGATGACTATTTGTAGTCCAAGGTCTCTATCGTTATAGCATTCAATCTAAAAGGAAAAGAGAAATCTTCTCTTTCTAGGATTTATATATTAATATCATGAAATGATTAGATAGCATACTGACCCAATGGACATGAACTTGAATAAACTCCGAGAGTTAGCAGAGGACAGGGAAGCCTGGTGTGCTGCAGTTGATGGGGCTGCAAAGAGGCGGACACGACTTAGCAGCTGAACAACAATAACAAACTATGAAAAGATTCTGTTCAATGACATGCCTATACTTAATATCAGTCATTGTCATCAAGAGAATCATGGTACCAGGAATTGCCAGTCCTGGATCACAGGCCCAAGCCCTCAGGGCACAATGAAGAATAGTCTATCCAGAGCTACATGGGATGAAGTTATGGCACTTCCTGAATGGAAAGAATGGTCCTAGGGGCTTTTCTCGGAGAAGGCAATGGCATCCCACTCCAGTACTCTTGCCTGGAAAATCTCATGGATGGAGGAGCCTGGTGGGCTGCAGTCCATGGGGTCACTGAGTCAGACACGATTGAGCGACTTCATTTTGACTTTTCACTTTCATGCATTGGAGAAGGAAATGGCAACCCACTCCAGTGTTCTTGCCTGGAGAATCCCAGGGATGGTGGAGCCCAATGGGCTGCCGTCTGTGGGGTCGCACAGAGTCGGACACGACTGAAGCGACTTAGCAGCGCAGCAGCAGCAGGGGCTTTTCTGGTGTCTCGGTGGTAAAGCATCCATTTGCCAATGCAGGAGACATGGATTTGACCCCTGATCCGGGGGGACCCCACATGCAGCAGAGCAACTAAGCCCATGGGCCAGAACTATTGGGCATGTGCTCCAGAGCCTGGGAGATGCAACTACTGAAGACTGCATGCCCTAAAGCTCATGCTCCACAACAAGAGAAGCCACCATGATGCAACTAGAGAGTAGCCCCTACTCCCCACAACCAGAGAAAGCCTGTCCAGCAACGAAGACCCAGCACAGCCAAAAAGAAATAGATAAAATTATATTTTTAAAAAATCAAAAAAGAATGGTCCTGGGAAGACAGAATTGATGTCCACAATAAAAGCTGTCATCTCTTCCTCAAGAAACCGAGGATGGTGATGGAGATGGACATATAAACAACTGCAATGGTGAGATAAAAGCTATTAATAATACACTACAGATAAGCCTACAGTACTATGTGAACACAGTGGCGACCTACTACTCACATTTGGGGGAGTCAGTGATGGTTTCCTGGATAGTACACCTCTTGGATGAGTCTTTACCCAAGTAAATAGAAGTTATCAGGTGAACGGGGGGAGTGCAGAATAGAGTTCTTGGCAGTAGAAATAGCACAAACAAAAGCAGGGAAATGACAAAGCACAAGGGCTGTTTGAGGAATCCGAAATAGTTTTAGGTGGCTGGAGAGTGGCATGTTCTTGGGAAATTCCAGGAGAAGTTTACTCCTGTCAACTCCAGTCCAAAAACTGGAAAGGAAAATTCCAGGAATAAACAATTCATAAGTTTCAGATTGCTACATCATTCTGAAATCTCACATCCTCCCACACTGTCCATCCTGGGATTCCCCAGCTATCAACGTCCCCTGTTTCTGACAGCCAAGCACTGATGTCATCATAGCTCGAAGATCCAGGATCAGCCCAAGCAGATGATCCTACTTCTGACATACTGTTAGGTCTGTATGCGCCTAAACACTGTGTCCTCATGCTGACTCACCTCTCTTCACCTCAGCACCTAGGCGTTTTATCATCTCCTCATCATGAGGAGAGTGATGTAATACAATATCTGGGGAGACAGGCCACTTTCACATAACTTTTATGATGATACATTGTTGTAACTGTTCTATTTTATTATTATTTATTGTTGTTAATCTCTTACTGTGCCTAGTTTATAAATTAATTTTATCTTAGGTATGTATGTAAAGGAAAAACAGAGTAAACACAGGATTTGGTACTATCCGCAGTCTCAGGCATCTACAGGGGCGTCTTGGAACATATTCTCCATGGACAGTGGGGCCACTGTATTTACCTTCCTATTATCAGGAGTTCCTGTGACTTTTGTTATTTCTGATACAATTTTAATACTGCTTGCTCCTATATCTGTGAACTTCATACAGAGAGGAGAGGATTTCAATATTTATGATTTAGTCATCATAATTTAGGGAGCAAAGCCTAGGAATATAAAAAGTGGGGTGGTACTTAATCATTCCCTTCACAAATAGGGTAGGGATAAGTAGTAATGTTAGTCACTCAGTCATGTCCAACTCTTAGCAACTCCATGGACTGTAGGTAGCCCGCCAGGCTCCTCTGTCCATGGGTTTCTCTAGGCAAGATTACTGAAGTGGGTAGCCGTTCCCTTCTCCAGAGGATCTTCCTGACCCAGGGGTCAAACCCAGGTCTCCTGCATTGCAGGCAGGTTCTTTACCATTTGAGCTACAGGGAAATTCCAAGGACAAGAATAGAATTATCTTTTTCTTTTTTTTCCCAACAGACAATTGGTACAGTCACAGTTTTTCTTCATAATGACTACCACAGATACTTCACAGCTTGCAAGATGGAATCTAAGCTCTCTTGTCTGACTTACAAGGCCGTGAACAACCTGTTCCAAACTATCTTTGCAGCTGCGTTTCCTACCACTCCCTGATCTAGATACTCAGCTCTGATCCAGGTTGTCTGATCTCCAAATGGCACTGTGTCTGGCACATACTGGCATTTAAAGACATTTAATTTTTGAAAGACAAATTGGAGGAAGTCAAATGCTTACCTTTACCTCTTTTTGAAATGATTATATTTTTCTTATTGAATGTTTTCATGGTAAAAATTAACACAAAAAAGATTAAAAGTAAACATTTCTTGTAATTTCATCACCCAGGATTAACCATTGATAACTGTTCAGTGAATTTCTTTCCCTTTTTTTATATGTGTAGAAGCATATGCATGCATATACACATGTATGTGCACACATGAATCCCATTATATAGAATGTGAATTCTGTTCTTTTCACTTAACATCTATTCTAAATTACTCCCCATCTTTGAACAGTCATGGATAATACACTTTAAAATTCTCTGTATAAATACCTATTACACACACATATGTATAGTCTAACATTCTCTTGAAGCTAGATATGTAGGGTAATATTAGTTTTTGTACATTATGAATATCTTATAATGAATATCCTTGAAGGCAAATTTTATCAGCATATCTGATTATTCCTTTAGATAAAAGTTTAAAAGTAAAATTCTAGATCAAAATACACATTTAAAAGAATCCTTGATCCACATATCCAAGTTGTTTTTAGAATAACTTTATCAACTAACGTTGTCAAGTTACATGACTATGAATATGATCAAATTGCATGAGAATGATTAATTTTCAGGATATTTAAGCATATGTCATGTGCATTTGGGGGATAACTTTACTAGATATCTAGATAAGTTGGATAATGATTTATATTTTAATATTTAAACTTCCAATAGACTATCTTTCTACTTATTTCCTCCATGGACAAATTATGCACATTTCTTAAGTTTATTCCTGGGTATTTATAATTTCTACTGAAATTGAGAATGGAATAGATTTACACTGTATTTTCTAATTAGCTACCTTTGCCACATAAGAAAGCTACAGGTTAAAAAACAAAATCTCCAAAGGAGGAGATGCTTTGACTATCTTCCAAACATACCTTCCAGTTTATTCTCCTCAAAATTTTGTTCATGTGGTCCAGCTGACCTAGGAAGCTCTTCTAAGGTCTTTCTACCTAGGAAAATCTGAACCATGAGGAAGAGAGTGGTGGTCCACCTGAATTCCTTTGCAAAGAGGACACAGGTCCTAGGACCACAAGTGGGACCAGCTGGATGTGCTCGTACCCTCGCTGATGCTATATTCTCGCTGTCATCAGGCTCTGTGGCATGTCGGCAACTGCCAGTACCAGCCAACAAAGAGGAAAATGAATGCCTGGTCACACCTCATATCTGCCGGCTGTACCAGCACCTACCTGTATTCGCCCTCTGGTGCACCAGTCTCCTTGTTTAAGCCCGAAGTTTGAGGCCCTCCAGTCAGCCTTTTCCTCTGACAGGGTTGCAGTGTTTATTTCTTGTTGTTCAGCTTCTAAACCACTCCTGTGTGTTCTGCTGCTCTGTGATGCTGGGGCCAAGGTCTGCAAACTATGCTTCTCAGAAGCTGCTGCCCATTGGCTTCCTATTAGCTGATGGTCTGTCAGTGGGAAGAACGGCAGGGAGACTGGAAGGTGGAAGGAAGTGGAAGGGCTTTTTCTATTTCTAGTGTTGGTATCACTGTAGGGAAAACAGTTCCAAAGAACAGCTATGGATTCAGTCCCCGGCTTCACTGGCACTCCCCAAACCAGGTACACTGTTCCTGCTTATAAGTACCAGCACCAGCCAGACACACCCTCCCTGAGGTCTGAAGACCAGCATGTGGGCGGGGGCTTCTTCTTACTTAGGTCTTGCAAACCCTTTCTCTTCTCTTTTGTTCCCCTAACCTTTGCTTTCTGTAGTTACAAATATTTGGGCTACCTCTACTTGCTCTTTTTGCCCTCTCAACCTTTATAACCAATTCTCTATATTCAGTACCCTCTCTTTGAAATACCTAGCTTGGAGTCCACTTTCCTGATTGGACACTGTCTGATACAACAGCCATCCCCAGCAGGCTGAGAAGTCTGTGGTTGAACCCAGCCAACTCAGACCTGGTTGCCCAGGTACCATGTAGCCTAAATGCAACCATTAAGATGGTCCTGTCTTCTATTTCATGGAGAAAGTTGGAGGTATCAGGTGTAAATTCCATAGACTTTCCCCTTCCCTCCCAACTAATATAACTGGAAGAGGAAAATACTCCCCTTCCTCTTCTCCCCCTTACCAGCCCACTGATCAGTTCACACATAATCCTTTGATCTCAGTTTAAGCATCAACTTTTCAGGATCAAGATGTTTGAGACACATCTGCTGAGGGCAGCTAAGCTGGCTCATCTCACGTGGAAAGCAACGAGGAACTAGCAAAGGAGGTATTTTGGGGGCTTCGGACATGACTGAGCAACTTCACTTTCACTTTTCACTTTCATGCATTGGAGAGGGAAATGGCAACCCACTCCAGTGTTCTTGCTTGGCAAATCCCAGGGACGGGGGAGCCTGGTGGGCTGCCGTCTATGGGGTAGCACAGAGTCAGACACAACTGAAGCAACTTAGCAGCAGCAGCAGAGTATGTGCATATGAGGCTGGCTGTGGAGTTGTAGCTCTAAGGGTCCATACATTTTTGTACCTCTATTATCTCCAAACCTTAAGTATTACACACTTACTGATTTTATTTCCTTTCCTTTTATTCCACACAAATCTGGCTTTTACCACTCTACATTTTCACGGGTGAAGAGATTGTATCTATTTCAGTTACCTATCAGAAGAAGGTAACATGCAATGAAAGTTTGTTAAATGATTGATTTGGCTGCTGCTAAGTTGCTTCAGTCATGTCCAACTCTGAGCAACCCCATAGATGGCAGCCCACCAGACCCCCTCATCCCTGGGATTTTCCAGGCAAGAATATTGGAGTGGGTAGCCATTTCCTTCTCCAAGGCCATTAATGACATAGTATCATATATATCAGTTTCAATGGACAATTTCAGAATTTACAACATTTCTCCACTAGTATAATGCCTTTATCCCTCAATTTTCATGGCATCAGTCTTTCTTGCTTTTCTTCCTACCTCTCCTGCCATTACTTTTCAGTCGGCTTGGTAGAGTTCCCACTATATAGTCATTTAATTCCCTAGTCTAGTCCTTGCAGAGACCAGATAGATCCTAGATAACAATAATAAATTATCCAACTAATTTTTGCCATCCCTCTGAAATGTGATATTGTCTCTGATTTACTCTTTTTGATGGTAGGATATTTTCAGAGACTTCCTCTTGGCTTTACCCACGATGGTAGTTTTTATCCTATAGATCAAGAACCCAATATAGGAGTTGCACCAAGTATATCAAATCTGATTATACATTCAGGGACAGGGGAGATGACCACTGATGGGTCACGAATCTAATGAATACATGGTAAACTGGACTTTGACCAGGATTCCGTCTATTATCTGACCTCTATAGTCCCCTACTCTGAGAAGTGCTGTGATGATGATTCAGATCTCTAAGTACTCATACTGTGCCCAACAGTCCTTGAAATATTTGAGTACTTTCTTTCACTCAGTGTATAGTTACCAAAGTACACGGCCATAGGTCCCTTTGGAGAAGGACTAGGGAAATCATTACCATATATATTTGCTGGGGTGTTACAGGGTCCTTCCTCCTGGAGACCTGGCCTCCTGCTGAATTAGTGTGTCTGGTTTGGAAAATAGATTCAAGTCCAGAAACTAGACTAGATACTGTGACTTTTAAAAATTAGAGTAACTGCCTTCAGCTTCTTGATTATATACTCTTAATTTCTGTGGAGATAAAATCTGATTAGAACCCTTTTGGCTGCCCATCTCTTTTGCCTTGAGGGACAGCATGTTCTATTAAGTACACCAATAAATCTCTACAGGTCAAGCCCTCTTGGTTACTGCTCTAACTATAGTCTTATTATAATTACATCCATTTGACTTTGAGTAGTTAAGGATCACCACCTAACCTCTCCTGCTTTGGAGATCCTATAAACCCCATTGCTATGGAGTTTTGGGGTTTTTTTTTTTTTTTTACATTTTTTTAAAAAAACCTTTTTTTTTTTGATGTGGATCATTTTTTAAGTCTTTATTGAATTTGTTACCATATTGCTTCTGTTGTTTATGTTCTGGTTTTTTGGCCATGAAGCATGGGGGAATCTTAATTTCCCAGTTCAGTTCAGTCACTCAGTCGTGTCCAACTCTTCATGACCCCATGAATCGCAGCACACCAGGCATCCCTGTTCATCACCATCTCACGGAGTTCACTCAGACTCATGTTCATCAAGTCTGTGAAGCCATCCAGCCATCTTATCCTCTGTCGTCCCCTCCTTCTCCTGCCCCCAATCCTTCCCAGCAGCAGAGTCTTTTCCAATGAGTCAACTCTTTGCATGAGGTGGCCANTTGGCATTGCCTTTCTTTGGGATTGGAATGAAAACTGACCTTTTCCAGTCCTGTGGCCACTGCTGAGTTTTCCCAATTTGCTGTCATATTGAGTGCAGCACTTTCACAGCATCATCTTTCAGGATTTGAAACAGCTCAACTGGAATTCCATCACCTCCACTAGCTGGGGTCAAACTCTCACCTCCTGCATTGGAAGGTGAAGTCTTAACCACTCCACTGTCAGGAAGTCCTTATGTGAGTCTACTTCTAAAATGACCTCTCGAACTGAGAGCTTGGACTGGTGAACAAGACTCAAATATATCCATGTTGCCCCACAAAATGGGATGTCACTAAACAGACTTTAAGGAAGGGAGTAATAGGGTCAAATTTGTGTCTTAGAGACATTCTGATATTCTCAACAGCATAGTCTTTCTGGTTTTGGTAAATGGTGTATCTTCTTTGTTTTCTCATAGAGGAGCAATTATCTGGTGAGGCTTCTAGCCTTATTAAGTATATCCATTCCAGCATGCCTACTTCTGTGAACTTTCAAACAACTTCCTGGCACAGCCATCTGACACAGCAGTTCTGACAATTTGATTTCCCTTAATGGGGTCCATTGCTTTTTTCAATATTTTTAGGAACTGTCCTAGAGGTTGCATCATCTCTCAGAGTCCTTGCCAGGGTATTTTATCTTGTATTTTAGCAGGATGCTCCCAAACCCAAACTCAACCCTATTCAATCTTATGCTCCAACCTCTTTGAACACGCACCCTCAGAATCTGGCTCCACACCCGCTCCTCATCTTCTATTGTACATATTGCTTATGTTTTGCTGCAACTTTGGAGAAGGGTCACTTTCTTTCCTTATGAGATCTGAAACATCTCCAGCTGAATTATCCTGACCCACTCCTAGTTATAGGTCTGTTGGCAAGGAGGGAAGGTGGGCAAAAGTTCTCAGGGGCACTTATCATCTCACAGGCCAAAGTTCTATGCACTATCTTCAGGAAGGGGGAGTTCTCATTATTTCTAGAGAAGAGGGGTCATTTCTGAAGACCAAGAGTTCAGAGGAGTCTAGGAGTTCAAAATTTGAAGAGGTGTTCTATCAGGTAACCCCAAGGATGAGGTTTTAATTTTATCAAGGCCCTGACCCTACATAATAGATATGCTTTGGTTGGTAACTTAACCTTTTCTAGAACTCAGCCACTCCACTTTGACTATGAAGTTCTGGGCCTTGCTGTTGTTCAGTCGCTCAGTCGTGTCTGACTATTTGCAGCCCCATGGACTGCAGCACGTCAGGCCTCCCTGTCCTCCACCATCTCCTGGAGCTCGCTCAAACTCACGTCCACTGAGTCAGTGATGCCATCCAACTATCTCATCCTATGTCATCCCCTTCTCTTCCTGCCTTCTATCTTTCCCAGCATCAGGATCTTTTCCAATGACTGGACTCTTCACATCAGGTGGCCAAAATATTGGAGCTTCCACTTCAGCATCAGTCCTTCCAGTGAATATTCAGGGTTGATTTCCTTTAAGATTGACTGGTTTGATCTCTTTNCTGCCTTCTATCTTTCCCAGCATCAGGATCTTTTCCAATGACTGGACTCTTCACATCAGGTGGCCAAAATATTGGAGCTTCCACTTCAGCATCAGTCCTTCCAGTGAATATTCAGGGTTGATTTCCTTTAAGATTGACTGGTTTGATCTCTTTGCTGTCCAAGGGACTTTCAAGAGACTTCTCCAACACGACAGTTCAAAAGCATCAATTCTTCACTATAATCCAACTCTCAAGTCCATACTGGAAAAACCATAGCTTTGACTATGTCCTGGGCCTAGGCCTCATATTTTTCTGCTCTCCCACTGTAGTGAGTGAGAGTCTTATCATAAGTTACCAGGGAATCCCTCCAGCTTTCACAGTGGTTTTTCAATTGCTTGTTGATCTCTTATTATTTTTCATTATCTTTTCCCAAGATATCAATGACATAGCAACAAGTATCCAGTTCCATTTTCCTTATAATTAGTAACTACTTCATACTTTTCAATAATGGAATCTTTCTTGCCAGCCAGCCAGTGAGAGATTCAGCTCCAAAACCTTGACTGCATAATCTCTTTTGAACCACTTCTGTCAACTGTCACTGTTTGGATTCTCTGGAAGCAGACACTAAGATGGAGACTGACATGCAGGATGTTTCTTAGAATCAACACCTCTGGTAGGCAGGGGAGGAAGTAGGATTGGGCAGAGATAGAAGTTCAACTGTGATGGCAGGCCTGATCGAACCTCCACAGGTAACTCTAGGGTATATATGATATATTAGTGTTATTCCACCACGGGACAGAGTAGCTGAGCCTTTATATCCCCATGAGATCTTATCTTGGATATGGTGTCCTAGGAAGGGCATGACCTTGAATAAAGGGGATCTCTGCAGCTGAGGCAAAGGGACTGACATCTGGAAGTTGTCTGCTGACAGTACTCCCAGCCACTGGGGCAAAAAGTCCTACCTTGAAGCAAGCACTGGATTATATATTTTCATGTTCACCATGACATCCAACAATTAATTCAGCATCTGTATTAGTCACTGCTGCTGCCGCTGCTAAGTTGCTTCGGTCGTGTCCAACTGTGTGACCCCATAGACGGCAGGCCACTAGGCTCCTCTGTCCCCGGGATTCTCCAGGCAAGAACACTGGAGTGGGTTGCCATTTCCTTCTCCAATGCATGAAAGTGAAAAATGAAAGTGAAGTTGCTCAGTCGTGCCTGACTCTTAGTGACCCCATGGACTGCAGCCTACCAGGCTCCTCCATCCATGGGATTACTAGAGAAACTGAATGAATAGGAAATATATACATTATATATAATATATATACATATAAATATAGAAAGAGATTTATTATGAAGGATTGACTCACATGATTATGGAAGCTAAGTCCCATGATCTACTGACTGCCGGCTTGAGGCCCAGAAAAGCCAGCGGTGGAGTTCTGGTCCAAACCCAAAGCATAAGGAACAGGGGAGCCAATGACATAACCCCAGTCTGAGTCCAAGGGCCAGAGAACCAGAAGCATTGATGTCTGAAGGCAAAAAATGGATGTCCTAGCTCAAGCAGAGAGGAAATTCATCCATCCTCCACTTTTCTGTGCTACTCAAACCCTCAAAAGATTGGGTAGTGCCTATGTTTTGGGGTGAGGGCGATCTTTCTTTTCTCAGTCTGTGGATTCAAATGATAATCTCTTCTGAAACACTCTCAGACACACCAGCTATCTGGGCATCCTTTAGCCCAATTAAGTGGACAAGTAAAATTAACTGTCATAACCAACATTTGCCCTCTTTTTTCTTTCTTTACACCTTTTTCTTCCATGTTCTTCATCATTAGGGTGGAACCACGACTAACCCAGGCACCTGGAAGCCATTATGTTTCTCATCCTTCACAATTATTATCTCGCCACACTCTAATAATTTAATATCCTGAATATTTCTCTAGTCTATCCCTTCCTTTCAAACCTACTACCAGAGCTCTGAGCCCCAAGGTTTTTCCCTTGGACTATTTCAATGGCCTTCCAGTTTGTCTCCTGGCTTTCAGTCCCCAATCCATCCTTTACTAAACTTCCAGAGTGAAGTTTCAGAAATATAGATCCACCTGATTACTTGAAAACTCTTTCACTGTTGTTATTTAGTTGCTAGGTCATGTCCAACATTTTGCAGTCCCATGAACTGCAGCACACAAGGCTTTTCTGTCCTTCACTATCTCCCAGAGTGTGCTCAAACTCATGTTCATTCAATTGGTGATGCTATCCAACTATCTCTTTCTATATTGCTTCCTTCTCCTCCTGCCCTCAATCTTTCCCAGCATCAACATCTTTTCCAGTGAGTCAGCTCTTACCGGGTAGCCAAAGTATTGGAGCTTTAGCTTCAGGATAAGTCCTTCAATTAGTATTCGGGGTTGATATCCTTTGAGATTGACTGGTTTGATCTCCTTGCAGTCCAAGGGACTTTTAAGAGTCTTCTGTAGCACCACAGTTCAAATCAAAGTATCAGTTCTTCAGTGTTCAGTCTTCTTTATGGTCCAGCTCTCAGATCCACACATGACTCCTGGAAAAATCATAGCTTTGAATATACCAACCTTTGTCAGCAAAATGATGTCTCTGCTTTTTAATATGCTGTCTAGGTTTGTCATAGCTTTCCTTCCAAGGAAAAATATGTCTTTTAATTTCATGGCTGCAGTTACCGTCTGCAGTGATTTTGGAGCCCCAGAAAAGAAACTCTCTCTGTTTTCACTTTTTCCCCTTCTATTTGCCATGAAGTGATAGCACTGGATGCCATGATCTTAATTTTTTGAATATTGAGTTTTAAGCCAGTTTTTTCACTCTCTTCTTTTACCCTCATCAAGAGACTTTATCAAGAAAACTCTTTAATAAGTAAGTAAGTGTTAGTTGCTCAGTTGTGCCTGACTCTTTGCGGCTCCATGGATTGTAGCCTACCAGCTCCTCTGTCCGTGGAATTCCCCAGGCAAGAATACTGGAGTGGGTTGCCATTCCCTTCTCCAAGGGATCTTCCCTACCCAAGGAACAAACCCAGGTCTCCTGCATTGCAGGCAGATTCTTTACCGTCTGAGCCACCAATACTCCCAATTCATTCATTCACTCAATAATTAATTCATTCACTCAAAACATTGCTCAGGTCAAAAACTTTGTAGTCAAAGAAGATTCTTCTCTTTTCCTCACAAGCATCACATTTTCCAGCTTCAAAATATATTCTGAATCCAATTACTTCTTAACACTTCCTCTTGGTTACCCTGGTCTAAAGCACTCTAATGCCTCCTGTGTACCAGTGAAATTGTCTTGTATCTGGTCTTTGCGTTTTCTCTGTTACTTCTGTGACATTTCTTCACAAGTTATCCAGAATAATTTTTTGAAATGTAAATTAGATTATGTGCCCACAAAAAATGAACTATGTCATAGTGAGCAAGAAAGGAAATAGTCTTGAGATCTTGCATATTTCTTCCTCCTGGCCTCCCCTTCCCTACCCTCAGCTTGTAATCTACTTTCTGACTCCTAAGGTATGTGAACAAAAAAGGGAAGAGGAGATAATGGTCAAGAAAGCTCTTATTTGAGTTGGTTCTGTCATTGGGCGGCCTCATGCTCTTGAGCCTGACAAATGTTCCAACCTGTCCTTTCCTCAGTGGATGCTTTCCAGGGCTCTTCTGGAGGTTCCCAGTTGGGCCCTCCAACTACAACTTCAATGCACATTTTCCTTGCTTGATGCTTCTCCTTTCTGAAGACCCTAGCTCAAGAGGGGCCTCTCTCCATGCACTCACATTGCTGGAGTCCCTTCTCCCAGGATGTCGAAATGGACAGATCTTAAAAGATCCGCAGCTTCACTCTCTCTTCAGCATCGCCCACATCTGATCCATGGGAAATACTCACCCCTTGTCCAATCAAACTAAGGTTGTGCAAGACTGCCCCAACTCAAACTAAGGTTGTGCAAGATTGCCCCAACTCAGCAGCCCTCTCCTGACTCCAGCATCAAAGTGGCCATCAGCCCATGGCTATGCTTTTAGTTTCCCTAGAGGAAGTCAGCATACAGGCCATGGGTGTATGTGCCAACAGGTTGCTCTCTTCACATGGCCAAATGGAAGCCCCTTCACTTGGCTAAAAATGAAGGAGGAGGATTCCTCTATCACCAACTCCCCATCTTTCACCAACTCGCATACACCCCTATTCTATAGGAAGGTGTAGGAACTCAAAGCACTGTTCAAAAAGTTCTAAAGACTTTCTCTGGTGGTCCAGTGGCTAAGACTCCATGCTCCCAATGCAGGGGACCCAGGTTTGATTCCTGGTCAAGGAACTAGATTCTACATGCCACAAGTAAGAGCTTGCAAATCCCAACTAAAGTCCATTTATGCCCCAACTAAAGGTCCCTGCAACAAAGTTGCTGCAACTAAGAGCCAGTGAGGCCAAATAAATAAATAAATTTTTTAACTTAAAAAAAAAATTCTAGGGTGCACATGCCAATTAGAAAAGAAGAGGGCTGTGCATTTTAAGTTTCCTTGGTATACCTTCTAATTAGTTGTTTCAAGGTAGGAAGAATCATTATCTAATTACTGGGGACATGAGGCAATGATAGCTCTTTCTTTGAATGAATGAAAAGGATGATGTTGGGAAAATAATTCTGACTCTAAGAAAGGAGGTATTAAAATAATAAGTCAGTATTTTGAATGACATTCAAAAGAGGGTACTGGGCAATCAGATAGCTTTTATTCCTAAGAATGACTTTTTAATCACCAGGAAGAGTGAAACGCAAGAAGAGAAGGTCCCTCACTCATGATCACATCTATCTCAGAACTTCCATACTCACCAGGGAGATTTCTTTTTTAGAAAAATGATAGACGGAAGAGAAGTAGAGGCTATTCAAGCAGTTGTTATTTCCTTTGTATGAATAAAGAACATTTGTCTACTCAACAAACAAATTTGGAGCAGCTCATGTGCTAGGAGATAAAGATAGGATAGTAAAGAAGGTGCTAAAAATGGGCTGACAGTCTAGATAGAAGTCACACTGATTTTAGTATTATCTTGCTATTTGAGTTAGCAAAATACTTACAGGAATCTGTAGCATGACTGACAGTATTTTTCAGAGAAATTAGTGTTGAGGAATGGGCATATTGTATTTTACCACTTAATATGCAGGCTACCAGACATTCTGGATTCAAAGGCAGTAAAAAAAAAAAAAAAAAGAAAGAAAGAAAGAAAAAGGATGAAATGGATAGGAATCATGGGTAACACATGTTAAATTTAATAACAATGTCACAAATTAAAATTGTTATAATAGTTACTNATGCTGCGATTCATGGGGTCACAAAGAGTTGGACACGACTTAGCGACTGAACTGAAATGAACTGAAGCAGTAGTCCTGGTATGGGTGATGGTGATGAGGAGGAAACCTAGAGGAACTGAGACCTCAGCCCTGGAAGCACAGCTCTATTGGAGTGAAGTCGGCAGGCACTTTGTGTGGACTTGCTGGTATATGAGAAAGATATACCCCAACTTTAGCATACTTTTATAAATCAGACTTCATGCAATGTACTGCTTTCCAAACATGGAGATTATGCAGACTTCTCTTTCTCCAGACTTCCTAGGACTCAGCTGGTGGGTCATGAGTGCTGGAGGGGAAGGTGAGAATGGAGGTTAGAAGTTTACAGAACTGGACTCTACTCTAGAACATTCTGATTCTGTGGTTCTGAATGAGGTCCAGAATAAGCATCCCAGGAAGATTTTGAGAACATGTCATACAAATGTCAAACATTATGATAATTTATATCAGTATAATTCTTTTCTTCCAGAGTTTTTAGCTTTCATTAGATCTGTCTAGGTTGAGAAAGCAGTTACTTTTCCTGGGATGTAGCTATGCCCAGAATTGCAGAAATTACATCTGTGTGAAAAGATCATTTAAAAATAGTTTAATTCATGTATTCATTTGGTTGGAGGATTGAGGGAATGAAAAGTGCCCACCAAAGTGGGAAGGTCTCTGAAGACTGAAAAATGAGGCAGACAGCTGTGTACAATGGATGGGTCAGTTTATACAGGGTTAGTTACTCAAATGGTGAGAAAGTGGGACAAGGGTCTGGTGAACAACCATCTAGGAACCTTCACAGCTGCACCACTGAGGGGCCACTGGGGCAAATCTTATAGTTTTCCTAGGGTACGGTGGTGCGTACTTGAAAACAGAATGTGCATTCCTAAGTTAAGACTTATGAATGAGTACCTAGCCTTGTGGGCTCTGCAGGTTGTACTAGTGGCAAAGAACAGACCTGCCAATGCAGGAGACATAAGAGATGCAGGTTTGATTCCTGGGTTGGGAAGATGCCCTGGAGGAGGAAGTGGCAACCACTCCAGTATTCTTGCCTGAGAAATCCCATGGACAGAAGAGCCTGGGGGAACATAGCCCACAGGGTTGCAGAGTCAGACACGACTGAAGCGACGTAGCACTCACACACACACCTAGCCTTGTGGGCACTGAGAACATGGTCTTCTTCACNGTGGCAACCACTCCAGTATTCTTGCCTGAGAAATCCCATGGACAGAAGAGCCTGGGGGAACATAGCCCACAGGGTTGCAGAGTCAGACACGACTGAAGCGACGTAGCACTCACACACACACCTAGCCTTGTGGGCACTGAGAACATGGTCTTCTTCACTGTATGGGGACTAACAGCGCAGAGGTCACCTGGTTCTGTTGACTATTAAACAATATCTATTAACTACAAACCCCCTGAAGACAAAGAAGTGATTTGGAACCGGAATAGTCCTGGGTGCGTGGGTGCGTGCTCAGTCGCATCAGTTGTGACCTACCCTTTGCAACTCCATGGACTGTAGCCCACCAGGCTCTTCTACCCATGGGATTCTCCAGGCAAGAATACCAGACTGAGTTGCCATGTCTTCCTCCTGGGGATCTTCTGGGCTCAGGGATCAAACCCATGTCTCCTGCATTGCCAGGTTATTTTTCCACTGAGCAACCTGGGAAGGTAATAGACCTGGGTAGGGTCAGTGAAAGGACAGGAGAAACTGTATGGGCCCAGGATGGCATCAATGGCATCACTTATGCTAACAGTCTTACAATTGCAACCATCTTTCAAAGAAAATTTTGTAATACAGAAAAAAAAAATGAATTCTTTTTGCGCATTCTGCAATGAGCACTTTAAATGGAAAGGTATTCAGCTCAGCGTAATAGAAGAATGGTGCCATAATTTTGAGTTATTTGTGAACACACAGTAAGTTTTCATTTCCACTCTCTGTTCCTACCTGTCAACCCACTCTTTCTGTCTGGCACCTCCACCTTTGTCTATTTGAGATAAATAAGGATTAGTAAATGTTCCTTTATTGTCTTCAACAATTGTTTTGAATCTCCAGAACCTCCATGGCCTGTTGAGTGCAACAAAACATCCTTCATTCTCAAGAGTTTGAAGCCGAAACTTCTCATTCAAAGAACTATTGATATCACTTGCTTCTGGAACACAGAAAGAAATAGCACATAGGAAAAAAAAATCATGGGTGAAGCATCAGTCTGAATTGGATTCATCAAACTTAAACAACCAAAAGAGATAATTTGAAACTCGGAAACTACTGAATTCCAATCTTTGCATATTTGAGTGCTGTGCTACTCAATAACTGATTTTAGCCTGTTTCCCCCTTATTTAGAATGATGATGCTAATGCCACATATTTCAAAGGACTGGCAATGGGATGCCCAGGGTTTCAGTAAATACTTTGGGACTGGAAACCACTAAGTGCTAAGTGTTATTTTAACCGGAGTGCCTAGGAGAGTATCCATCGGCATTCCTTGCTGTTAAATGCAGGGTCTGGGAGTTCAGAGGAGATGAGCTACCCCACTTAGCGCCTTCATGACTCATTGATCTGAGCTCTTAGACAACTGCTTGAACTTCACGGTTCTTAGAGAGTAGTTAGTTTGTAGCTGACTTCTTGCTGGGGACGACTTGGAATGCCCCAAAGCAATATCGATGATAGTTTGAACTGGATGCGTCAGGGAATTTGAAAGGTGAAAAATGATAGGCTTGGAACATATATTCCCTCCAATGCTTCCAATTTTGCTCTGGGGTAGATTTTCTCTAAAAATATGTTATCTGAACGACTTAAAAATTCCAGGAGCAATAACTCATCTGACTGTGACAGTGGATTTTCAGCATCTCCAAGTTTTAAGGTGAAGATTCTGCAAAGCAATAGAAATTTGAAACCTGGCACAAATCCCAGACTTACACTGCCGTTGGGCTCTAAATAATAAACATTCCTTTCCCAATATTCGATCCAGCTATACCTCCAGCCAGAGTGAGCACGTTTGCCATAAAACAGGAAACATGAAGATTTTGGAGACATTTTGTGTTTTAGTTTGGTTTCCTCTAAACATAGAGCTTGAAAGGGGGTTTTAGGGCAGGTAATTTGCCTGACAGATGAACTCAGGGAGCAGAAGTAAGGAAGAGAGGGACACAGAAAGACTCTGAAGGAGGAAAGTCACTATAAACATGCAGTATTGTTGGGCTTCCCTAGTGGCTCAGTCAGTAAAGAATCAACTTGCAATGCAGGAGACCCGAGTTCGATCCCTGGATTGGAAGATCCCCTGGAGAAGGAAATGGCTACCCACTCCAGTATTCTTGCCTAGAAAATCCCAGAGGAGCCTGGCGGGCTATAATCCACGGGGTCTCAAGAGTCAGACAACGACTTAGAGACTAAACCACCAACCACCATTGTTGATACTGGTAAAGGCATTTGAGCAATTCATTCAGAACCTCTGAGAAATGAAGAGAACATTTTTTGGAAATGTCCTTATGAAAGTCAGGAAACAGCAGCCTTTATCCACTGAAATTCATCTTGCATTGGTCATTGGTCGAAGGTCACTTCCAATGGTGTGGCTTCAGACTGTGCCTATGACTGACCAAACAAGTTCCGTTGGCATCTCAGAAGGCCCTGGAGCACTAAGCACTGATTCAGGCTTGCATGTTTGAGGTACACCCAGGTGAATCAGAGTTCAGGTGCCACCGTCCACTGCAGGGGAGGCTAACACTGAGGTGAGCCACGTGGCATGTGCTACAGTACAGCCTGTTTCACCCTTTAGATTGCATCACGTCCCTCACTAAGTCCACTCTGTCACCACATTATCAAGGTGGGATTGGCTACAATTTCTGTCAAAGAGTTTTATACAGGTAGATTTAGTGGAACAAGCTATGGTCCTCCCTGATGCAATTGGTATCCAGACCACAGTTAGGATTTACCATCTCCTTCTAGTCCATGTCCTAGACACCGTATTAAAAAGCAGAGATATCACTTAGCCGACAAAGACCTGTATGGTCAATGCTATCCAGTAGTGAAAGTTGGACCATAAAGAAGGCTGAGCACCAAAGAATTAATGCTTTCAAATTGAGGTGTTGGAGAATATTCTTAAGAGTCCCTTGTACTGCAAAGAGATCAAACCAGTCAATCCTGAAGGAAAGCAATCCTGAATATTCATTGGAAGGACTGATGCTGAAGCTGATGCTCCAATACTTTGGCCACCTGATGTGAAGAGCGGACTCATTGGAAAAGACCCTGATGCTAGGAAAGATTGAAGGCAGAAGGACAAGGGAACAACAGAGGATGCGATGGTTGGATGGCATCACTGACNAAAAAAAAAAAAAAAAGTTGTTTATAAAACAAAAGCCACATACGATTTGGTATGGTGACATTTTTGAGAATTTTGTTTTTGCACAGCGGAAACCGGGGCTGATGTGGTCATGGTGGAAATGGAGCCAGTTCTGTTACCCCAAAGCACCTCTCCTAAAACACAAATCTGAGTAAGCCAGGCCCAGCCTTGCCAGGAACAGCCGGCATTGTTTGGCTCTTTGGAGAGACTTGGTCAAAAGCTCCAGGCGAAGCCAGCAGAGCTCCCCACCCCACGCGGCGCCGCACACGCACACCCAGGCTCGGGCCTTGCGCGTGGAGGGACGCCTCTGGGGTCCCCACTCGTCCCTCCCATTCCTGGAGAGTCGTGAGCTGTCGTTGTGTGCGGACTGCGTCGTAGAGGACGAGGTCCTGGCCTGTGCTCTCCTGCGCTAAGCGAGACTCCCTTGTTTGCAGGTCTGTTCTCAGTCGGTGAAGGACGCCAAACGAAACATTCAAGTTTCCTGCTGTTTTGAGCCAGATCATGTGAAAACTACAGAAAATCCATGTTTGCTGGCTTGGAGAGCAGGAGTAACAAACTACTTTTTAAGCACAAAGGAAGCAACTTACAAGGGCCAGACTCATGGTGAGAAAGAAAAATGTGTAGGAATCCTATTAACATCGGGGCTTTGGAAGACCTCATGTTGGCTGTGTCTTCATTTTCCATATGACTAGATTTTAGAAATAGACTTTCCCTCTTCCTGCCATTCTGTAGTGAAATGTTAAATGCAGTGTTGAAAGCAAAAATTTGGAGCAGGGGTTGGGGGGAAGATTTCTTATATTTTAGAGGCTACTGAAACTATTTGGAAAGTTTTAATATTTCCCTAGGAACGTGAAAAGAGATACTTGATTTGTTTGATTCATTTGGTTTCAGGGTGATTCAGGGCTGGACAGGAACAGATTAGGTTCCTGCCCTCAAGATCTCACATCTGATAATTTGGGGAGATATACAACAGATTCGTTTTGTGTAATTTCTGACAGAGATAATGCTTTGAGAAAAAATAAAGCAGGATGAGGAGATGGAAAATGAATAGGCAAGGCGGTCAGGGAAGGCCTCTAGGAACCATTTTGAACAAAGAGCTGAAGGTATGAGCCACACACAGTTCTAGAGAAAGGGCATTGCAGGCAAGGCTGATTGCTCAAGCTCAGTAAAAAATGTAAAATAGCAGTGGTTGAGATCTGAAAGGTAGGCAGAGGTCAGGGCATGTAGGTTCCCATTTGCCATGATAAGGAATACAGATCTTTACTCCAAGTGTTATGGGAAGCCTTTGAGGACTTTGTTTGCTGTCAACTTATTCTCTGCCCAGTTCCAAAAAGAGATCAGGAAAATTTCATCCAAACATTTGATAGTCATTTATCGATCACTAAGCATATAACAGACTGGGTTCACTGCTTTAAAAATTGTGACCTCTGTCATCAAATGAGGGGTTAAGAAAATAACATGAACAACCAGAACAAACACAGAATGAAGAAAGTTCCAGAGAGAAGGAGAATACTCCTCCCGCTACTAATAGTATAAGAAAGCAAATTACAGATATTAATGCTGATTAATATGAAAGCTATATGCTAGGTACTATTCATTTATTTTTTCCACATTGACTCAACACCTTATATATTCTTATTATTCCTTTTAAAAGAAAAAAAACTGAGATCAGAAAAGCAAAGTAATATTATAGACCAGAAAGCAATTAAGCTGAGAAGCCAGGATTTGAATCCAGGTTTCCCCGATTCTAAAGCACAAGGTTTATCTACTCAGAGGAAGGAGCCCCTGTGACAAGGGGCATATACTGTAACTCAGTATTTATAGCTTCTGCTTCTAGGAATAATATATTGATGCCATATCTAGTGGACTTGGGTCAGATTGGTTTCAGATATATTTTCCAAAGTTAAATAAGCACCTTACTATAAAGCTGGGTATTAAGATCCTTAAAAAACATACCAAAACACAGCAAGAAGTGTCCCAAATCACTTGTTCCTTCAGAAAACATGTTAGCATCAATAATAATAGTGTTTTATTTGTTCTTCACTTTTTCCTGTGCCCCCCTACTTCAATAAGGGCAAAAAATCATGTCTGACTGCTCACCATTTTATCTGCAGAGGCTCACACAGTGCCTAAAACACAGTAGGGGTTCAGTAATATTTGTTGAATGAATGAATGAATTACACTTCACTTTCTTTCTTTCCAGCGCCTGCCTTTACTGCCATGTACCACTCCAGACAGCATGCAGAGTTGGTGGAGAGTATAATAAACATCAGAGGTGTTTTGCAATTCATGGCCGACCCCTACTGATCCTTTCTTTAATTAAATCTTTCACTTGTGAATGAATCATTTCTTCCATTAATTAAAACAGGATACACATATGTCTCTGTAAAGTATGTGTCAAAAGAAAGCATTCCACCTAAAATATACAGGAGGCGCTGACCACCGTGACGAGTCATCCATCATAACCTGCTAAAAAGATCAGCTTTGGAATTAGAACCAGCACAATCATCCTTTATTCCCTCCAAAATCTGAGTCGCAGCTTCGCACCCGATTCGTCAGCTCCTGTGTTAATATAGGGAGGAACCCATAGTGTGAAGCCTTAAGAGGACCGTTTATTTTGGAGGGCAGAGCGGGCAGCCCCAGAGCTCCAGGAATGCCATCATCTCTAATAACTAACTGCTTGGAGCCCTTGCTCTCTGGAGACTCGACCCTTGATTGTTAGAGCTGGAAGGCAGCAGGATCGCACTGTTGCAAGGCTTGGCAGTTGCTTCTGCGATTCCTGTGAAGCCAAGAGGATGACTACGAGGAACCTGACCGAGCTGCTCAGGTGGACACAGCAAGTTTGCGTTCCCATCCACCACACCGTCTCCTCTTGGAAGAAGCAGGATGCAAAGATCGATTTGCAGCTGTTAGCTCCAGGAAACAGTGAACACATGCTGCCACTGTTCAAAACATTTTGCCTCAGAGAAAACTCTGTGCTGCCCTGAACTCCGAAGACCTCAACAAAGTACCTAGCCATGTTTAAAAAGTACCACTGGGGACTCTCCAGGCAAGATGAAGAGGATGGAGGGATAAAACATTGAGTAATTCAGCTGAAAAGTGCCTCTGGTGCTCTAAAAACAAGTTTTAAAAATCCCGCAAGATTCCAAATGCAGCAATTTTTGAGAAAATGCGACATTGTAAAGCCTATTCTCTCTGAAATGTCAGGTTCCATAGGAGCTGGAATGATAAACACTCTTCTTGCATATTTAGGAGGCAGTTTCAGAAGATGCCAAGTGATTGCTAAACCAGTCGTGCAATTCAGTGTGTTTTATTACCACAGTTTTCTGTCCAACCCTAACTGCTCTTTTATTTTTCCTTCAATTAATCCTGTAAAGCAAGGGTAAAAATATAGGAATGGTAAGGACCTTTGCCATCACTGGGGCTATTTCCAATGGTGGAAAGAAGGTGAGGAAGGGTGAAGAGACTTGTCTAAGGCCAAGGGCAAGTTCATGGCAAAGCCGGGGCTCCCAAGTCCATCTCCTATCTCATAGTCTTGGGCTCTTTCCCTTTGTCCCTATTGAGGATTAATTCTAGGGTGATTTATTTCCCCAGCATAGTGCTAGGTACTTTGAAGTGAAGTGAAGTGAAGTCACTCAGTCGTGTCCAACTCTTTGCGACCCCATGGACTGTAGCCCACCAAGCTCCTCTGTCCATGGGATTCTCCAGGCAAGAGTACTGGAGTGGGTTGCCATTTCCTTCTCCAGGGGATCTTCCCGACCCAGGGATCGAACCCAGGTCTCCCGCATTGCAGGCATATGCTTTAACCTCTGAGCCACCAGGGAAGCTAGGTACATTGCCTGTGGATTAATTAATGCATTGATTCCCAAAGAGTAAGAGATTGAAGATTACTTGACAAATCTGTCAAGTACTCAGGAAAAAAATAAATAGTTTTTCTTTGATCTCAAGCCCAAATTATTAGATTCTTCCAAAAGAACTTTTCTCCTACTTTCAATACTCTTCTGATACTCACTGGCTTGTCTCCTAAGTCAAGATACATGAGACTGAAAAGAGGAGGTATATAAGAGATTTAACAGTTAGTGGAAATGGACAGTAACATTGGAGAATGAACTGTTTCCATGGTGCAGAGTAGTCATTAAGAACATTGACTCTGGAGTCAAGTTGTCTTGGGATCAAATGCTATTTTGATATTTAGAAGATGTATAATCTAAGATCACTGATCCTGGGCTCTTTTAATCCTTGAGCCTCAGTTTTCTCTTCTGTAAAATGGAAATTTTAGTACATACTTCACAGAATTGACTCAAGAATAAATTTAAAAATCTGAAGTTACCCTAAAAGTTCTTATTTATGTGTAATTTAATGATGTATATTCACATCCAGGGCTTCCCTGATGGCTCAAATGGTAAAGAGTCCACCTACAATGAAGAAGACCTGGATTCAATCCCTGGGTTGGGAAGATGTCCTGGAGAAGGAAATGGCAACCCACTCCAGTATTTTTGCCTGGAGGATTCCACAGATAGAGGAGCCTGGTGGGCTATAGTCCATAGGGTTGCATTGAGTAAGATACAGCTGAGCATCTATCACACACACATACACTATACATATTCAAGCAGTAATACTAAAACAAAAGCAATGAAAAAATTAGACTGTTGAATTTGCTTTATACTGAAACCCTAATAATCGGTCATTTTTGAGAGCCTGGTGGGCTACAGTTCATGAGGTTGCAAAGAGTTGGACACGACTGCATGACTAACACATTCACTTTGAGAGAAGAGCATCCTTATTCTGTTTGATGATGCTGTTTCCTTTCTCTCTGCCACATCTCCCCAGTTTCGATGTCCATTGTCCCTTATCTACATAACTGCAGGAACCTTCTATCTGCTGCCTGCCTCTTTCTCTCTCTCTCTTTTTTTCCTGTCTCCAATCTAGTTCTTCGTGAGTAACTTTTTAAAGGCATACGTGTGGCTGTATGATGCTCTAGTGTAAAAGCCTTCAGGGATTCCTATGGCTTATATAATAAAGCACTACAGACTGGTCCCAACCCCCTATGATAATTCACTCCTACTAGCATAATCCCACATCTCATGTTCTAACCAAACAAGACTATTTGCTGTGTCCTCTATGCCCCCAACACCCCATGTACTAATACACCTCTGTGTCTTTCCTCATTCTGTGTTCTTGGCCTGAAATCATCTTTCCCCACTTCATCACCTGCTGAATTCCTAGTCACCAGTCAAGACCCAGATAAAATTTCACCCTTTCAATTAAGGCTTTCCTTACTAAACTCTCCTCTTGGCTAAATTAATTACTCCCTCCTCTGTGTTCCATGCTCCTTTGTTCTTGTCTCACAAATAGCACTTACTGCATTAAATTATATTTTGTTGTATATGTGTCTGACCTCTAGCTAAAGCTGGATTACCAAGTATTCAAAACCATTCCTTCCTTCCAAACCCGTGACTCTTTCCCCACTAAGACAAAATGCTGCCTAAAATTTTTTTTTTTTTAATTACAATATTGTGATGGTTTTTGCCATACCTCCTAGAATTGTTTTTAGACAGCCTTCTGGGCAGCCACTCTAAATCCATCAGAGCTGACACCAGAGTGAAACATATTTGTAATCTGTAGCTAACCTATGACTGCCATCAGTGCAGGATGATGTCTGTTTATCTATCTCTAACACCTAGTCCAATGAAGTGTTAGTTGCTCAGTCATATCTGACTCTTTGCAACCCCAGACTGTAGCCCCTCAGGCTCCTTCTTTCCATGGGATTCTCCAGGCAAGGATACAGGAGTACATAGCCATTTCCTTCTCCAGGAGATCTTCTGACCCAGGGATTGAACCTGGTTCTCTCACATTGTAGGCAGATTCTTTACCATATGAGCCATCAAGGAAGCCCCCAAAATGCCAGAGATGGAGTATTTGTTGCTCAGAATGCAATAGCTAGTACTTAAGAAATGCTTGTTAAATATGTGAAGGCAAAGTACCACAGCAGTGAACTATTACATATGAACTCTAATGAATGATTCTGGGTGCTGAGGGTGTAGATTGGACCTAGACTATTAATACTTGATACCAAACTTCATATCCTAAACTCTGGGACATGGAAATGTAAATTCTAATAGTAAAAAGAGCTCAGATTTGGGAAATCATTGCAAAGTAACTCAAAACTTCTTTATACATATAGATAAGCTTGCTTGGTAGAAAATGCATGCATGCATGTGAAGTCACTTTCAGTTTAGTTCAGTCGCTCAGTCGTGTCTGACTCTTTGCAACCCCATGAATCACAGCACGCCAGGCCTCCCTGTCCATCATCAACTCCTGGAGTTCACTCAGACTCACATCCATCGAGTCATTGATGCCATCCAGCCATCTCATCCTCTGTCATCCCCTTCTTCTCCTGCCCCCAATCCCTCCCAGCATCAAAGTCTTTTCCAATGAGTCAACTCTTCACATGAGGTGGCCAAAGTACTGGAGTTTCAGCTTTAGCATCATTCCCTCTAAAGAAATCCCAGGGCTGATCTCCTTCAGAATGGACTGGCTGGATCTCCTTGCAGTCCAATGGACTCTCAAGAGTCTTCTCCAACACCACAGTTCAAAAGCATCAATTCTTTGGTGCTCAGCCTTCTTCACAGTCCATCTCTCACATCCATATGTGACTACTGGAAAAACCGAAGTCACTTTAGTAGTGTCCAACTCTGTGTGACCCTATAGACTGTAGCCTGCCAGGCTCCTCTGTCCATGGGATTCTCCAGGCAGGGATACTGGAGAGTGTTGCCAGGCCCTTCCTCAGAGGATCTTCCTGACCGAGGAATTGGACCTTGGTCTCCTGCTTTGCAGCTGTATTCCTTACCATCTGAGCTACAGGAAGACCTTTTTAATATCATATGAACTTATTAGCCATGTGGTAGACTCTTCAATCTTTTAATTTAACAGGAAAGTAATATTTATGTTAAAGAAATTATAATAATCATTATTGTTAGTGATAATAAACATTTACTGGCTCCTCACTATGTAGCAGGCACTGTCTTAGCTTCTTGATATGTATTAACTCATTTGGTCTACACAACAGTGCTATTAGCTTGTTACCATAATTATCTCCATTTTGCAGATGAGGAAACAGTCTTCAAGAGGATAAGTCTATTGCATAACATTTCACATTTAATAAATAAAGGAAGTGAGACTCAAAACAAGGTGTGCCAAATTTCAGAAACCATACTTTAAACATCATATTATATCTCACAAGAACCCACATTGCATCTTGTATTAACCAACTTTTTCATGATAATGCTATGTAACAACCACCTCAAAACTTAGTAGCTTAAAATAACAAGCACTTATTCTCTTGTTCAAAGGTCAGCAGATCAACTGTGATTTGGCCGAGTTTTGCTAAGCTCAGCTGGGAGGGTCTGTGAGTTAAGCTTATATTTGCACCATATTTTTTATTTTGGACTCCAGACAGTAATTACTTGCCCTCTCAAGGCAAGTTACCACAAGACTGAAGTTAAACTGAGGAAAGCACAATGTTTTTCATGTCCACAAACATTTCAGTGGCCAAAGCAATCCAACATCAGTGAGGAAAGAAAGTGAAGCCCCATGATGGACTGTCAGAAGAAGTAGATATCTACTACTAATAATACCAAGTATCACATGGTACCTTTATTTATTTTTTTAAAAGTCTCAGATACTAATCTTTTGCAGTTAAGCAGGTATTTCATTTTTACCTCTAGACAAAGACACAGAATTCCAAACCTGCTAGAAGGTTTCAGTCCTTCTAGCCCTTATATGATTGTGTGCTGAGTCTTAAAATTACTAACAATTGAACTTTTTAGAATGGGATCATTGTTGGCAGATTGAAAATTCACACTATTTTCCACCTGATTTTTTTTGCCAAGTTCATAGAAGTGTTTACATTAAAAAAAAAAAATCTTGCAATAAAACTTTGATTTCCTCAAGAGCAATGTATTTTCAGAAACCTAAAAGTTCTTGTGAACAATTTTTATAAAGACTTGTAGAATAAGGTCACAGAGTTTCAGAGCTGCCTTAGAGGGCACTTAGTTCAATTTTCTCATTTTACAGATGAGGAAACAAACAGTTTCAGTTTCAAACTTCCAATTACTGCATACTGTGGGCTGGATTTTTTTTTTTTTTTTCTTATAAGAAAAGCAATGAGAAAAAAATCTGGGGCAACCTTTACACATCATATTGCAATTGCAATTCTGTAGCAGGGCCCTCTGTTCAGTTTATTTTATGAGAAACAGCCATGACTTTGCTTGGTTTATCACTACATTCAACTTCCCTGATTGCCTATGAAAAAATTAAGTCTTTTCCTTTCTATTTATAATTTTGGGGATCTTCTGCCTTGAGAGCCAGCAGAGTAAGTTGAGAGACACCTGGCAACCTCATCTTGTGTCCTGAAGACAATGAGGGCTATTTCTCACAAATGAAAGAGAGAAAGACAAAGCCCAATTTTCCAGGAAGGGAGTTGTGAATATATTTCCAGGCCAAATTTTTCAATATTTAACTTATAGTCTCAGCTATTAGAGCAGTACATTTAGAAGGGAGAGTATGCTGGGGTGGAAGCAAAGATTAGGAAACCCTAAGATGAAAAGTACAGATGATTAAATAACTGACTATAGATCGCCTTCTATGGGCCAGGTCTGGTGCTGCATACCAGGGCGATAGTGGGAACAAGACAGAAAAACATCCTGTGCTCATGATGCTTCCATTCTAGCCTGGACATGCAACAAAAGAGCTATCACAAAATTATATGGGAGTGTATAATGCAGGATTTAACTGAGTATGTGTGGGGAGGGGCTGAAACACAGTTGGAGAAGGTCTCCCTGGGTATAAAGGGTGTTTTTCCAATAGAGTCTTTAAGGAGCTGAGATCAAGAGCTTTCCAGGCAGGGTATAGAGGAAGCAAAGAAGAACTAAAGAGCCTCTTGATGAAATTGAAAGAGGAGAGTGAAAAAGTTGACTTAAGACTCAACATTCAGAAAACTAAGATCATGGCATCCAGTCCCATCACTTCATGGCAAATAGATGGAGAAACAATGGAAACAGTGAGAGAGTTTATCTTTAGGGGCTTCGAAATCACTGAGAGAGTGACTGAAGCCATGAAATTAAAAGACACTTGCTCCTTGGAAGAAAAGCTATGACCAACCTAGACAGCATATTAAGAAGCAGAGACATTACTTTACCAATAAAGGTCCGTCTGACATCAAAGCTTGGTTTTTCCGGTAGTCATGTATGGATGTGAGAGTTGGTCTATAAAGAAAGCTGAGTGCAGAATTGAAGCTTTTGAACTGTGGTGTTGG
>SJYV01032207.1:823651-874961 GCA_006410875.1 Neotragus pygmaeus | reverse complement strand
AAAGTTATGACCAACCTAGATAGCATATTAAAAACCAGAGACATTACTTTGTCAACAATGGTCCATCTAGTCAAGGCTATTGGTTTTCCAGTGGTCATGTAAGGATGTGAGAGTTGGACTGGGAAGAAAGCTGAGTGCCAAAGAATTGATGTTTTTGAACTGTGGTGTTGGATAAGACTCTTGAGAGTTCCTTGGACTGCAAGGAGATCCAACCAGTCCATTCTGAGGGAGATCAGCCCTGGTTGTTCATTGGAAGTACTGATGCTAAACCTGAAATTCCAATACTTTGGCCAACTAATGCGAAGAGTTGACTCATTGGAAGAGACTGATGCTGGGAGGGATTGGGGGCAGGAGAAGAAGGGGACAACAGAGGATGAGATGGCTGAATGGCATCACCGACTTGATGGACATGAGTTTGAGTGAACTCTGGGAGTTGGTGATGGACAGAAAGGCCTGGTGTGCTGCAGTTTATGGAGTCACGAAGAGTCAGACATGACTGAGCAACTGAACTGAACTGAAACCATAGCAGGCAGGGGTTATAGGAGGAGAGTAGGGTACAGAACTTTAAGGGCAAAGACAAAATATTGCCTGGGAATGACATACAATAATGGAATTTTCATTTTCAAAAAGAATATTTGTGACTATACTGTCAAGAATAAACCAGAGAGGAAGAAACGAGAATTGGGGAATGTAAAAAAAAAATACCTGGAGAACAAAATAAGAATCTGGAGCTGATTCCAAGTATTCTACTGAGGTCGACTGTGAGTGGTACAGAGTGGAGAACTGAGCTGAGTGTGTGCTGGTGCACATGTTTCTAGATCACATGGTGAGGTTGAAGGTCCTCTCCTGCCCAAATTGACTCACAGTGCTACTTAGCTCAGGATTTGGATCATTCATTTAGGGGTTGAAAATGCCTCCAGAAACATGCTGGTTAAAGGACAGGAAAGGCATTAGAGTTAAAGCTGGCAAATTGGACACATATACTTGGCTCCCTTTCTTCCTGAAACCCACTAACACAAAAGCAGTGAGGATGGAAGGATGAAAACAGCTAAACCTGTGAAGGACTGATGACCGAGCTAGCAGACAAGATGGACAACGCCACCTGCAAGCATGCTGTGGGGAGACCCCCAGAGTGACTTGGAGACAGAGGACCAGGGCAGGAACTGGTGCTCCTGGTGCCTCTGGAAGTGAGAGTAAAGGTGGGACTGAAGCAGGACGGTAGGCAGAAAGAGGTGTAGAAGCAGGTAGATTTCCCTTGCCTCCACTCCCACCTTCCCCATGGTCCGTAGCCACTCAACTCCTTCTTGTAGTAAATGACAAAAGAGATTTAATTACCAGAGACAGTAAACAAGGGTTTTTGAACTTGAGATGCAGGGAGAGTCAAGGTATTGGAGATCACTGTGCTGAAAACAGTGCGATTCAAGGAATAGTGATGGATTAAATATTTGGACTCCAGCCTCTTCCCACACTCGGCTTCCAGAACACAGCTGTTAGATATATATTCTACAAGAAAGAGATGGAAGAGTCTTCTCTGGACATCTGACCAGTCTAACAAGAAAGGCCCACATGGAGGGTCCCCTGGCAAACAATGTAGTCATATAACCACCAGTGCCAAGTTGTATCAGCTCAAAAGAGAGAGCTCAAGAAAATGAAATCAATAATTACGAATATGTTTGAATGTATTGAGAAACACTTACACAATTGGGGCAGAATTTGAATTTGATTAGGGATAAGGACATTAAAGGGGCTTCCCTGATGGCTCAGTGGTAAAGAATCCACCTGCCAATGCAGGAGACATGGTTTTGATCCCTGGGTTGGGAAGATCCCCTGGAGGAGGGCATGGCAACCCACTCCAGTATTCTTGCCTGGAGAATCCCATGGACAGAGGAGCCTGGTGGGCTATAGTCCATGGGGTTGCAAAAGAGTCAGACACAACTTCGTGACTAACAACAAGAAAGGACATTAAAACCCAAGCAAGTGAAAAAATAAGCCAATTACTCACTCTCTGTGGCAAAAATGTGCAGGAAAGAAAAAGTACTCTTAATGTCCCACACATCTTAGCTACCTACATCACATCTTACATTTTAGCTACCTGCCTACCTATGTAAGATGTCCCACACATCTTAGCTGCTGCTGCTGCTGCTGCTGCTGCTGCTAAGTCGCTTCAGTCGTGCCCAACTTCTAGTCTACATCAAACCTGCTTTCCCTGCATTGGAAGGTGGATTCTCAACCACTAGACTACCAGGGAGGTCCCCTGACACCTTGATCTTGGACTTCTAGCCTCCAAAACTGTGAGACAACACAGCTCTGCTGTCTAAGCCATCCACTCTGTGGTACTTTGTTATGGCAGTCCTGGGAACTAAGGCACGTGAGATGTTGCCGCTTAACTCCACGGACTTTGTGAAGGAAGGGACTGTGTCTCTGAATGTTCCTCTTAGGGAGGAGAAAAGGAGGGCAGGGAAGGAAGAAGGAGAGATGGGCCAAAATGTGCCTTTATCAACCTTAACTCCAGTTGGAAAATCTTTTAAATGAGAGAGCTTATACTTTTGTGTCTAATTCTTTTATAATCAGAACATACATATGTATAATATTTGTAGTTGAAAAATAAATACAAACGTACACACACGCAAAAGAAAAATGGAAAAGAAAATGTTTCTCAAAGTCTTCAAAAATCTCTAAATGGCAGAATAACTAATTGCTCATGTTGAGGTGAATAAAGACATTGAGACCAACAAAGGATAAATAGACTGCATTTTAATTTGTTTGTTCTTTTTTCCTAACAAAGTAAAATAACTGCACTGGGGCAGACTGGGGTCTACCTCAGTTCTCCCTTGGAACTCACAGAGCCAGGGAGCCACGGACCCAGGGCAGTCCTTCCTGAACGAACTTGGGAATGTTTGAAACACATTCCAAAGATTGGCCCTTGATAGATATAGGTTAGCAGTATCAGCTACCACTTCCACCCAGTTGTCCAGCTCCAGTACCTGACATGCAAACCACTCGTAGCCTCTCTGTGGTTTACAAGTTTCAAAATTATTAACTAAAATCAATTGAAATGAAAACAGTCCCATTTGCCCTGGTACAGTTCTCCAGCTGGTTTTGGTCTGCCGGGGACACGGGGGCGTGCGTGCGCGCACACACACACACACACACACACACACTCACTCAGTCAGTAACCCTAGGGGAGAACAGAGGCAGCTGCAGCAGCCCCAAACCTCCCTAGTCCTAATTAAACCCTCCAAGTTTCCAGGCAACACAGCCAAGGAAAAAATCATTTCCAAGCTGAAGACCACCCCCTCCCACAGCCCCCACCCCAGCCAAGGAAACGGTCGTTTGGTTTAATCAGCCCACGTGCACATTCTCTCTCCCCAGGTTGCCAAGACGGGGGCCTGTACCTAGCAGAGGTATTTGTGTAATCAAAGCTTCTGGAACTTTCCCTGCCAAGGCTACCAATGTGAATAGACTCCTGAGGTAAAAATGTTCCCCCTGCTGGGGACGGCGCCCTTGAAGTCGACATCAAAATCAAGCCAGGGTCACAGCTGTGGCGGCACCCCACAGCGGAAAACTCACAAGAAATCCTAGCCTGCACTACTGCATTGCCTTGGGTCTAGAGGAAACAGGCCCCAGTTGCAGGGGTGGGAGGAGAGGGAGAGAGAGGAGAAAGAGAATATGCTTTCAGAAAGTCAACCCCTCTAACTAGTACCCAGGGGTGGAAAGACAAAGCTGGTCACCAAGGCAACGCCACCCCAGCACCCTCGCCCACTCCTCCCCTGTGAGTGGGGGTCCCTTGGGTTGGCCCAGAGCCACTAGGTATCGGCAGATTAACTCTTCAAATGCCAGAGTGAGCTCAGAGAAGTCAGGAGTTGGGTGGAAAACTTGACATTAGGACACTTCTCAGAGGAAAAGACAAACGAAGGGCTGTTTCTGTCCTTAAAGATCCTTGGCTTGCAGTGTCAACACTGGAGGAAATCCTCTGAGGGCAAGGCTACTTCCCGGTCACTCACTCACGTGGTGGCTTGAAACAGGGTGAGATGCAATTGTGTGTGCTCCAGGTCTTATGTCAGTGAAACTTGGTTCAAGGGACTAAAAAATCCTTTGAGAAACTTACGCTCACTTTTGATCCACTTCGGTAAGTACTAACTGCACTAAGAAATGAGTGCATGGTGTTTTCCAGGGACAGTGCTAATGGACGGGGCCCCTGTCCTAGAAAAGCTATGACAAACCTAGACAACATACTAAAAAGCAGAGACATCACTTTGCTGGCAAAGGTCCATATGGTCAAAGCTATGGTTTTCCAGTAGTCATGTACAGATGTGAGAGCTGGACCATAAAGAACGNATCCTTTGAGAAACTTACGCTCACTTTTGATCCACTTCGGTAAGTACTAACTGCATTAAGAAATGAGTGCATGGTGTTTTCCAGAGACAGTGCTAATGGATGGGGCCCCTGTCCTAGAAAAGCTATGGCAAACCTAAACAACATACTAAAAAGCAGAGACATCACTTTGCTGGCAAAGGTCCATATGGTCAAAGCTATGGTTGGTTTTCCAGTAGTCATGTACAGATGTGAGAGCTGGACCATAAAGAACGTTGAGCACTGAAGAACTGATGCTTTTGAATTGTAGTGTTAGAGAAGACTCTTGAGCGTCCCTTGGACAGCAAGGAGATCAAACCAGTCAATCCTAAAGGAAGTCAACCCTGGATAGTCATTGCAAGGACTGATGTTGAAGCTGAAGCTCCAATATTTTGGCCATCTGATGCAAAGAAGACTCATTGGAAAAGACCCTGATGCTGGGAAAGATTGAGGCCAAGAAGAGAAGGGGGCGGCAGAGAATGAGATGGTTGGATGGCATCATCAACTCAATGGACGTGGGTTTGAGCAAACTCTGGGAGATAGTGAAGGACGGGGATGTCTGGTGTGCTGCAGTCCATGGGGTCACAATGAGTCAGATGACTGAGCGACTGAACAACAGTAGACATACACTGTAAGTTTCAGGTGTACAACCTAGTGATTCACAATTTTAAAGGTTATTTTAAGATTATACCCCATTTATAGTTATTATAAAAATTGGCTATGCTCCCTGTGTTTGTAGCTTGTTTTATACCTGATAGTTTGCACTTCTTAGTTCTCTACCCCAAATGGCCCCTTCCCCCTTCTCTCTCCCTGCTGGTAACCACTAGTTTTTCTCTCTTTCTAAAGAATGAGTCTGTTTCTTTCTTTCTTTTTTTTTTTTTTAGTATCATGGATAGTATTCCTGTAGTTAACCACCTTCGAGGAGTAAAGGAAAGGAGACTCAAATTTGCTATGAATAAAGGGAAACACAAGAAAGTTAAGGAAAATAGGTTCAGGAAGATCGTCTTACATCAAGCTTCTTTATTCTGAGAAGCCTTATGTTTTTAGGGGAGCAAGGCCTAAAATTGAAGGCAGAAGGAGGTAGCAGAGGATAAGATAGTTGGATGGTATCACCAACTCAATGGACATGAATTTGAGCAAACTCCTGGAGATTGTGAAGGACAGGGAAGCCTGGTATGCTGCAGTCTGAGAGGTCACAAAGAATCAGACATGACTTAGCGACTGAACAACAGGCCTAAAATATGGGAGCCACCAGAAAGAAACTTTGCCAGCAGAAGCTAAAAGTGCTTGCTGTTTAGATGACAAGGGAAAAAAATCATTCCCCTGGGTATTCTAGCCTCTGCAAAGCATCCCCCCATTCTGCCTATTAAACTTCTGCCACAAATATAAAAATACTGTGGTGTTGATTGGAGTAGTGGGCCGAAAAGGTGAAATTGATTTACTTTAGAAAAGGGAGAAAGAGCTACCAGCCTCAGGAGGAATAAATTCAGAAAGGCAGGAAGGGAGCTGGGGGAGAGAAGACAAGTGCTCTTGTCGCTGGGTTTAAGACAGTTTGGAGGGAAGCTGGGAGAAGGAGGAAAAGAATTAGGAGGAGGGAGCCATAAATGTGTGATATATACGACTAGAGAGAGACGGGAAAGGCCATTTTAAGATGTTTTGCTGTACATTTGGGAGTCTGTTTCATATGTTTCAACAGAGCTCAGTAAAGATTGCAATTGCCTTGCGATTATTTTCTTTCTTGGGCTGGAAAAGCCCCACTGACATAGGAAGCAACTTCAGTGGCAACACTCCCTTCCCTTCCTGCCTGTCTAGGCAGCAGGACAGTGTCCAGATTGTAAATTCTTTCATGAAAAGCCATTTTGGGATCTCCAGTTGGTTCTACAAAACAGAAGTATTTATTATGCTAATCCTAATACGCAGTTTCTCCTTCTTGAATGGGCAGCCTCAGAGTTTAACTTTTGCTCTCACAATTTCACAGAAAGCACAGGAAGCATCACAGTACAAGACATCTCTCTGATCATCAAGTGCTTTGGGGTGATGATGTCACGTGGTTTTCTTAAGTCATCACTCTCCTTTTACTGAGTATATGGCGGGACTGATAGGTGTTAGATGGAATAAGGGCTCAGAGTGGCCCACTAGCCTCGATCTTTATTTGGGTAAAGAGCTATTGTGTCTTTGAGAACTTTATTTGAGTCAGTGCTGAGGTCCTGATTTTTTTTCCCTCTGCCAGATTTCCTGTATCTTTACCTGCTTCTTTACCACCCAACCACATCTGGTCTGCTTAGCAAATTCCTGCTCTAAAGGAAAGCCTTTGAAATGTTCTCAGCTCTATGAGACCCGCCCTGACCACTCACCACAACCTCTGTACATAAGTCACCTCATATTGCAATATTCCTTTTATATCTACCTTCCTAGTTAGAGTGAAGACACAAATGATCTCTGCATCTTCAGTGCACACAGCTGATGCTCAGTAAACCACTGAACCACCATGTGTCATGTATGCTGTCTTTTTGGGCTGAGAAAGCCCAGTTTTTGAAAAGCCATCATTTTCCAAGCACTTCACCTAGAACTCAAATGGCAGTAGGTACTAGGGAATTTGACCAACTACTCATCTCTCTATTATAATGCATATTTCTCAATCTTCAAATTGGCAATCTCAAAACAAAGGTCACTCAGATTTATAGAAAGTAGAGGAAAATGCCTCAGTAGACAAATTTCTGATCATCAGAGGTGTAAGAATATCATTCTCAAAGCCTTTAGCAATAGGAATTTCTTTCCCTACACTTCTGTCTCTGACGTGAAACTCTTATTCTTTTAAAAAAAATTTTTATCTTTTAAATATGAAAGAACTCCATACTCATTAAAGAAAAATTGAAAAGTAGAGAAAAGCAGAAAACCACAAAACAGTTTTCAGAGTTTCATTATGTAAACAATGTCTGTAACATTTTGGGTATGAATTACTCTCTTATTTATGGACTGTAACAAAAACCAGTCAACAGCACATGCTGTCAGCTAAAATCAGAGCCAGATTCCACAGAAAATACATAGATGGGTTTCATAGTTGGTACCTGTGCACACCGGTAGGAAGCATCTGCCTACAGGCAATTCTGGCAGATCTGGGGAGAAGGAGTTGAGTTAACAGAAAGGGTGAATTAGCACAGCTGGGTGCCTTTGCTTGATCTTATGGAGCTTTGTCTGTTGCCAGTCACTGTTCTGTTCTCTTCAGATCCCCTGGAGCCATGACAAGCCTCAGGCTTCTGGTTCCCATTCATGCAATTACTGATCAACCCTCTCAGGATGTAGTGAAGGACAGGAACTTCTTCCTAAAAAATGTGAGCGCCTCTCCAGTGGTCCCATGACCTTCACCACTGGTTTCCTTGACTGAACTGGCCTTGAGCTGTCATATTTGAACTTTAGTTGACAGTATGACACTCTTCCTTGGGCCCTTAGTGGCAACCCCAGCATCATCACTTGTTACTTACTTTAATGAAACAAACAACTTCTCAGAATGGCAGAAACATGATAGCTTGCTGAAGTTAATAAGCAGATATATGCAGCTTTCAGGCTGATTAGAGTGGACCATCAGGATGTCCTCATCTGTGTGGAATGACCAGGCCCGAGAAAAAGCATACACTGACTTCTCAACACTGGAATGGATCTTTATATGTGTATATATATATATTTGTTTTACTTAAGGTAGAAATTATTTCTGGGTCCAGAGGAATGAATCACTGCTGTAACTAAACAAGACTTGCTTGGACTCTAGGAGGCCCTGTGCTACTTGCTGAAGGCATAAAGACACATGTGACAGCCCAATTAGGGAGAGACCCATGCACCTGTGTGGACAGAAAGGATTTTAATATTTATGGAATGCGCCCTCTGTGCTGGGTGCTGTGCTAGGTGTTTTGGAAAATTAACATGTTTAGTCTCAACAAAGTGTCAGTTAGAGAATATTTATTTTCATTTTATAGAAGAAGAAACTGAGGCTCAGAAAGTTATTTACTTCCCTAACTCACACAGCTGGAATTTTTAACAAAAACTCAAAACTCACATCGCAGTCAGTTTGCTGGAGCAGCATTTCAGTGTGGATGGGCCGGGTTTGGGAATTTGATCCCCTTGCCATCTGCCTTGCCTTGCTTCCTGGATCAGCCAGGGTCCAACAGCCATACCGTCCCAGGCTTCCTCCTCCTTCCCCAATGATGCAAAGGAAGAAATTGTGGCATGAATGGGATGTGTAGAGTTAGAGGGTCTTGTGTTCCTACTAGTGATGTGACTTCAAGTTCACATCTTAATATTTCTGAGCTCCGGTTCCTCATCCATACAATGGCACAATGTCTACCTTAAAGTGAAGTGAAGTCACTCAGTCGTGTCCGACTCTTTGCGACCTCATGGACCATAGCCTACCAGGCTCCGCGGTCCATGGGATTTTCCAGGCAAGAATACTGGAGTGGGCTGCCATTTCCCTCTCCAGGGGATCTTCACAACCCAGGGATCGAACCCGGGTCTTCTGCATTGCAGACAGATGCCTTACCCTCTGAGCCACTAGGGAAGCCCTTCAGTATTAACTATGTCTACCTTATAGGGTTAAGATTGTGCATCTTGAGTTATAAGTGGCTCATACTGCACATGGAGCATTTCAACACTCGATAAACGTTAGCTCTTGTGCCTTCACTGCTTCACCAGCATAGATCTATATGGTCAGCACTGTGCCATGTCCTAAAATACTCTCTATTTTTTCTGTGTTAATCTTTATCCCTTGAAAACCATTCCCCTCCCTATTTGGCTGTAAATTGTTTGAGGGGAAAAAAACAAGTTACATATTAACATCTTTCATAGTGTGTGACCCATAGCAAACATGAAAAAGCAAATACTTAAACCCAAATATTTGATTGATTGAGTGCTTGCTTATTGACACTACGTTCTGACTACTAGGTGATGGGCTAATAGGAGAGAATTGGAGCCGGCCAGTTTATCCAATGACTGGCTGTGAAAGCCCTGTTATATTTTTAGGAAATTTGTGATCCAGTTAATAAATGATGGGTGGCTTAAAATCTGCTGTAGCAGGAGCATTTGTACCACAGAAAGTGCCAAACCCTACAAAGAAGGAATTCACTTCACCTCCACACCCAAACACACTTACAGAGCCAGCATGAACCAGATTTCCTGATAGTGTGATTCCTCATGCGTCATCATTTTAAAGAAACTCCCAGATGATGGCTTAGCTTGATTTTATGAAAGCTGAAACCTGTAGAGTGCTTGAAGGCTCCTTATACTAATAGGCTTTCCAATTCTAAAATTGGAAATGTAAAGATCTCACTTACTTCAGTCTGCCTCCAGTGTAGAAGAATCTTCTTTAAACAATCTTGATGGATGCCACAGGAATGGCAGTCTCTCTCATGGATAGCTCCAAAAATTCTTCTTCATGATGGTCTGGTCCGATCTTTCCCGTAACTTGCGCTCGTTGTTCTTGGATTTGCCTGTATTTTGTAGCAAAGTATAGCGTCTATACTCTCCAAGCGGTAGAGCTGAGCACAGCTATCACATCATAGCTGTCAGGACTTCTTTGTCAGACTGTGTGGCCTTCGTTTTCTCATCATTAAGACCTCTTTCTCGGTAAAGAACCTGACTGCCAGGGTAGGAGACAAAAGAGACATGGGTTCTGTCCCTGGGTCAAGAAGATTCCCTAGAGTAGGAAATGGCAACCCACTCCAGTATTCTTGCCTGGAAAATTCCATAGATAGAGGAGACTGGTGGGCTGCATATAGTCCATGGGGCCACAAAAAGTCAGACCCGGCTGAGCAACTGAACAGCAGCGGCACCATTGTAGTTCTCCAAGAACTGAACAAAATATTCTAGATTTGGCCAGTTAAGTACAAAGAAGTGAGACTACTGCTTTATATGATATTTTTCCACAAGTATATTTCAGATTTAGTTTTTAAAAAAAGAATTCTTTTTCATGGGCATTATTTTCAAGTCAGGCTACATGTCCCACTCTTTGTGACCCCGTGGACTATATGTAGCCTGTCAGGCTCCTCTGTCCATGGAATTGTCCAGGCAAGAATCCTGCAGTGGGTTGTCATTCCTTTTCCAGGGGATCTTCGCAACCCAGGGATCAAACCCTGATCTCCTGCACTGCAGGCAGATTCTTTATCGTCTGAGGCACTAGGGATCTACATAATTCATTTCATGAACTTAGCACTTTACATTAATGATAGTTGTATGTAATAGTCTCATTACTGATGCATTTTTATTGAGTACTGATTTTGGTAGCCATCATATTCATTCAAATAATTTTTAAGTTTTGTGACCTCCCCATAGACCTTTCCATAGCTAAATTTTCAAGATTAATGCAAATATTCAGCCCATTGTGATTTGTCCCATGACTATTATCCAACACAACTTTCTGAAATTTGTCTTCAAGGATATCATGAGAANTCATTCAAATAATTTTTAAGTTTTGTGACCTCCCCTGTAGACCTTTCCATAGCTAAATTTTCAAGATTAATGCAAATATTCAGCCCATTGTGATTTGTCCCATGACTATTATCCAACACAACTTTCTGAAATTTGTCTTCAAGGATATCATGAGAAGTTTTGTCCAATAGTTTGTTGAAATCAGGCATGTTTATATAATTCCCTAGATTTGTCAGTGTAATAATTTCATCCAAAACAGTAATGACATTGATATAGTATGCTTTGTTTTTAGTGAACTGAGTCAGCTTCTTATATTCATCTATTTTTTTCTAGTTTGCTTGTAAGTGCTATATTTAATAATTGATTCTAGAATTTCATGCTGAGAAAAACTTACCAGTCGGTAGTTTCTGATAACCACCTTTTCCTGTTTCTTGTGATTCAGAATGACATTTTCTTAATACTTCCCTTGAAACTTCTCCCGTCCATGTTGATGTCACATGGTTTCTCAGTCATGGGACTCTTGCAAGTCTGAGTCATCCCGTGAAATCATTTGCTCTGTCCTTTAGTGCACTTCTATCCAACAGAAACACGAGGAAACGGTAAAAATGAACTGTTGATATAATTTTAAAATTTCTAATAGCCACATTAACTAGCTAAAAAGAAACAGGCAAAATTTTTTTTAATTCTTTATCTACTTTATATTTTGGCCGTGCTGAGTATTTGTAGCTGTGTGCAGGCTTTCTTTAGTTGCAGTGCACAGATTTTTCATCGTAGTGGCTTCTCTTGTTTCAGAGCATGGGCTCTAGAGTGCACAGGCTTCAGCAGTTGTGGCCCACAGGCTTAGCTGCATGTGGGATCTTCCTGGACCAAGATTCAAACCTGCGTCTCCTACACTGGCATGCAGACGCTTTGCCAATGGACCACCAGTGAAGTCTGATAAACAAGTAAAATTAATTTTAACTCTGAATGGTTGTCATTTCAATATATAATCTATATAAAATTATTGGGATAGTTTACCTCTTTCATACTAAGTCTTCCAAATCTAGAGTGTGTTTTATACTTATAATAAATCTTAATACATATACGCCAGCCATATTTCAAGGGCTCAAAAGGCTCATGTAGCCAGCAGTATCATATTGAGTCATGCAGGGATAGACTTCTACTTATTGCAAGTGACTGGACATTATTGTTGCTATTATTCTTCTTATGGTATACTCTATTATCTTCTATTTCATTCCTGTTTTCATACTTATTCTTTCCTTTTCAACATGAAGGGCTCACGCAGAGTCAAGAAGGCAAGAGCTAAAGAGAGGTGGAACAGCCTCACTTTCTCTTTGTGTGTTAATATTAATGAGGGTACCTTTTACAGTGAAACACTGTAAAGAAAGCTCATTAAGGGCAACAACATCCCCTAGCCCACAGCTCTCCCTAGGACCACAAAATGGGTAAGTTACAAAGGCCTGGGAGCTAATTCTCTCCAGATGTTTGCAAAACAAGCAAGACCAAAAGGTGGAAACTGAAATTACTAAACACTTAATAAGGAGCTGATGGAACAAAGGCCCCAGGGTTGGCTCAGCTATAAGTGAAACACAGAGACCCTATTTGTTCAGAGGAACTTCAAAGTTCCCTATAAAATCCCAGGGAAGGTGAGAGGCAAAGACACTGCAGAGGATTCTGCAGCATTCCTGCAAAGTCAAACTGAAGACTGACTTGAGATGCTTCCCTTGGTGCTTAAGAAGACTTGGGGGCAGATCTGGCGAGCAGATGTTTCATTTTTGTTGATGCCCGGTCTTACATATAGTACATTTATGGAGGATATAGGCCTTTCTCTAATGAGGCCAAAGAGGACAAAGCAATTAAACATTCAGTTAAAAAAAAAAAAAAGAGCAAATGCCTTATCTGTACTACATACTGCTCTAGACCCAAACCATAAAGTTGCTAATGAGGTATAGCAGATCCAAATAAAGTTGGCCTTACTTATCTTTGTTTTTTCTTCCTTCCCTCTCTTTAATAGTGGGACAAAGAACAAGAAGGTTTGTCTAAGATCTTACTTATGAATGCTGATGCTGAAGCTGAAGCTCCAATACTTTGACCACCTGATGTGAAGAGCTGACTCACTGGAAAAGATCCTGATGCTGGGAAACATTGAGGGCATGAGGGCCAGGGGGCGACAGAGGATGAGATGGTTGGATGGCATGATCAACTCAGTGGACATGAGTCTGGGCAAACTCTGGGAGATAGCAAAGGGCAGGGAAGCCTGGTATGCTGCAGTCCATCGGGTCACAAAGGATTGGACACGAGTGAGCGACTGAACAACAACAGCAAATAATTACAGGGGAGGAAAGAAGATCAAATAATCAAATGTGGTATCATTTGAAAGTCTGATAATTATCTGTTTGGTCACCAGTTACCTGGAAGGAGAAAATTTTCTAGGATCCAATCCTATAGCTGTTTTTTTGTTTGTTTTTTTCATTGTTAATCACTGTGACCTGTCAGGTATGCACTGTCTGCCTTTCATATCTTTCTCTGAGATTCAAAGAAAGAATGAAATAATACCAGCTGAAAAGCAAGACAAGAAAAGTGATCAAATGTGCCCAAGGGACTTCCTTGGTGGTCCAGTGGCTAAGATTCCAAGCTACCCAATGCAGGGGGCCTGGGTTCAATCCCTGGTTGGGGTACTAGACTCTACATGCTGCAACTAAAAGATCTTGCATTCTACAATGAATATAGAAGATTCTCCATGCCAACTAAGACCTGGTACAACCGAATAATTAAAAGTATTTTTTTTTAAATTGACCCCACTCAGTTCAGTCACTCAGTAGTGTCTGACTCTTTGTGACCCCATGGACTGCAGCATACCAGGCTTCCCTGTCCATCACCAGCTCATGCCCAACTCATGGCCATTGACATGGTGATGCCATCCAACCATCTCATCCTCTGTCATCCCTCTCTCCTCCTGCCTTCAATATTTCCCTGCACCAGGGAGCCCACTACCTAGGCAAAANACCAGGCTTCCCTGTCCATCACCAGCTCATGCCCAACTCATGGCCATTGACATGGTGATGCCATCCAACCATCTCATCTTCTGTCATCCCTCTCTCCTCCTGCCTTCAATATTTCCCTGCACCAGGGAGCCCACTACCTAGGCAAAATAACTGCCATGGAGGATGGAAGAGAAATAAAAGTCATTAAAATTCATTAAAGCTCGGAATTTTTTTAGTTTTTAGTTTTAAGAGAGAAAAACAGGCAGTTCTGGTGTCAGAAAGTTCTGGTGTTGCCTCTGGTGTGAGGCAAAATCCCCTATCTCCTCGGAGAATCTGAACAAAATGGGTCCTCCCTCCCTTTTTTTTCCAGTTTAATTAAGATACAATTCACATACAGCACAGTATAAGTTTAAGGTGAACAGCATATCATTTGACTTACATACATCATGAAATAATTACCACAGTATATTCAGTGAACCCTTTTTAAAAAAATAATAGAATTATGTGCATTGCATTCACAATATATTGGTAAGCCAAATGTATAGTCTCTTTGAACTGAGGCCTGGGTTGGATTCCCAGCTCAGCCAGCCACTTACTAAATGTGTAACATCTTAACCCCTCTTGAGTTTCAGTTTCCTTATCTATAAACAGAGCACTGGGGGATGGGGGAATGGGGAATGGAGAGAACTTCCTTCCTAGGATTATTCTGAGGATTAGCAAAGGCAGTGAACGCAAAGCACTGACCTTTCATAGCCCAGTCCTGGCACAGGGTAAGAGGTAACTAATGACACCAAAGGTGACAGCCACTGACCATTCACCATCCCGTCTTCCATTCACCACTTCTGCAGAAAGATGTCTTTCTGGTATTCACAGCCTTCAGTAGATTGCATTATTGGCAGGCAGATTCTTTTCCTTCCTTCAAACAAAGGGCAGTTCATCAGGATTGTTCCCTGTGCTAATTTTCTTCATTAAGAAAAAAAACAGTCTCAGCTTGCTGAATTCCTTCATCTGAGCATTCTGAAACGGCTTTCTGAGCTGGATCCTTGGCTAAAGAGCTACGCGTCACTCTGTAGCCATGCGGCCCTCACTTCCCCTTCCTAGGACTTTTGTGCATATGACCAATCCTCACAATAAGGCATTTCATAAAGTCATGATTTGACAAGAAAAAGATAAATGTAAACATTACACAGACGAACACTGGGAGGAGGAACATCTGGATGTCCACTGCTTGCTTCCTGCTGAGAGAGTTTGGGAACTTGGGGATTTTAACAGTTGGACAGGGCTAAGTTTGGAAACAACTTCACGTTCGTACAAAAAGGAAAAGCGCATATTTATTACACTTCACTCATCCAGTGAGGGAAGTTGGTGGTCATCTTCCCAGGCCTCTCTGAGAACAAAAGGGGTTGACTTGGAAACCCAGAGAGGTTTTCTCTTCTCTTTTCATCCTCTCACTTCCAGGGCACTTCTCCTTGCATGACTCTGAGTTCCTTGCTTTCTAACTTTCTTTCTTACATTCAGTTTCTTCCAAGGTTCTGGAAGTCCTGACTTGATTCTGGCTTTACCACTGACGGATCTCTTACTCTAAGCCTCACTTTCCTCTTTTGAAAATAAAATTACCCACAATAATAATAGTAACAGCAATCATAGCAATAAGTACTAACCCTCCAATTTCATAAGATTGTGTCGATCAAGTCTTTTCCTCCTCCTCCCAGTTCCCAGAATACTTAATGTTCTTTCTTGCTTCTACATCTTTTAATATGAGGTTTCTCTTTTTTCCCTGCCTAGAAAACTATGACTCACTCTTTCAGACCTAGCCAAATATTACTGATGCAGTGAGAGATTCTTTGTCTCTCTCTCACAGGTATCAAAAAATAATATTTCAGGGGACATTTAGTAACAGGGAAGATTTTGAAATACATCTTTAAGTAAGAAAAAGCAAGTTGTAAAATATATGATCCAAATTATGTACTGTATTGACTTAGCTAAAAAGGTCATTTTGATTTTTCCATAACATCTTACAGAAAAACTAGAACATTCTTTTTGGTCATCCCAATATTATATATACATTTAAATTTATTTAACAAGATGGTAAATGGGGCTTCTCTTGTTGTGGACTTTGGGCTACGGCTACAAAACTGAAAGAAACTTCATATTGTAAAGAGGNAAAAACAGTGAGGACATCATTCCCCAGGGCATCAGCAAGCTGGCCAACGTGCCCGCTGGCAGGGCTGTGGCTGTCTTCACTGCCCAGGATCTGCAGCTCCTGCTGCAGGTTCGGCCCCAGGGCAGAGCAGAGAAGAAGGCAGAGTCAGAGCAGTCAGTGGACGACTTGTTTGACTAGAGTCCTGTGTGTGTGCTCAGTCGCTTCAGTCGTGTCCAACTCTGTGACCTTATGGGCTGTAGCCCGCCAGGCTCCTCTCTCCATGGGGATTCTGTAGGCAAGAATACTGGAGTGGGTTGCCATGCCCTCCTCTGGGGGATCTTCCCAACCCAGGGATGGAACCCAAGTCTCTTACATCTCCTGCATTGGCAGGCAGATTCTTTATCACTGGGAAGCCCAACTAGAGTCTTGAGTGAGTGAAGAGAGTTAGTGAAGTCGCTCAGTCATGTCCAACTCTTTGCAACCTCATGGACTGTAGCCTACAAGGCTCCTCTGTCCATGAAATTTTCAAGGCAAGAGTACTGGAGTGGGTTGCCATTTCCTTCTCTAGGGGATCTTCCCAACCCAGGAATCGAACCCGGGTTCTACCGTATTGCGCTTTAACCTCTGAGCCACCAACTAGAGTCCTGCACCCCTTCAAATAAAACCTTTTTTCATGTTTAAAAAAAGGTGGGGGGAGGGGTGGAGAAAATGAAAACTAATTGCACAATGAATGTCCTATTACATTTTTTGATAAGGGCTCTGATAGAGAAATTTAGCACCCTATGAGACCATAAAATAGGACAGGTCTATTTGGTGAGTCAGAGAATCTTTTCTTTTCTTGAGGGAATGGGCTTTGAGCTAAGCTAGAAAAGATGAATGGAAGCTAGCCAGGGGGAAGGGTAGTGCTATAAGAATGTTCCAGATTACCTGAGCTAGTCCTATTGAGACAGGGCAGGGTGGGGTGACTGCACAGTGGTAAGGTCAATTGTATGAGATTATAGATTGAGTAGATATTGGATTCCGTCCATGGTCCACCACGCAGTGCATGCAGGAAGAATCCAGACTGGGCATTTCCTGGGAAGATACAGGAAAAGGGAAAACTAGCCAAAATAGAACTGTATCATTGCCACATTTCAATGTGATGTGACAGACAATTCACCTAACAGTACTTGAAACTGAGGTGAGCAAACTTTTTCTGTTAAGGGCCAGCTAGTAAATAGGCTTAGAGGCCCAGTTGTCTCTGTGGCAATCTTTCAGCTCTGCAGGTAAAGCACAAAAGCAGTCAAAGACAAACGTGAACACGGGAGCACAGCTGTGTCCCAGTAAACTTTGTGTATTGCCCATGGGCTGCAGTTTGTTGATCCTCAGCATAAAATAACATATTTAAGGTTCACTTAGCAAGAGGTATACAGCGGTGAGTGGTTTTAGGGTTAGTTCAGCAACAGTTTGGAGAAGGCAAAGCTACTCACTCCAGTATTCTGGCCTGGAGAATTCCATGGACTGTATGGTCCGTAGGGTCACAAAGAGTCGGACACAACTGAGCGATTTTCACTTCACAGCAACAGTACAAGGTGACCAATTGGAGAATCACGTGCTTCTCTATGGTCCTGTGAACATATAAAACCAGATCCTCCCAGAGTTTTTGCCTTCACTTTTACAGGCAAGTTCATTAAATTAATAGTCGAGGGGACATAGATCCTTAAAGAAATTCACTGAGAAGTTTCCTAAGGGGGACAACTCAGGTTTGTTTTTTTTAAGTTGATTTTAATTGGAGTATAGGAGATCCAGCCAGAGAAGGCAATGGCACCCCACTCCAGTACTCTTGCCTGGAGAATCCCATGGACAGAGGAGCCTATAGGCTGCAGTCCATGGGGTCGCTAAGAGTTGAACACAACTGAGCAATGTCACTTTCACTTTTCACTTTCATGCATTAGAGAAGGAAATGGCAACCCACTCCAGTGTTCTTGCCTGGAAAATCCCAGGGATGGTGGAGCCTGGTGGGCTGCCGTCTATGGGATCACACAGAGTCGGACACGACTGAAGCAACGCAGCAGCAGCAGCAGCAGCAGGAGATCCAACCAGTCAATCCCAAAGGAAATCAACCGGAATACTCATTGAAAGGACTGATGCTGAAGCTGAAGCTCCAATACTTTGGCCACTTGATATTAACAGCTGACTCATTGGAAAAGATCCTCATGCTGGAAAAGATTGGAGGTAAAAGGAGACGAGGGCATCGGAGGATGAGATGGTTGGATAGCATCATCAGCTCAATGGACATCAACTCAGGCCAACTCTGAGAGATAATGAGGGACAGGGAAGCCTGGTGTACTTCAGTCAATGGGGTTGCAAAGCGTAGGACATGACAGCGACTAAACAACAACATAATTGCTTTACAGTACTGTGTTGGTTTCTGTTGTACAACAATGTAAGTCAGTCACAAGTGTACATATGTCTCCTCCCCTCGAGCCTCTCTCCCCTGCCCCTCCCCACCCCTCTAGGTCATCACGTCACCTAGCGGAGCTCCCTGTGTTAAACAGCAATTTCCCACTAGCTATCTGGTTTACACATGATAATTATATGTTGCAATACTACCCTCTCAATTCATCCCATTCTCTCCCATCAGGGGTTTTAAGAGCTAAATGAGAAGGAGTGTTTCATAATGGTTAGGCTAATCAAGGCTAGAAACTAGTACTCTGGATAGAGTAGAGTAAATTGGCTAGTCTATCCAGGATTTGTCAGTATAAATGTTCTTTGGTTAGCAAAGGGTCTTCATTTCAGTCCTGTGGGTACCTAATTCCTGGAGTCCTTCAAAGTTTGCTGTCCTTCATCAGGTTTCATCAGATTCTACTGTTTAGAACCAGATGTGATAAACATAAAAGTCAGTTTTGATTTCTCCTAGCAAATGTTGCTTCTAGTGTAAGTTTTACCTTTTACAGTCAGTTCCCAGATAGCTGCTAAAATTCTAAGCCTCACTTGTTTAAAGGTCAGCATCTCTTCAAGAGGAAGGGCACGGTCAGAGGAGCTCTTGCTCACAGCACTGCCTCTCATATCAGGGAAGAAATCATTCCCAGAAGCTTCCTATCCACTCCTGCCATCTTACCCTTGTGTCTCCTTGGTTAAAACTAGGTCCCACGTGCACCTCTAGACCTGTCACTGGCAAAGAGGACAGGTCACCACAACCCTTCCTGGGCTGCCTGTCTTATACCTGAACCAGGTATCTGGCTGGGCATCTGTTAGCTGGGAGGGAGGGCTTTGATGGATATTAGGAAGGCCACCAACCGTGTCTCTGGACAACCACGACCGACTTTCCTCCTTGTTAACAGAAAATGCAGAGACAGTGGGAGACTGTTGGTCCTGAAGAAGCTATCTGATAGAGAATCTCACACAATTCTGCAAGAAATCAGGAGGCTCTTTAGAGTGCAGTCCCTGATCACAGTCTGAGTGCGCTGAATGAGTGTCAATAGTGTTGGCTGCTAATGAGAATTATCGTATCTTATCTATTTGGAGGTTTGGATTTTGTCTTTCGTTAGAATACTTAAAGGGAACATCCCTCTATCTAATTCCTCTTCCCAGGGCTGCACAGAACCAACAATCTCAGGAAAAACCTCAAGGATAGGAAACTCGAGTTTATTTATAAAGCAAACATACTTATAGTTTAAATAATCAGCCGTAGGTTATTGGACTCATTCTATTTATACTCTACTTTTATGAAAAACGGGCAAAGTATATATACACATGCCAATGTTAGACATTTAGTAAGAAAAGCCATTTCCAGGGTATGTTATAATTAAAGTCATACTAATTCATCCCAATCCTTAAAAACCTACTCTGCCTCACTCTGCACTGTGAGATAATGATATAATTATAACCCTGAGGCATTGCAGGACATGAGAGAAAGAATGAACTCTTCAAGTTTTTATGTTAATTGTATGTTACTGTTGCCTAATTATTTGTCAGGGGAAAGCAATGAAGAGTGATGAGAAAAACATGGGTTTTTGAAGCTCCAGGCTTTGGATCCCAGCACTATCACTTACTAACTGCCTGCCTCAGTTTCCCTATCTCTGCAGGTGGGTTTTTTTTTTTGTATCGTTAAGGTCAGCTTTAGGTTAATCAGAGATTAATTAAAGATTAATCATAGGCTTTTTTGTTTCTTTTAACTAACTTTTAAATTAAAGTTACAAATTGAAACGAGCTCTTCCTTAACATTTTAAGTTTGGCTTCAAATCTTATTAATTCATTTATAAGACTAGTGAATTTTAACAATTACTTTTGAGAAAGTCTATGACTAACGTTTGCTTTCATTTACACACCTGGTTAATTAAACACCTTTACATATTTCAAAGTGTATTTAATGTATTTGATTCCTTTCTTAATGATTTCAATGGTCTGACAACAGAGTTTCCTTAATTTAAAAAAACCCTGTCTAATAAATTAAACTTAGAAATATGGGAAACTGTAGCTCCCTTAGATATTCTAATACAGTACATAAACTTAGTGAGAAGTTTAATCAGGTATTTGATTACATAATTTAAATTGGAGTTACAAGATTGTCACTCTGTTTGGCCAAATTCATTGTAAACATTAGAAATATGTAACACTTGCATATATTCCCTCAGCCTGAAAGATTAATATTTAACAAGTCTATCTGTTCAGACAAATATCGCTGAAAGTCATTGAGGTTACTTTCAACCAAGAGAACTGTCTTCAGCTACCTGCACTAACTCCTCTCACATCTCACTTAGAAAATCAGTGTGTCTCCCCTTGTACTATATGGGTGCCCTTCTGAGTTTGTCTGTCACTGAAGATTCCAGACTTAGCGAGGATGCTGACTGGACTCATTGATTCTGCGTGGATGTGAAGTTTATTCGTAGTTGCAGATCAGTTTCAAAATGAGGCTATTTATGTTGCTCCTGTCCTCAGAGTTAATTTATACCTATTTCTATGTGTGTGCTCTAGGAAGCCTGTAACTAGGAAGCCTGAGTCAGTCTCTCGGTTGGGTTTTGCATTTCCTCCACAAAACCTTAAATCTGTAAGTGCCTCTCCACTTCTTCCAGGATTCTAGAGTTACATATCCTTGGTTATTGGTACTGCATATATGCATTGTGTATTGGATATTGAAATGACAACTGTTGAGTTTCAAATATCTCTATGACTTCGCTTATGGTCACAATATGTGAGATCAGTCTATTAACAATCTATGCTTTTGGAATTTTACTACCACCTTGCAGGGTTGTTGTGAATTAGCATTAATGAATGTTAAGCACCTGCCCTGGTGATGGTACATTGTAGGCACTCAGGCAGCCTTGGCCACCACTACTGTTTTCACAACTCATTGACCCTAATGCATTTTCTAGTTACTAACACTGCTCATTTCCTCATTGGCCAGCGTAAGTCTTATCATTAAATATGACATCACTGCAGCCCTACATAAATCCTCGTCATCGGGACTTCCTTGATGAACCAGTGGTTAAGAATCTGCCTTCCAATACAGGAGACCTGGGTTCAGTCCCTGGTCAGGAAGCTAAGATCCCACACGCCATGGCACAACTAAGCCTTCGTGCTGCTCCTGCTGATCCCATGCGCTTTGCATGCTGCAGTGGAGACCCCACATGCTGCAACTAAGACCCGATGCAACCAAAAATAAATTTTAAAAAAAGAATAAGAAAAAAGTTTAAATAAATTCTCAGTTGTCTTGCCCCTTTCTTTCCTCATCAGACTTCTATGGCAAACCACCAACTTTCCTTCTTAAAGTGCCACACTTGCTCTGAGTCTGTGAACTTGCTTCCAATGTCACTAGGGAAACACAGGCACTCGAATGGTAACATCCACACACTCCCATCCCCATATCCAACCACCTCCCTGCATCTGTGCATATTTCTCTCAGATGAACTCCTAGCAAAACCCAACCCCTCTCTTTGTGTACTAGATCTCATCTTCTGTCTGTATGAGAACACTGCTTTTGCAATCTCCTCCCTCTCTGGAGCATTACCAATCTTTTTCTCTCTAATAGATCTCGTCCATTTGCTTACACAATTGCTATTAGTCCTCCCATCTCTTTTCCAATCTTCTCTTGACTCCTTTTCTTGCCCAATAAAGCTCCATTTTTTAAAATTTCCTTTTCAAAACTCCCTCAATGAGTTGTCTCCACTTCTTTTCTCCCATTATCTCTTGAGCATAGTCCAATCAGGCTGTTGCCACATCACTCCAGGGAAATAGTTTTTATCAAGATTACAAATGACCTCCGTTTTCTAAACCCAGTGCTCAGTTCTCAGACCTCATCTCATTTGATTTATCTGCATAATTTAACACTCTGAAAATCTTTCTTCAACAACCTTTCTTGTTGTTTGTCTTATCTGTTAGCAGCTCCTTCTCAGCCTACTTTGCTGTTTTTCCTCTGATCTTTCAGCATAAAGAAGCTCAGTCCTCATTGAGCTTCTCAGTCCTCTAGACCTCTATGCCTTTTTCTCCACTCTTTGCCCCTTGGTGCTATCATTGAATCTCATGATTTTAAATGCTATCTATATACCACTAGAGGCCAAATTTCTGTTTCTATCACTGACCAATTTACTTAGCATCTCCACTTGGGAGTCTAAAGAGCATCCCAAACTTATTGTCCAAAATTGAGGTCCTGTGCTTTTACCAACAAACTTACTTGTCTTCTTCATTTCAGGAAATAGAAGCTCTAGCTCTCCATTTACTTATGGCTTCAGTAATTTGTGGCACTGGGTCTTAGCTGCTCCAGGCCAGGGATTGAGCCCATGTCCTCTGCACTGGTAGGTGGATTCCCATCTTCAGTACCACCAGGCAAGTCTGAACAGTACTGTAATATCAATGATTATCGGTCATCATTTAACTGAGACCTTCCCTGGCCACACACGAAAAGTTACTAGTCATCCCAACCACTTTCCAATTTCCCCAGCCCCCTTAATTACTTAATGTCTTCAGCACCCATCACTACCTTTGTATATGATGTATATTACGTGTTCATCTTGTTTGTTTTATATCATCCTCCATCAGCATGTAAGCTCCAAGGAAAAAGAGAGTCTTGTTTTATTCTATGTGTTCCCAGTGTCTAGAATAGAAACTGCATATATAGATTAAAAGCTGCTATACATGACAAGAAGTATACAATTAGTGATCCATGTAAAATAGATGTTGATTTTTCAGTTGCTCAGGTTTGGAATTTGACTGAAACCAAGGTTGGTATTGTTTATTTATTCAACAAATTTGCATATGCACTTAACTTATGCCAGACTCTGTGCATCAAGGAGAACACCCTCATATATACGGGATCCACAAAGCGAGCTTCTTATTGTACTCTATTTCTGCCGATGGAGGAGAAGGAGCAGCTTGTCTTTCTTGTTAACAAAGTCGTAAGCTTCCTTTTTTCAGTGAAGATCTGGCTGATGTTAAGGTTTCCTGTTCAGAAATACAAGGAAGTCTCATAAGTGACAAGCACACTTCCTAATTTCTCCTTCCTGACCCATGTGCATTTCATCACATGTGCAGGCCCTCTGGTAAGCAACCCTTATGCCAATAATGAAGAGCCCAGCATCTTAATTTGAAAAGTGCTCATCAGCTTGAGGTTAGCCTCTGTGCATCACAGTATACTTTAATGAATCAAATAATGCATTACTCATTTGCAATTAAATAATACCTTAAAAGGCTCTGCCTTCCTCAAATGACCCATGTGGAATTCATTTTCACATAGGGTTAATTACACTCAGCACTGAGGGTAGATACTGTGGTGAGGGCTGTGGCTATTCACCAGGTCCTTGAAAGCAAGTCTTAGAGGACCTTAGCAGAGAATCTAAAAAAAAGTCTCAGTAGAAAATGAAGTTAAGATGTAAATATCAAATCCAAGGCTAGCTTGCTTCCCCACTTAGGGATATTACTGCTGAGTCTATTATTTCCACCAAGTTTTTTTTTTTTTTTTTCCAAAGACCACATCCAGTTGTGTAAAAAAATTGAGGTAGTAATAAGTATATTTGCATATGATATACATAGAATTTGCATAGAATTATACATATCTTCAGGAAAACTCCAAGTTAAAATAAAATTAGTACTATTTTTCCTTATTGTGCTTTCCTTAGTTGCTGAGCTTCAATCTTCCTGGCTCCCCAGGAAAAAAATGCAGTTTCCTGAATGGCACCCTATCCTTCACCTGCCATCATCTCCCATCTCTTTTCTTGTTTCCTACATTACTGTAGACTCCTGGCCCACAGAACTACTCATGATTTTCTAACACACTATAGGAAAATACTATCTGTTGACTGTTTGTTAGCCACTTTTTACTGCCTTCCTTCTGAACAAAAACCATGATTTTCTTCCTTCTGGCATTTGCGTACCATCCACTGCAGGGGCCCTCAAAAAGCTCCAGGGTGTAAGTTTTGATTAGTTTACCGTCAACTGGTAGATCTATCCCCTTGGTCAGTGACTCGTTTGTGCATAGTAATGTGATGCAATCCTGGCAAATGAGAAGTACAGGCAAGCCTGCTAGGGGATTTCTTGGAAAGTTTCCTGAGTCTTAAAAAAAGGACATCAAAAGGACAGAGCCTCACCTCTTTTCTGCTTCTAGACAGGGCAATAGAGGAGGTGAGGCTTAGAACAGCTTCAGCATCATATAACCATGAGCGTGAGTAACCCACATGAGATGGCAAAATAGAAATGTAGAAGGAACCTGGACTCTTAAAAGGTCACTGTGCCTCCAGTTAAGCAATCATAACATAATCATAATCATAATGCAATCACAATTATCACTTAAGTCTCAGGCACTGTTATGAGCAGTTTACACACATTCACTGTTAATCCTCTAACTGCCTTACGCAGTGGGTGTTTTTATTATTTCCATTTTACAATTGAGGAAACAGAACAGGGGTTAATGTGCCAAGGTCACTTTCCTTATCTATTTGTTTGCTTTTTCAGCTTTTTGTTATAGAAAATTTAAAGAATACACTAAAGGAGAGAACAATGTAATGAATCCGCAGGTACCCATCCATCATCTAGTTTAAACAATTAGCAACTCATGACCAGTCTTGACTCATCTGTGGCCTTGTCCACTTTTCCTCTGCCCCACATTATTCTGAAGCAAATCCCAGATCTCATATCATTTCATTCTGGGTTACATCATGCGTGACCGAAACTAAGAGCTACTTTTATGGGGTCTTCTGTTACAACTAAAACTAGCCTCTAAATATTAATAACTTTCTTATCATAAAAATTTGAAAATGTAGATAAGCTGAAAACAAAATATAGAAAATCATCCACAATATGATCACCTCAAAACAACTAATAATAATTAATGTACTTCCTGTCAATACTTTGTATAAGTTTGAGTATGAGACTGTATTTTGTCCTCTTATTATGACCTGAGCATATTCCATCCTCATTCCAGCCCCAGGATCTTTGGATGTTGGGCTCCCTCTATCCTTCCTTCTTCTGGGAACTTGAAAAAGCGCTTTGTATAGCACTTCCATTACTTTAATCACGTGCAGCAATTTTCTACTTACCCGTGTTCCTGACTAGAGCAGGTGTCTGGTGCCTATATCGTTACAAGAAATGATCTGATAGAAGTAATTATTGGAAAGATGACGTGGAACATAGGGTTGTCTGTATCATGCAGCGTGCACTCTACATGGATGCAGTGAAGGAACTTTCCTCTCATCCCAGGAGCAAGTAAAAACCATGTTGCTCCTGAAAAACTGATGTGCTTTCTTTAGTGGATGCCATGAACAATTGCAATATTAATCTGTGTTCATTTGTGCTTTGATGACTAAATAGCTCAGAGCTGAAAACTGGCTCTTACTTTGAAAAGTGTTTACAGTTTTCAAGGCATGAACTCTCTCACTAGTTTTAATTTATTTTATCTTCCCTTTGCCGTGAGTTATTTATATGAGAAATAATCACGTGGTATCACGACAGGATCATTTTTGACATGTGAATTCATGACTTCCTTCTTCTCTGATGAAAGTATCATGCAAGTTCTGTGCCTTCTTGCTTTACAGGCAGTAAAATTATGGCTGACTTCCCTTTCTGGATTTGTTTAGAAGTCTAAAGTCTTAAAGGAGGATGAGTTAAGTGTCCTGTATGGAGAGAAATGGCTTCTGGGGGGAACTTGGAAAGAGGAGGATTTCCCCAAGAATGACAAAGAGATTCCCAGAGTTTTTGAATCTGTGGCCTTAGAGAGAGCAGAGGGAAGCAGAGCTCACAAAAGTGGCACAACACCAGGTGGGAAGGGTGGCCAGTCCACTTACCCAGTAAGAGCAGGCTTGGATTAGATTTTAAGCTTGATATCTGAAAAACAAAGAAATGCTTTTTATATACCTGACTTTGCAGATTTGGATTCACATTTGCCAACTGGACTTAGTGAATTTGTGAAAGTCATCTCAAATCCACTATGGAATGAGATTTCCAGGTGGCTCAGTGAGTAAAGAATCCTCCTGCAATTCAGGAGACACAGGAGATGCTGGTTCACATCTTTGGTCAGGAAGATCCCCTGGAAGAGGGCATGGCAACCCACTCCAGCATTCTTGACTGGAGAACCCCATGGACAGAGGAGCCTGGCAGCTATGGTCCAAAGGGTCACAAAGAGTTGGACATGACTGAAGTGACTGAGCATGCTCGCATGCACAAACAAATAGAGCAGAAAACCATCATTATTGTGGGAAAAATGTGAGCTTTGGAGACAGACATCACTATTTTACTTCAGGCTGTTAATTTTTTTCCCTTGATTTTCTCTAATCACCTCCTAACTGTTGTAACAGCACCCAGTCTTGCTTCTCCAATACGTCCTTCCCCTAACCATTACAGCTGTCATTTGCAGATGCTGATCTGTTTGGGTCACCCCTTAAAGCTTACCAGTAGATCTCATTTATCCCCAGGATAAAGTCTACAAGGTCCTTCATCATTTGCTTATCTACCTCCACAGCCTCATCTTCTATAAACATCCCCATTCCAACCCAAACTTGGCTCATGCAGTAGGTCCTTCTTGCTATTCTGCAAATGCACTATCTCCCTCATCTCTCTGGTTCTTGCACATACTCTTCTTGTTGTTCATAATGCCTTTTCACTGACAAACTCTTGCTCTTTATGAACTCTTCCCCAGGACTTCCCTGGCAGTCCAGTGGCTAAGACTCCACACTCTCGATGCGGAGTTTGATCCCTGATCAGGGAACTAGAGCCTATATGCCTCAACAAAGATCAAAGATCCCCAAATGCCCTGTGTCATAAGATCTGACACAGTCAAATAAATAAATATAACTATTGAGTAAAGAAGAACTCTTCCCAGACATCACCATCAGCCTTCTCCAGTCTCCGGCCTCTCCTTGGGGGTCAGAGGCAGGGTCCCTGCCTAGCGTTCCCAGGGCATTCTAAGGTCACGCCTCTGTCACTCATCACAGTGTTTTTGAACCACACGTGTCACAGTGAGAAAGAACATGGAAATTTGACTACCACTGGGATTCTGTTATTGACAGATATCTTTGATGCTTGGTACAATGGGAGCAGGAAGACACTGCAGAGAGGGGTGTTGGGAGTCTAGAGGAAATGAGGGAGAAGTCCGGGGCTGTGATCCACACGTGGCAACAGAATCTGAACGCAGAGTGGTTTGGAGCACAGGGTGAAGATCTACTCATATTGCCTGAGGCAAAGACTGCTGAACACTGCTCTGATATCCATTCTCCTTGTTCTCTCTTTTTGTAATTAAAAAAAAAAAAAAAAAACCTCCAGAATTTCAGGTGGTCACATGGCTATCCAGCCCTGATTTGGCTGTGGCCCTCCTCCTTATGAAAAGAATAGTATATAAAAGGGGGGAGGAGAGAGGAATGAAGTGTTAGAGGGAAAGATCAAAGCCTGGATCTAGACCTAGGAGCTCCAGTGGCATGAGAGGCCAAGGGCAGATCAGGATTAGCATGTTGAAGGCCTTAGAGTGCTTCTCCATCACACTTGAAGTTTCCTTCTTTGTGAAATGAACTCAGTGAAAGTCACACTCTCAGCCTCTCACTATACTTTATTCACTATCCCCCAGGACAGTTGGAAAAGCTTAATTGATCAGTAAGTAAAAACTTGCCTAGTCAGATGGACTTTTTCCTTTACACCTTCTAAGAGTAAGCTGCCCCAAGGGTCATAATTCTATTCTACCTCTCCATGCGATGAATAGCATAGGAAAGTTAGCCCCTCTGGGGAAAGAATCAACACTTGGGGCCCTCTCAGTCCAACCTAGAGGACATCATTATGGTTAAGCAGAAAAACAGCACACTCTAGGCAACAGAAACAGCAGCCAGAGAAAGGGAGAGACAACCAGAAAGCAGCTCAAGTTATATGTGAGACATTCCAATCCCATGTTGGAACTCCCAGAGAGATGCAAAAGAAAAAAAGGTACGAATAAGCCACATGGCAGGTGAAGACGGATAACAGAGCAGATTTAGGGGAAAACCCTTAAAGTGACTTAACCCTGGTTCCAACAGCTATGGCAACGAAGGGGAGATTTGGGCTGCAATAATCAACTAATACTTGATGACCTCCTGATAGGTAAATAATACTATTCCAGGTGTTTTGTAGAACTTAGGGGAGAAGCAGTCTAACACCTAATAAGTTTATGGTCTAACACGATTTACTCAAATGTCAACTTTTCTTCCTGCCACGGAAGGAAACAAACCCACATTTTCCTCAGAGGCTTCCACTCAAATTCTTTCCAGTTTTACCCTTCCTTGTTTTATTGATTCTGCAGCTTGGTGTGGAGGGTGTGAGGTTAGCTTAGTTTGAAGGAACCAACCAATAAGATCCAACTAAACCTCTCAAATTTTGTTGAAGGACTAAGATCTTTAGAATGCGGGGTTTTGAAGATGTTCAAATCAAATCACATACAAAATATATATCAAATCAAAAACATATACTTCACCATTCCTGATTTTTTGTTGTTCTAGGAGAAAATTCTGAATTCAGCAAAATTCTTGTCCTAAATTAGTGTTTCATAATGATATTCATACAAGTTCTTGTTGTAACACAGCTAACAAGGACCAGATTGGCTGTGGTTGAGTTACATTTGCCATTTTGTGGGCTGCATGTTTGTAAATCAGCCAGATCATTGCCTTAATTGGGGTCATTTGGGGGTTTTGGGGTGGCGTAACGAGGTCACTCCTTTTCACTCCTGTGGTTCTTCATTAGTCATTTTGTGTGCAACAAGCATGAAGAGGCCAGATCGTGTATTTGCTTTGGGAAAATCAACAGATTTCCAAAGCATGTGTCGTTGTAGATGACTCAAGGTGTTGAAAATCATTTTTTTTAAAACTCGTTGTAGTTCTCTTCTCTCAGAAGTTGAGGGGCAGAGTAGGCTGGCGTAGAGTAAAGACAGCAGCCTTTGGAGGCAGGCAGCTCTATGTTCTGACATACTTCCTATAACATTAGGTGAGCTCCTTAAGACTTTTTTTTTTTTTTCAATATTTCTTTCTTTGGCTGCCCCTTGTCTCAGGCGCATTCATAGGATCTTCCCTATTTGTTGTGGGATGCATCTAGTTCCCTGATCAGGGCTCAAACCTGGGCCCTCTGATTGAGAAAAGNCTGCTCCAACCACATGCAGTCAAGAAGACAGGGGTCCCCTGTCCCTCCGGCCTCCAGTTTACAGCGAAATTATACCCAGGGAGGGGCAGGCTGCCATTTCATATCTTCCCCAGCCCCACGTTCCAGAAGCTCTATTCTAGGCAGGCATGGCTAAAAGGATGGAGTTCCCGTTCCTCACCCAGCTCAGGCTCATAAGATGGCTGCTTCCCTCCAGGTGCAGAGGCTGAGAACACTGGAGGCCAATCACCCCCATTCCAACTTGCTTGAAGGGTGGAGGTTCTGTTTCAGGACAGGAAAGCCAAGGAGATCAGGGGCTGCCACCTCATCCAGTGCCTACTCACAGAGCAAGGGTGTCACTCTGGTAAAAACAAGTCTCTCTCCCCAGTTCTGCTGCAGGGGCACAGGGTTTCCGCCCAGACAAAGCTGGGTCAGGAGGACTGAAGAATCCCATAGCTCTGCCTGAGGGATTGATTTCATTTGGAACAGTGTGGAGAACTCCACACTGTGGAGTGCCCAAAACAATGGGGAGTGTGTGTGTCTGTGTGTGTATCAGTCACTCAGTCATAGCCCTCCTGGCTCCTCTGCCCATGGGATTATCCAGGCAAGAATACTGGAGTGGGATGCTATTCCCTTGTCCAGAGGATCTTCCCAACCTAGGGATCGAACCCAAGTCTCTTGCACTGGCGGGTGGATTCCTTACTGTCTGAGCCTCCTGGGAAGCCCAGGGGTCTTGATGGAGAGTGATTAAAAAGCTGGTAGCTCCACTGTACAGGAACAGTGGCAGAGCAGGAGTGTCATAGAGAGCAAGCAAAGAAAGAGAGCTACCAGGAGAGCTCCTGGAAACACAATCAAGAGAGGAGTCAGAAAGGACGCATGGCTGTGCTAGGCTGTGCCGGCCAGGCACAACCAGCGCGGGGTGTGGNTTCACTAAGTTAGACAAGGCTGTGGTCCTAGTGTGATTAGATTGACTAGTTTTCTGTGAGTATGGTTTCAGTGTGTCTGCCATCTGATGCCCTCTTGCAGCACCTACCATCTTACTTGGGTTTCTCTTACCTTGGGCGTGGGGTATATCTTCACTGCTGCTCCAGCAAAGCACAGCCACTGCTCCTTACCTTGGACGAGGGGTATCTCCTTACCTACACCGTTCCTGACCTTCAATGTGGGATAGCTCCTCTAGGCCCTCCTGCATAAAGTTCTAATCTACATTAGGGGCTTCTCTGGTGGCTCAAGGGTAAAGAATCACCTTCCAATGCAGGAGATCAGAGCAGAGTTCAATCCCTGGGTCAGGAAGATCCCCATGAGAAAGAAATAGCAACTCACTCCAGTATTCTTCCCTAGGAAATCCCATAGACAGAGGAGCTTGGTGGGCTACAGTCCACGGTGTTGCAAAACAGTGGGACACAACTTTGTGACTAAACTACAACAACAAATTCACGTTAGGCAATCAAACCTGATGACCCAATGACTTTGGAATCAGAGACAAATAATAGAAAATTTAGAATGATTTGCTAAATAAAGACGAGAGGAAATGAGCATTTCAGGAAAAAATGCATAGCTTTGAAAATGCACTGTTAATCAAGCAGGGACATCAGGAAAGAATGAGTTGAACAAAAGCGTGTACATTTCACTTTGTGCTGCGTGCAGATAGTGATTTACAAAGACCAAAGAGACATGGCCCTTTCCTTGAGGCTCACTCTCTCCCGTTAGAGATATGAGTGTTAGATACATGTAAACCTCTGAAACAGTGAGTTAATAGAGGTCAACCAGTACCAGAACCATTGCCTGACACATAGTTGAAACTCCATAAATATCTGTCAAGTGAATGTATAGAGTCTATCTCTCTAACCAAGTAATAGATTGTGTGGCTTCAAAACTTTCAGAATGAGGAATAAGAAAAACAAATCACTGGTGAAAATTTAAAAAGACAATCACTTAAAGTCTCTGAAATTTTTCCTGAGGGCATACAGCAAAGGGAGAAAGATTCATTCAAGAAAATCTACTAAATCTTGGTAAGATCAGTGAAAGTCCATGACATCTGAGCCGGAACCCACTCTTTTACCCGTCTCTACAGCTTCATGTTATGGAAGCCCTGCTCCAACCACATGCAGTCAAGAAGACAGGGGTCCCCTGTCCCTCCGGCCTCCAGTTTACAGCGAAATTATACCCAGGGAGGGGCAGGCTGCCATTTCATATCTTCCCCAGCCCCACGTTCCAGAAGCTCTATTCTAGGCAGGCATGGCTAAAAGGATGGAGTTCCCGTTCCTCACCCAGCTCAGGCTCATAAGATGGCTGCTTCCCTCCAGGTGCAGAGGCTGAGAACACTGGAGGCCAATCACCCCCATTCCAACTTGCTTGAAGGGTGGAGGTTCTGTTTCAGGACAGGAAAGCCAAGGAGATCAGGGGCTGCCACCTCATCCAGTGCCTACTCACAGAGCAAGGGTGTCACTCTGGTAAAAACAAGTCTCTCTCCCCAGTTCTGCTGCAGGGGCGCAGGGTTTCCGCCCAGACAAAGCTGGGTCAGGAGGACTGAAGAATCCCATAGCTCTGCCTGAGGGATTGATTTCATTTGGAACAGTGTGGAGAACTCCACACTGTGGAGTGCCCAAAACAATGGGGAGTGTGTGTGTCTGTGTGTGTATCAGTCACTCAGTCATAGCCCTCCTGGCTCCTCTGCCCATGGGATTATCCAGGCAAGAATACTGGAGTGGGATGCTATTCCCTTGTCCAGAGGATCTTCCCAACCTAGGGATCGAACCCAAGTCTCTTGCACTGGCGGGTGGATTCCTTACTGTCTGAGCCTCCTGGGAAGCCCAGGGGTCTTGATGGAGAGTGATTAAAAAGCTGGTAGCTCCACTGTACAGGAACAGTGGCAGAGCAGGAGTGTCATAGAGAGCAAGCAAAGAAAGAGAGCTACCAGGAGAGCTCCTGGAAACACAATCAAGAGAGGAGTCAGAAAGGACGCATGGCTGTGCTAGGCTGTGCCGGCCAGGCACAACCAGCGCGGGGTGTGGAGCGGACTTGAAAGTGCCTCTCAAGCTGCCTTTTAACCTCCGGCAGAAGCTACGCCAGCACAAAGGGCTTAAACACAGCCTCGGACTCAGCACTGACTGAGCAATAAGCTACTCTAACCCAGCGGTGACTCCTAGAAAACCAGGTTTAAAAACAAAAATCACACATGCCCTTGGCCATCTGGAAGCCTGTGTGAATGCCCACGGCTGCAACTCCAGGAAGGGGTCAGAGCAGGAGCCTCCATACTACAGCGCCTCACAGGACATGGGATGAGAAAAAAGAAAAAAGAGAGCTCCCTGGATTGTAATCTGTGTTGTTGCTAAGTCATGTCTGACTCTTTGTGACCCCACGGACTGTAGCCTGCCAGGCTCCCCTGTCCATGGGATTCTCCAGGCAAGAATACTAGAGTGGTTTGCCATTTCCTCCTCCGATTGTAATAGGTATCTCCAAACCTCATACACACGCTGTTAAAGGGTAAACCCTGACCTACCTATAGGGGTTAAGCCCAACTTTTCACTGATGAGTGGTTGATGCCAACTCAAGGGTGACCCCAAGGAAGCCAGGATGAAAGATAAAAACAAATGGAGAAAGGTCTGATCAGGGGTGTCAGAGGCTGCAGATTGTGCTAGAATTAGACTCTGTCAAGTTTGCTCAGCCAAGTTACAAAACAAACAAGCAAACAGCAACCACTGGGTGGGGGGATTAATATTCAGAGTTGTTACAATCTAATATTTAAAATGTCTAGTCTTCAATAAAAACTATATAACATGCAAAGTAACAGAGGGTAAAACCAGTCAATAGAAGCTGCCTTTCTAGAAACTCCCATGATAAGCCTAGCAGGCCCACTTAGCATGTGCTTTCAAAGCAGTTATTACAGATCTTTATGACTTTGGATTAGGTATTAGTTTCTTAAAAGCAAAGCAGCAAAAGCATAAATAGATAAGTTGGATTATATAAAACTTTAAAACTTTTGGTTACAAACAACACTATCACAAAAGTGAAAATATAGTGCTCAAAACAGGAGAAAATATTTGTAAATTATCAGATCTACCGGGAACCTATAACCAGAAAGAACAAAGAACTCTTTCAACACAGTAATAAAAAGACAACCCATTTTCAAATGGACAAGGAATTTGAATGGACATTTATTCAAAGAAGATATATAAATGGGCACCAAGTAGAGACCATCATTAGTCATCAGAGAACTGCAAACGAAAATCACAGTGATATACCACATCACACCAGCTTAGATGTCTGTAATAATGTTCATAACAGCATTATCCATAATAATGAATGTTCATAGCAGCATTATCCATAATAGAAAATGGAAAAAAACTAAATATCCATCAATTGATGAATGAATGAATAAAATGTTGTATATTCATACAATTGAATGTTGCTTAATTACAACAAGGAATGAAGTACTGATATATACTACAACATGGACAAACTTTGAAAATACTGTACTAACCAAAAGAATCCACTCACAAAAGACCACATATGATTCCATTTATACAAAATGTTCAGAATAGGCAAATCCATAGAGGTAAAAGTAGACTGGTAGTTTCCCAGGGACTGGAGGACTGATGGGAAACTGGGAGTGACTGCCAATGTGTGGGTGTTTTCTTTTGGACTGATGAAAATATTCTAAAATTGATTGTGGTGATAGTTACACAATCTTGAGAATATACTAAAACCATTTAATTGTATACTTTTAATAGGTGAATCGTGATATGTTAATTGTATCTCAATAAAGCTATTGAAGAATAATAGACCTTGTGTTACTACATAAATTTCTTCATGATTCAGGGAAGAAAAATACCAAGGTTGCTACTACTGCTAAGTTACCTCAGTCGTGTCTGACTCTGTGCAACCCCACAGACGGCAGCCCACCAGGCTCCACTGTCCCTGAGATTCTCCAGGCAAGAACACTGGAGTGGGTTGCCATTTCCTTCTCCAATGCAGGAAAGTGAAAAGTGAAAGTGAAGTTGCTCAGTTGTGTCCGATCCTCAGCGACCCCATGGACTGCAGCCTACCAGGCTCCTCCGTCCATGGGATTTTCCAGGCAAGAGTACTGGAGTGGGGTGCCATTGCCTTCTCCGGAGACCAAGATTAGTAGGGAATAATTCAGGGAAGAAATCAGTGTTGACTTAGGTCTTTCAGATGCATATGCTTTTTGCATTGAGGATTCAAGTTAGATGAATATCGATCTTCATGTAGTACCATGTTACCTCTTAGGATGAAAAGTGATTTTTATCTAATAAGCAATGGGCAGTGATAGGATATTTGTAAAGAAGGAAGTGAGGTAGTGGAATTGTTTTTAGGAATGTTATGCCTGCTAGATGAATTAGAGAAGCTGAGAGTCACAAATCAGAGAGGAGGCTGCTAAAGGTAGTGAAGTCTGAACTAGGCTGGTTGATGTTGGAATGGAGAGAAAAAGAAGGACAGGAGGTAAAGTACTAATACTTTGTGAACCATAAGATAAGCCACACAAAAAACACAGTATTTTTAAAAATTACATTGGATTTCTTCGTTGTCATAGACTGTCATGGCCTTTGTAGTTTTAAATTCCCTGACCTCAAAAAAAATCATGAGATTTCCATTTTCAGTCATATTTACAGGCTAGATATCTAGGTTTGTTTTCTTGATGAAAACAACTAAAAATGCTAGGTTTTACAAAATCTTTTACGATTGCTGGATGACGTCTAAGAGCTGGTAGAGTAGGAAGAAATTATCCAGTCACGTTTTGAAAGGATCCCAGAAATGAAAGCAAGACTCAGAGAAAGCTTTTGTCCTGGGACTGTTTGCTGTTTTTCGCTCTTGGGCTTTGATTTTTCCTTGCCTGCAGAGTACAGAGAAAAGAAGACAAAGTTCATGGGTTTCCCTAGGTGGGGATCATAGCAAGACATACTTCCCCACAACACTGGACCCTTTAAATTGTCACACTCTCAGATGTGGAAGAAGTATTCTTTTGTTTAAAAGAATAAAAGATAAACTTTCAAATGTCTATAAGAAGCAACTGTAAAAATGACTTATACTTTGAAAACAATGAAATAGAACTTCTAGAATGAAAAATATAATTAAGAGCTCATGGATTAAACAGATTCGAGGTAACTGAAGAGAAGTTTAGTAAGGCAGAAGATAGAATTTTTCCAAAATAAAATCCAGAGAGTCAGAGAGAAGGAATGTTAGACTGGATATACTCCATAAGAATTGAGAACCTACCACCTCTCCATGATCCTCAAGAGGCCTGGAGCGCATTCCCTCTCATAAGTTTATAAGACATGCACTGGAGAAGGGGGCTCTGGCGTTCTTGAGAATTTGCAGTTCAGGGTTGACACAGGTAGGTGGGAAATTTTACCATAGAACTGGGCTGCTGAGTCTCAGCAGAGATGACAGAATTCAAAAATGAACATGGCCAAAGCCAGCACTTAGTGATAAGAAGAAAAGTGTAGTTAAGTTACTGTAACAGTGGACTTCACTGGTGGTTCAGTGGTTAAGAATCTGTGCTCCCAATGCAGGGGCCTGGAGTTCAATCCTTGGTCAAGGAACTAGATCCCACATGCTGCAACTAAGAATTTACAGGCCATAATTAAAGATCCCACGTGCCACAATGAAAATCAAAGAACCCACCTGCCACAACTAAGGCCTGGTGCAGCCAAGTAAACAAATAAATAGGTGCTTCCCAGGTGGCTCAGTGGTAAAGAATCTGCCTGCCAATGCAGGGGACTCAACAGCTGCAGGTTTGATGCCTGGGTCTGGAAGATCTCTTAGAGGAGGATATGGCAACCCATTGCAGTATTCTTTTCTGGGAAAATCCCATGGACAGAGGAACCTAGCAGGCTACAGTCCATGGGGTCACAAGAGTTGGACATGGTTTAGCAGCTAAACCACCACCAGCACTTCCGAGGGCACATACAGCCAACTACAGTTTCTTTCCAGTATTACAGTTACGTGCCCTCAGTTCAAATGGCCAGTAGACTGATTAGAATCTCTAAGGCCCAATTACAAATCCCTGGAAGAGAGAACTAGATTGGCTAAGCTGCTGGAGGGCAGCTGCTCCCATAGCTGATTGGAACAGGAATTAACAACTGGCTCGTACTGGACCAGGGAGAGTCTCTTCTGGAAATCTAGAACTCAGACTTCAGTTTCTGTGCTCTCTGCTGTTCACTTCGAACAAGATGAATAACTCAGGGCTGTGAGAAGCTGAGGTCCTGCTATAGAAACGGGCCTTTTCATAACAGACAAGGAATTGATGTCCTAGCCAGAGAAAATATCCCAGAAAGTGCTCTTCTACTTAAAATACATGATGTTTATTGTAAGGATTAAAAGTCACATATATAACATAAATGCGGAAACACTCTTCAGTTCAGTTCAGTCGCTCAGTCATGTCCGACTCTTTGCAACCTCATGAATCGCAGCAAGCCAGGCCTCCCTGTCCATCATCATCTCTCGGAGTTCACTCAGACTCATGTCCATAGAATCCGTGATGCCATCCAGCCATCTCATCCTCGGTCGTCCCCTTCTCCTCCTGCCCCCAATCCCTCCCAGCATCAGAGTCTTTTCCAATCATCAGAGTCTTTTCCAATGAGTGAACTCTTCGCATGAGGTGGCCAAAGTACTGGAATTTCAGCTTCAGCATCATTCCTTCCAAATAAATCTCAGGGTTGATCGCCTTCAGAATGGACTGGTTGGATCTCCTTGCAGTCCAAGGGACTCTCAAGAGCCTTCTCCACTCTTACAACAACTTATTTCTTTATCTTGATTTTATTTACTAAGACACCCATAGACTTTGCAATTAGACAAATTTGCTTTGATTCCTGACTGCTACAGAATCGCTGTTTTGAAGTTTAAATGACAAAATGTTTGATAATGCTACTATATTTTCTAGCACATAGTAGACACTCATGTGTATAGGCACATCACACACAAGGCAAAATCTTTCTTTTGTTCAGTCAACTTAAACACAGCTCTGAACTCCCATCACTTTTAAGTTGGAAGGAAATTCAGCCTCTGTCATGGACCTTCCAGGAAAAGTTCTTGGAGGCCTTTCTGTGGGGCCAGAGATCCCCTCTGGTCACTGCTGAGATGACCACTGTCCCCTTCAGGGGGCCAGGCCCAAGTGCTCTGCCTGGGACAGAGGACATCCAGGTGAGATGGGGTCACTGCTGCCATATCCAGGTTCCTGAGAAACTCCACACAGCAGCCCCCATCCCCTCTCTGGCCACGGTCAGACAGCCAGGGACTTGTTGGTCTTTTGTGTCTCTTTCCACCTCAGCACACCCTCCCCCTCACCTTCCAAGTCTATTTCCTCCTTCCCCAGACTGCCTGGCACACCCTCCTCGGTGAATTTATGCCCCCTCCCCAATAATAAGACCAGTGCTTTGCTCCCTGTTGTCGCCTGTCTGGTCAATTCCTGTAGACTGAGGTTTTACTGGGATTTTTTTCCTTGGACACTGTCCTTGGGGTCTCCCTAGGCTTCATACTCAGTAAGCGAAGGTCCAGTCCCAATCTCCTCGAGGTCTCAGACAGTGAGGCTGAGCCCAGGAGTGACCTCCTACTGGTGGTAGGTCTCCAATGAGAGCTGCATGGGGAAACCCCTCCTCCTCGCCAAGATGTGCTTCCATGCGACAACAGAAAGGGTGCCAGGGGCTGTGGTGGCATCAACCAAGAACAGGTAATGGGAATGGAAGCAAGTCAGGAGAGAGGCCACAGCAAAATAGGACCAACAGGATGCCTAGCCCTTCTTGGGAATCGAGGGCAGTGAGTTGTCAGTACCAGACCACCAGGAGCAAACCACGGAGGAAACTGGTGAGACTGTGTTAATTGCAATGTCGTGATGAGCTCAGGGAGGAAACACCTGGGTTCCCTGGGGGCAGAGGTCATGCCTCAGGAGGGGATGAACAAGGACAGGGGTTGACAAGTGGAAATGGGCAGGGATGGGGGCCATTATTTAGGCTGAAAAAACAACCCTAACGCAATAGCTATTTTTGCTTTTCAGGTAATAGCAGACTAGAAGTGAAAAACAAAATAAAGAAAACAAAGACAGAAGGAGGGAGCGAAGAAAGAAGGACAAGAGGGAGGAAAAGAAAGGAGGAAATAGGGAAGTGGGACACAGAGGTGAACACATGGACAGTAGCATGAATGACATCTTACATCTAGATAGAGAACTTAGAAACACGAGAGTCCATTAATTCAGCAAGTGCTTTTGAGCACCTATTATGCGCCAGCCTCTACCCTGGGTCTCTAGAAAATGTTGTTGTTGTTTAGTCACTAAGTCGTGTCCAAACTTTTGTGACCCCAACAACTTAGCCTGTCAGGCTCCTCTGTCTGTGGGATTTTCCAGGCAAAAATACTGGAGTGGGTTGCCATTTCCTCCTCCAGGGGATTTTCTAGACCCAGGGATCAAACCTGCGTGTCCTGTGGCTCCTGCATCGTAGGCAGATTCTTTACCACAAAACCACTAGGGAAGACCTTCTCTTGGAAATATTAGTGAACAAATCAGTTAAAGATCTCTGTTCTCAAAAAGCTTACATTCAGTAAATCTCTAGCTCCTGCATAAAATCCGCGGGTGCCTTTAGAGCACTTTCTGTGCTTTAACCTCTTCAACCTTCATCGAGACCCTAGTCACATCTTTTTTTGCCTGAGACTGTCACTGTGTCACTGTGCGACCCTCCCCCTGCCTTTACCTCAGCCTCCTCACGCCCTTCAGCTGCGATAAATGTCACTGGTCCTCTCAGAGGCACCTGGATTGGGCAGAACAAAGAATGCCGTGAGGGTTGGTTCACCAGAGGAGGTGACACTAGACAAACAAGCCTCTACCTACCAAGCTACAAAACAGGCTACTCAAGAAAGGCAAAGGCCTTAGGAAATGCAGGAATGATGTCAGCAGACAAAATCGAAACAATACTATTATCAATTCTATCTTATAAATGAAAAATACCAGGCATAGAGAAAGGATGCAACTTGCTCAGATTGACACACCCAGTAAATGATCTGACTCCAGAGCCCAGGCCTTAATCTCTACAAGCCTCTGGTAAACCCACAAAGACAATTTTAGTTATCATGGTTCATGGATTCTAAGAAGCCTCTCTTTCCCATTTTAACATCTCTGCAACTGGGATATGATAAGAACACGTAGCATCAGTTTAATTGGCAGCCTTTCTTTCTTCCTTAGTGGAACATAAAATAAAAGTGCATCTCACAAAAAAGTCACGTTAGAGTTGATCAAGCACTGTATTCTTTCAATAAATATTGCTACTGCTCCTTCTCTAGCTGTGCTAGAGTCAGTGTGGTAAGAGAGAATGATTCAGAGAATTAGTGATTACTCACGGTGCAATGTGAAGTGTGCCGTGAGAGAATACAAAAGGAGCACTCGCCAGGAGGAGGAGACAGGGAAGCCTTCCCAGAGGGTGCAATACAGGTGACTGGGGAAAGAGGCAAGTGTGGTGGGGACAAATGTGGCTGCATTTGGAAATACAAGGCAGAGAGTAGTTTAAGATTAGGTTTGAGGTGTTCAGCACCATTTGGTGTAATGACGCATGACTCAGCTGGACCATGACTGTCCCTGAGAGTCTTGCTGTATACACTGTAAGCAATGAGGATCACTTGAGGGACTGTGAGCAGGTCACCATCAGATTCCATTTTGGAAATTTCCACTGGGACTTGGGTGCCTGATGGCTTAACCTGGAGGCTGATTCAGGGGCTCTGGTGGTCATACAGAAGGGCGGTGTCAAAGGCTTGAATTCCAGGAGTCAACGTCGGGATGCAGAAGAGGAGACAGAGTTGAAAGAACTTTTAGAGACACAGTTGGAAAGGCTTGGTGATCGGACTTGCAGGTGAGGAGAGAGCAGAGTCAGGGATAAGTTCTGGGTTCTGGGCTAAGACAGCTGACTGGGTGGTGATGCAGAAGATTACATCAGGGAACTGGGGAACAAGAACAGGTTTAGGGAGAAAGGATGAAGTGTGTGATCACATACACGGTGAGTGTGAGGTTTCTGTAAGATTAGGTGAAATGTTCAGGTCTGAAGATAGAGTTAGCAGTCAATAAAACTGTGAATTAAACCTGTGGGCTCCAATGAAGCCCACAAAGCAGAAATAGACCCATGAAGATAGAAAACAACACGGTTACCAAAGGGGAAGAGGGGATAAGTTAGGAGTTTGAATTTAATACACACGTACTGGAAGATCCCCTGGAAAAGGGAATTGCAACCCCCTCCAGTATTCTTGCCTGGAGAATTCCATGGCTGGAGGAGCCTAGCGGGCTACAGCCCATGGGGTCACAAAGAGTCAGACACAACTGAGCAACTAAAACACACACACACATACATACAACTATATATAAAATAGATAACCAGCAAAGCACAAGGAACTACACTCAGGACTTTGTAATAAACTATAAGGGAAAAGAATCTGAAAAGAATGTGTGTGTGTGTGTGTGTGTGTGTGTGTGTAACTGAATCACTTTGCTGTATACCTGAAGCTTACACATCATAAGTCAACTATACTTAAAAAACAAAAGCAAAAACGGTGAGCTGCTTAGGGGCAGGGACTCTGTTTTTCTGTTTTCTATTTTTAGTGCTTAGCATGATAACTGGCACATAAACAATGTTCAATAAACATTTACTATTAAGTAGAATTATGACAATCTATGTGTGTCTATGAGAATGTGTGTGAATGTGGGTCTGTCTATTAATGTGTGTGTATGTGGTTACAATGGTTTTTACGTGTTAGGCACTATTATAAGATCTTTACAGGCATTAACTCTCATTTACTTCTTAAAATAGTACATGCCTGCCTGCTCAGTCACATCTGACTCTTTGCGACCCCATGGGCTGTAGCCCACAATGCTACTTGGTCCATAGGATTATCCTGGTGAGAATACTGGAGTAGGTTGCCATTTCTTCCCTCAGGGGATCTTCCCGACCCAGGAATCTAACCCGCGGCTCCCGCATTGGCAGGCAGACTCTTTTACCACTGAGCCACATAGGAAGCCAAAATACTACATAAAGTATGTACTATTGTTCCCCCTGCTTTAAAGATTAGGAAATTGAGGCACAGAAAGGCTAATCCATCAGTCCAAGTGTCCAGTGCTGGTAAGTGGCAGAACTGGAATTTAAATTTAGATAGTCTGACTTCTCTATGCCTTCGATACAGTGTTTGTGTTTTTAAATAAGTTTTCCCTTCTTTTCCCAATTGGTAAAGGGAAAAGTTTCAGCACACACAAGGTGAAGTTCCAGTTGTTGGAAATTTTTATCTTTCTCCTTGGCAAGTGTACGCGCACATGATAAAATTCAGCCTAGACATCACTGTATAGGACTCCTTGGGTCCCTCCAAAGTTAAGTTTGCCTTCTTCTGGACCCCTGTTATCTTCAAGATGCTGCTATTATTTACCACATTGTGCTGAACCTATTTTTATTTTCAAGTTGAACCCTTCCTGAGGATGGAGACTTCACATTATGCTTTTCTATATTATCAAACGGCTAATATCATGCATGGCACAAGGTTAAGTACACAATGGATGTTGCCTGACTGGAGGAATAAATGAATGAATGAAGAAAAATTGTCCTTCCTTTACTATTATTTGACAAACAAGGTGTTACTGTAGGCAACACACTTCCTGTTCTCTCTGAGCTTCTTCCGATGCAGCTGCAAGAACAATTGCATAAGGCAGGGGTCTCCAACCTCCAGAATCTAACGCTTAATGATCTGATGTAGAGCTGAAGCAGTAAAAGTTCACAGTAAATGTCATGCACTTGAATCATCCCCAAACCATCCTCTTCCACCCCAGTCTATGGAAAAGTTGTTTTCCACAAAACTGGTCCCTGGTGTGAAAAAGGTGGGGACCGCAGGCATAAGGTACACCTTCCTACCAGGAAGAACCTTGCTTTAAGATGTGTTGGCCACAGGTCATTCTGTCAAATCCCCCTCCTCTAGCACAGCAGAGCCCAGTGTCACACAGCCTCCTCTTCTTTTAATCCTCAGTTAATTTTATTATTTTCCTATTATATAGCTGAGTAAAGTAAGACTTAAGAGATATAAAAAAATTTTGCCCGTGATCACACAGCTAATAATTAGGGGAACCAGGATCTGAATCCACTCAAGTCTCTAAAGCCCATTTTCTGAGCCATATGGTTCAACTGGAGCCTCCCAATCTCACAAGGCCAGCAGAAGCAGCTACAAGTTTGCCCTGCTCTTACTAATCATTGCTAGACTCACATAAATGATTGCAAGTATTCGTTTTATGGGTNTGGTTTCTCTCCCTGACAGGAAGGAGTCAGTATGGATCATAAATCTTATGGCTACACATCCAAGTTTTTGGTCTGTTTTTTTACCCATTGGTGTTACTGCCCAGATGGAGCCTCAGGCAGAATTTCCTCCTCACCTGTGTACCTTGGCTTGGGTTGAGAGCAATTGTAATGGCTGTGCTTTTTCTTGCTCAGGAAATTTGGGCCTGCTTGGAGCAGAGTGACTGTAGCAGACAAGGAGCCAGGCTTTTCATTGGAGGCTCATAGTCATTCCGGGAAGTGAATATTATTAGTTCTATCTTTAAAACAAGCCAACAGAGGCACAGAGGGGTTGAGTATACCTATCTCAAAGTTACACATTCATATCATTTCTTACAGAGCAGAGATTCTAGTCCATATGTTTCAATCTCTCCCCCACCCCAGCTCTTTTCTTGTTTTCTACAAAGAAGAGAATTCAGAGTTAGTGGCAAGAGAAGGCCATGTAGGTGGGACCCGGGGCTCCTGTGTCTAAATTAACTAGAACCTTCTCCTCTCTTTTGCATACTACAGTTCCAAGTTCAATCTTAGGGAAAAGACTTTGGGCTTCTCAAATACCTTTGAATACTACTATCATAGACAAACTAACTTTCTTTTTACTGATGACTGGATATGAAGATGAAATGAAAAATCTGAATGGCTCTTATAGGATAGCTATTTTTCCCAAAAATAATCCCTTTCATTAACCCAATGCTAACATAAACTGGAACAACAAACAGACTCCTGAACCTTGTACACAGTAAGGTTTCAGAAATATTGATTAAACTGAACTGAAAGTCTCACATACACTGGCAGCCACTGCTCATGAGTAAAGGCCCTGCTTGCCTCTCTTAGGGTCAGCAAGAGCCAGATGCTTATCTGGAATTCAGGATGAGGCAAGAGTAGGCCAGATGTAACTTGCTCCTTCTTGAAGGACAGAAACTTTTCAGCATTTTGGCAATTATTATTGAGAAACCACCCAGGGAGAAGGTAGTTTTAAACACAATTAGGATTCTATTTTAAGGAGAAATCAGAAACTGCCCATTTAACGCTAATGGTTGATCTACTGTGAAACAGTAGAGAGAGAAGCTATTACAAATTTGCTAATACCATCAAAACTTATAAAGTGATAAAATGAAGTGACATGAAGAAAAGGCAGTCACCCCAAGCATGAGGCAGGCTAATAGCTGTGAATATAGAAGAGAGCAGAGAATTATTCTGAAAACCAGTGAAATAGATCACAGTGTTTTATGGCCGCTTTACATTGCGACTCGAGGACACTCCTGGCTCTTGACCAGTTAGAATGATCTCCAAAACAAGACACATACTCCAGGGATCTAGCACAGTGATTGGAATTGCTATTTGCATTTATTTCATCTATTAAAATGACTAATTTGTGTGATTCTTTAATATTACCCATGTATTAGTACAGAGAACTTCCCTGGTAGCTCAGTGATAAAGAACCCTCCTGCCAATGCAGGAGGCTCAGGTTTGATCCCTGGGTAGGGAAGATCCTCTGGAGGAGGAAATGGTAACCCATACCAGTATTCCTGCCTGGAGAACTCCATGAATACATGAGCCCAGCGGGCTGCAGTCCATGGGGTCACAAAAGAGTCAGAGACTACCGAGCGACTAACCAACAACACAAATATCATCTTAAATAAACATCTGGCCATCTCCACTACCCAACACTTGCTGTCAGAATGCTGGAGCCAAATCAGTTCAAATGAATTTCAGGATAATTTTTTTTGTTATCCAAACTCTTACTACTTGCTCTTGGAATCTTGGGGGGCCATATTGATTTTGTTAAACTGGTACTCACTATTCAAATATACTATCCCAACTCAGGAGGTGACATAGTTGGATAGTGAAGGATAGTTGTGTGTAATCATGGAGGTGCCAAAGGCGATTTGTTGCTATTGTTGTTTTAANTGGAATCTTGGGGGGCCATATTGATTTTGTTAAACTGGTACTCACTATTCAAATATACTATCCCAACTCAGGAGGTGACATAGTTGGATAGTGAAGGATAGTTGTGTGTAATCATGGAGGTGCCAAAGGCGATTTGTTGCTATTGTTGTTTTAATGGTTTTTTAATTTTTTTAAATTTAAATTTACTTTTAATTGTAGAGTAATTGCTTTACAATATCATGTTGGTTTCTGCCATATGTCAACATGAATCAGCCACAGGTATATGTATGTTCCCTCCTTCTTGAACCTCCCTCCCACATCCCAGCCAATCACACCCCTCTAGGTTTTTATTTACTTATTTTTTAACTGCACCATGCAGCATACAAAACTTTAGTTCCCTGACCAGAGATTGAACCCATGCTCCCTGCAATGGAAGTGTGGATTCTTAACCACTGGACAACCAAGGAAGCTCCTGTTTTTGTTTTTTATCTAAGATGCGCTATCAATGGAATTTAGGAAATGGCCACATTGATAGGTCTGCTGTTGAGTCACAGGCTGGACTTGCAAGACCCTGGGTCATCTAAGAGCTCCAGACCAAGCAAAATGCTGCTTTTGTGTTCCTGTCTAGAGTCAAGTTGCATCTTTCTTGAAAATTAGATTCTGATACATGTATAAAGTGAGAATTTCATGTCACCAAAATTTCCCTTAACAATCCCTGAGAAAAATACTATGTTGGAGGTTGATGAGCCATCTTTTGGTAAGTCCATGATGGGCAGGTTTTGTTTGTTGGTTTGTTTTTCTTTTTCAGTTTAGGGAAAAATAAATCACCATTTCTTGATTGAATCCTCATAAAGATAGTGGACTGCGTTTTGAGGCCATGTGGTACTAGAAATTCACATCTTTAAATATCCAAATCAAACTCAGTGCAGCAACACATCTTATAAGAGGCCGTGGGGAAGACAGGTCCCCTGAGAAAGAGGCAATTCCAGTCTCCCCTTCTCATGTTCCTCACAGGCAGATGGGTTGAGTAGACAAAGAGCAGATTCGGCACCTCTCTACAAACTACTGAGCAGAAGTCAACTGAGAGGGGTGGTGGTTGCCTGACTCTACATCTATATGTAAAACAATTGAATCATTTACTTTAAATGAGTCAATTGCATACTATATAAATTATGTCTCAATAAAGTGACCACATGGACTATAGCCTGCCAGGCTCTTCTGTCCATAGGGATTCTCCAGGGAAGAATACTATAATGGGTTTCCATAACCTCCAAGAGATGAATTCAGTACCACTTCCAGTCCCAGGCCCTTCTCCTGGGCCCCACAGTTCAGAGATCCCTGTCTTTGGCTCTCCTATAACTGTACCCTCCCCACAGGCTGAATGTCCATCAGGCTAAGGGAACAAGCCCCCCAAGATCCTTCACTGCCCCTTGTAGGCATTCTGTTGGTACTTGGCACCCTGCAATTCCTACACAAATGGCCCCAATTTGCTTTTATGACTTGTAGAGTCTGTTCACCTGTCCACCTCCCAGTGATGAGAGCAGGCTTTGTCACAGGTGTGCATACTCATAATTTTGAGGGTATAATCTAGGGACTACTCTGCATTGGGGTGGGCATGTAGACAGAGCTTGAACATTGAGGGTGGGCTTTCCAGGCATGTGCATAAGATTCCTCAAAGTGCAGGGCTAAAGCAGAGATAGGAAAAGAAGGGGTTTAGCCTTGAATCAAGGGCCCTTATTTCTACTCTTATTCCCATATCCTCATATGTTGGAACATACCAGCAATGAGGAACAGTCCCAAAATCAGAATAAGTATCAGCCTACCAGAATTTTCCCAATGTAGGTACACTTCTTCTTTCTCAGAAATCCCCAAACAGTGATGGCTAACGTGCATTAAATGTTAGGCTCTTTCTCTAATACAGTTAACCAGCATTATCTCATTTCTTTTTTTTTTTTTTTAATATTTTTTGATGTGGACCATTTTTAAAGCCTTAATGAATTTGTTACAATATTGCTTCTATTTTATGTTTTGCCATTTTGTGTGTGTGTGTGTTTTGGCCCTGAGGCATGTGGGATCCCACTTCCCGACCAGAGATTGAACCCACACAGTGGTTAAGAGTAACCACTGGGCCTCCAGGGAGTCCCTCTCATTTATTTCTTACAATGAGGTGGATGCCGTTTTCACCCCAACTTCCCTAATGAGAACACTGGAGCTTGCAAAGGTTAAGAAAACAGTCGAGTCAGAATTTGGTAACAGGACAATCTCACGAAATCCCACCAAGCCATACCGCCTCCCTAGGAATGCCTAACTCATAGACGAGATTGTGTGAGCAAGAAACACATAATCTCTTTTCTAGCATCTAACAATTCTGAGAGTGATACAAAAAGGAAAAAACATGTATATCTTCCAACAGAATAGTTGACCAAGTTTCTTTCATTCAAACAAGACCAGATAATGCAGGACATGCATAAGTATCATAATATGAATCACATTGGCAGAGGACATTTTCATTTTTCTCTGAAGCCTGAAGCAATGGGTTGTCAGTTATTCTTCCTAAGATTAATCTTTCTGCATCAGAGATATGGAGATTAAGCGTTCAGGGCATGATGACTTATGCACACATGAATATGATTTTCTATATGTTACTAAGAATTTGGTTCACAAAGCATTCCTTCCCTCTGAAATCTCAGTGCCATAGTTTCTTGAAACTTATTGATCTGCTCAGGGGTGGTTTTCTCGAGGTTGCAAACAGAACCTCCACATTTACCAGCCCAAAGTGGTTTTAGAACAGCTGGCCTAATTCCTGTGTGGACACAATTAAAAACAATTGATAATGAATGAATATTCGTGAGCATATCCCATTATTAGGTGGCACCCCCATTCTACAGATAGGGAAACTAAGTCTGAAAGAAATGGCATAAATTTTCTAAAGTGGTAGGTGAGGGTCAGAAATCAAATCAGTCCCCTGATGCCACTTGGCTTATTGGAGCCTGGCATTTTCACAGATATAAGACACTGCCATTTTCTCAAATGTGTGACTTTTGTCTTAACCTAGACAATTGTATTGAGTTGTGAGAGTTAGACCATAAAGAAGGCTGAACATCAAAGAATTGATGCTTTCCAGTGCTGGAGAAGACTCTTGAGAGAAACTTGGACAGCAAGGAGATCAAACCAGTGGATCCTAAAGGAAATCAACCCTGAATATTCATTGGAAGGACTGATACTGAAGCTGAAACTCCAATATTTTGGTCACCTGACGCTAAGAGCCAACTCATTGGAAAAGACCCTGATGCTGGGAAAGATTGAAAGCAGGAGGAGAAGGGGGCAACAGAGGATGAGACTGTTGGATGGCATCACCAACTCAATGGACATGAATTTTGGCAGACTCAAGGAGATGGTTAAGGACAGGGAAGCCTGGCGTGCTGCAGTCCATGGGGCTGCAAAGAGTTGGACACGACTGAGCAGATGAACAATAAGAGAATTGTACAGGAATAGAAACCATCTTGGCAGATGATTCTCCAGTCTTCACTTCTCTATCTTCTCCCAGAAATAGCTCCCAGATCTTGGTGCAGAGAGCAGCTCCTTCTTGGGCTGAGACCCCCTCTCTTGGAGGGGAGGTCACTTCCTCCTCATCTCCAGAGGGGGCTCTAATAGACTTCAGTAGTTCAGCTCATCTCACTCTGATCCACCAGGATCTTCAGGACGGGCATGGGACTCAGTCTGCCTGGTGAGATGTGAGGAGACAGCTGTGGGGACTTCCAGGAAATAATTTAAGTTTCTTTTTTCATCCACAGTAACAACTGGAACAGACCAGTCTTCCTCCTTTGGAGCATATACTGTATGAAGGGAGGCCTGAAAACACTGTTGTCATTCTTGCTACCACAGAGAAGGCAGCTCAGGAAAGAGGGGCAGAGAAGGGGAGCTGACCCACAGAAGAGGGCAGAGTAGAGGGAACGCAGAGCAATGGAGATGAAGCCGTGAGAGTGTCACCTCTAGATCATTTCACACCTGAACATATCACTTTTGCTTAATTTCGATTGAGTTGATATAGTGGGGTTTATATGGGATCGTGAAGAGTTGAACACGACTGAGCGACTTCACTTTCAGTTTTCACTTTCATGCATTGGATAAGGAAATGGCAATCCACTCCAGTGTTCTTGCCTGGAGAATCCCAGGGACAGGGGAGCTGCAGTCTTTGGGGTCACACAGAGTCGGATGTGACTGAAGCAACTTAGCACCAGCAGCAGCAGCAGCAGCATCTTCACTTGGCATATGAGAAACTGAGGCTCAGAAAGGCTGAATAATTTATCAGGCCCCCACAGTTAGAAAGGATGGAAATAATGTTCCTTTACCTCAAATCTATGACTTCTTCAATGTTTTAAAAGATGCTTTTCCCAAACTTGGGTCAAGCCATAGTTTTTCCTCTTTACCCGGGAAAAATAAGCAGACAACCACTCCATAAAAGATTTATAGAGAAAAGGCCAGAAGACATTGAAAAGAACAATAAGGCCATTGTAACAGAAAGAGCTGTACTAAAGCCAACAGAACCAACAGGATTGGGAATGGCCAATCTTGGGCGTTGAGAACAAGTTCTAAAATAAATGTTGATTGATTTGTTAGAAACCAGGGAGGCTATTTTTTCAAACAATTAGTTGGGACCTCAAAATATTTTCATTAAGATGTCAAAATCTGTGGAACAAAAATAAGAAATGTAATAAAAAATAAAGCATAAAATGTTAACTTTCGATTAGACCTTAGGCATTGTTTTATCCTACTTCCCACTGTTGAAGAAGTTCCTTTTACCACATTCCTAACAGGTGGTCATCCTACCTTATTTGAATACTTCCATTGATGGAGAGTTCACTATCTCATAAGGTAGCCAGTTTGGTTTTAAATTACACTGTACTCTGATTTAATTAATGAAAAATTAAAAATACAGATAAGCATAACCAGAAAGTTTACAGGATAATATTTTGTATTCTTTTGACTTATTATATTTTAATTTTTTTTCTTCTCAGTATTCCTGTTATTTTATAAACCTTCCTCTGATTTGGCAAACAGCTTGTACGTTCTATGTACTTTACCCTGGAAGAGGAATGGCCAAGCAGAGAATAAAGGAAAATCAGGACATAAGTAACAGATTTGGGGATTTAGATAAAAGAAAGACTATCCTACTTTCAGAGCAAATAGCATCATCGACAACAAAAAGATTCTTCAGACTGGAGAAGGTAAGAAAGTCACAGAAGAAACACAGAGAGCTTAGACATAGTGGGGTGCCTGCATCCTTCCCACACCCACCTTAGGTCAAGCTCTGAGTGAGAGAAGACAGCAGAAATTCCAGACAGGTTTCAGAAGGTCAAGAGGCTTCTCTCCTGTGAGGAGCATCTATGAAAGAGGGAGACACACCAGAGTTGACATAACCCTGTGGATTATCTAGGGACACAACTCTGCCACAGACCTGCAGACTTTCCCACAGCACAGCATGGTAGGGGGGTGGGCCCTTGCTGATGGGAAGAAGTGGATTCCATGGTGACCAACAAGGGCTCTTGACACAAGATCACATGAGTGCTAAGTAGCTTCAGTCATGTCCAACTCTGCCCAGGGGATTCTCCAGGTAAGAATACTGGAGTGAGTTGACATGCCTTCCTCCAGGAGATCTTCCCGACCCAGGGGTAGAACCCTCATCTTCTGCATTGGCAGATGGATTCTTTACCGCTGAGCCACCAGGGAAGCCCATAAGATCACAGAGAGGTAGCAACATCTCAATGAGCCAAGGGAAGTGAATCGTGACCAAAAGATCAGAGTCCCCCTACCTGTCTGCCTTTCTGGGATTTTAGTAGAAGGCTTAACAAGACACATTCCCTCTCTCCACCACCTCCTCCCTTACCAGAGTGAAGCCACAAGACCTATGGTCACTAATTGAATGCTTCTACCCAAAAGTTTGACTCTTGAGTGAATGAAGCAAAGACAAGGGATGATGAGACCAGCCCCAGGAAGGCTCTGTTTGTTACTGGTTACAGCTACATCCTGGCCAGTTTCTCCAGGTGCCTAGCCTTGCTTGGTTCCTAACAATTTTCGAAACCTTGAGTTATCCAATGTCTTCTAATGAATTTTTGTAAGTGAAAGTTAGTCAACTCTGTTTCTGTTCTTGTAGTTTCCCAATACAGAGATCTGTACCAAGGAATTTGCAGCAAGGTGGCTCAGACGGTAAAGCATCTGCCCGCAGTGCGGGAGACCCGGGTTCGATCCCTGGGTTGGGAAGATCCCCTAGAGAAGGAAATGGCAACCCACTCCAGTACTCTTGCCTGGAAAATTCCATGGGCTGAGAGGCTCCTCAGAGCCTGGCAGGCTACAGTCCATGAGGTCACAAAGAGCTGGACACAACTGAGCAACTTCACTTCACTCACTTCATATAAGAAGGGCTTTAAGGCAGCAATCTGGGATTAGGCTTCCCTGGTGGCTCAGTGGTATTCACCTACCAATGCACAGGACAGGGGTTCAATCCCTGGTTTAGGAACATCCCACATGCCACAGGGCAACTAAACCCCTGGGCCATAACATCGAGCCTGTGATCTGGAGCCTCAGTTCAGCTCAGTTCAGTCGCTCAGTCATGTCCGACTCTGCGACCCCATGAACTGCAGCACGCCAGGCCTCCCTGTCCATCACCAACTCCCGGA
>SJYV01032207.1:793720-823616 GCA_006410875.1 Neotragus pygmaeus | reverse complement strand
CTCAGCATTTCTCATGATGTACTCTGCATATAAGTTAGATAAGCAGGGTGACAATATACAGCCTTGACGTACTCCTTTTCCTATTTGGAACCAGTCTGTTGTTCCATGTCCTGACCTGCGTATAAGTTTCTTAAGAGGCAGATCAGGTGGTCTGGTATGCCAATCTCTTTCAGAATTTTCCACAGAGCCTGGAAGCCATAGTTAATGAGCTCATGTGCCACAACTACTGAAGCCTGCTTGCCCTAGAACCTGTGCTCTGCAACAAGAGTAGCCACCAAAGTGAGAAGCTCACACACCAAAACTAGAGAGCAAGCCCCTGTTTGCTGCAAGTAGAGTAAAGTCTGCACAGCAACAAAGATCCAGCACAGCCAAAAAAAAAAAACCAAACAAACAAACCAGAAAAATATCTGGGGTTGATTACATTGCCTCAGTGTTGAGTTGATGACAATGATCATCTTTCTAGGATTCAGAGAATAGGAAACTAAGCCCGTGATTCATGGCAGCAGATCTTAATTATTACCAGTGGTCATTTGTATGAAGGGCTCAAAAAAAGCAAGGTTTTAAGACCATGATCTTGAGACAGTGTACAAGACAGGAGGAGTTCGAGAACCTGGGATGGAGTGGATGCTTCTACTGCCTGGGGTTAGTTTATTAGAAGAAAACAAGTAGTGCCCCCCCCCACCCAAAATTCTCATTTAAAATATATATTAAACCCAACAGCTTATTATGGCAGTGCTAAATGAATGTGCAGATGCTAAAAGCCACATATATGAGAGATTGGAAAACAAATTTAAAGTGGAATCTGAGGTTTGTAGAATTATATCAACTGAGTTCTTAGCCTTGTCATGCCTCTCAGAAGAAAGTTAAGGCATGGGTGGAATGAGGATGTAGGAAAGACTCGGAGAACTCAGCTCAGAGAATAGCAGCTCTTCTCTTTTTTTGACTCTTTTTGTTTTTTGCTCAAAGACACTAGAACTCCCTTTCTCATAAGAGTTACCCTGATCAAAGGACTCTATTTTTACAATCTGCCTTACAGGAACCCTCCCTTGTTTTCAGGATCAGAGTTAGAATACCTACTGGGGAGGTGAGTGGTAAAAAGTCAAAGGCATATAACAAGTAACCTGCAAAACTTTGCTAATTTACACCTTCAAGGATCTGGGGAATATGTGTGGGAATGAATTCTATAGACTCCTGACTAAGGACAGAAGAACATAATTTCAGACCAAGTTGAAGTCACTGATGTGGATACACTCAGCAGAGACTCCAGATTCTGCTGCAAGTTTGAACAGCTGGGAGTAGATACCGTTGTTTGTTCAGTTGGTTGACAGAAATCTGGACTCAGTGGTGGCCAACACTAAACAGAGTTGAGATGTCATAAATTCCTTGATATCAAGTAAAGGAAAGAATTCAAAGACTTTGAGAGATAGAAAGGCTGGAGGGAATTTATCAGGAATGACTTACCCTCTCACTCCCTAACTATGTCTCCCAGGAGAGTGCAAAGGACATTCTCTTTGCCAAAGTCTTGAGAAATCCCTCGGTGAGGGGCACACCAGCATCTTTGCTGTAGCCACTGCTATCTTTAAGCCTGGGGCTACTGATGGGAGCCTCGATTTACATGGGGTCCCTGGATTCAGCAAGGGTGGAAGGAAGCCAGGGCAGCAGAGGCCACGCAGTAGCTTGTCAATAGCAGAAGTAGAAGCCGAAGGGAGACTCCTCTTATCCCCTCCCTGAGGATATGTAGCTTTAATTAAGCCAATGAGATTTTTCCTACCCAGAGCTCTGAATCTTTTATCAGATGTTTCTTTTGCAAATATTTTCTCCCAGTCTGTGCCTTGCTTTCTCATTCTTTCGACATTGTCTTTTGCAGAGCAGAAGTTTTTAATTTTAATGAAGTCCAGTTTATCAATTATTTCTTTCATGGATCATGCTTTTGCTGTTGTATCTAAAAAGTCATCACCAATGCCAAGGTCATCTAGGTTTTCTCCTGTTTTATCTTCTAGAAGTTTTGCACTTTGCATTTAGGTTTATGATTCACTTTGTGCTAATTTTTGTGAAGGGCAAAAGGTCCATGTAGAGATTCGCTTTTTTTTCATGTGGATGTAAAGCTGTTACAACACCATTTGTTTAAAAAAACTATCTTTGCTCCATTGTATTGCCTTTGATCCTTTGTCAAAGGTCAGTTGACTATATTTATGTGGATCTATTTCTGGGCTCTCTATTCGGTCCTGTTGATATATTTGTCTGTTTTTTCACCAATACCACACTGTCTTGATTACTGTTGATTTAGAGAAAGTCTTGAAGTCTGGTACTGTCAATCCTTCAACTTTGTTCTTCTCCTTCTGTATTCAGAGCCCCAAATCTCAAGCAAGTAAAACAAAAATGATGGATGGTGAGACTGTATTTGAGAACCTTAGCATAAATATCCAGCTACTGAACCCTACTTAACATGACTTGATATTTTATAAAGCTGAAGATGATCAACTCCTAGTTATCCCTCCCTCCAATTTTGTCTTTGCTGTCTCACCCATCTGCTAGACTCCAACCACACTGGCCATGTTTAAGTTCCTTAATCTTGTCCAGATTTCCCTCTCCTCACAGCTTTCATGCATGCTATTTCCTCTGCTAAGAGAAGCAGCAGCAGAGAAGCCTTCCAGCTATGGCCTGGCTAACCTCCTCATCCTTCAGGTTTCAGATACAATAACCCCCAGTTGCTTGGTGGTAAAGAATCCACCTGCCAATGCAGGAGACACCAGTTCGGTCCCTGGGCTAGGTAGATCCCCTGTAGAAAGGAATGGCAACCCACTCCTGTATTCTTGGGCTTCTCAGGTAGCACCAGTGGTAAAGAACCCACCTGAGAATGGAGGAGACTTAAGAGAGATTCAGGTTTGATCTCTGGTTTGGGATCTCTTGGAGTAGAAAATGGCAATCTACTCCAGTATTCTTGCCTGGAGAATCCCATGGACAGAGGAGTCTGGTGGGCTCCAGTCCATGGAATCACACAGAGTTGGATGTAACTGAAGCGACTTAGCATGCAACTTTTTTTTATTAGGTCTTCCCTACTTTATACGGAGAAGGCAATGGCGACCCATTCCAGTACTCTTGCCTGGAGAATCTCATGGATGGGGGAGTCTGGTGGGCTGCAGTCCATGGGGTCACAGGGAGTTGGGCATGACTGGGCGACTTCACTTTCACTTTTCACGCATTGGAGAAGGAAGTGGCAGCCCACTCCAGTGTTCTTGCCTAGAGAATCTCAGGGACAGAGGAGTCTCGTGGGTTGCCGTCTATGGGGTCACACAGAGTCAGACACAACTGAAGCAAGTTAGCAGCAGCAGCAGCTACTTTATACTCTTCTCTTTATTTTTCTCTATAGCTTTTACCAGAATGTTAGTTACATTTTAATTTGTGTATGTTTTCAGTAATGTCTGTCTGTTCAAAAAAGGTTTTAGGTTTCATGAAGGGAGAGGTCATTTTTGCTTTGTTCCTTGCTATGCCTGAAGCTACTGACTTCTGGACAGTGGGCCTAATGGAGAGAAGATGTTCAAAAATTATTTGCTAAATGAATGCTGTATATATGTTGTTTTGATTATTATTCCACACTTGCATAATGGAAACATCTTTTCACATCAATAAGCATCAATCTATAATGTCATTTTCAGTGACACCATAATATTCTACAATAAGGATAGTGGTGATAATGATAATAGGGATCTTTATTTGAGAATTACTCTCCGCCAGGCCCTGATGTAAACACTGCACAAAGATCACACCAAACAGTGGAAAATTCTTAAAGAAATGAGAATACCTGATCACCTTATCTGCCTCCTGAGAAACCTGTATGCAGGTCAGGAAGCAATAGCTAGAACCGGACATGGAAAAACTGACTGATTCCAAATTAGAAAAGGGATTCGACAAAGCTGTATATGGTCATCCTACTTATTTAACTTTTATGCAGAGTACATTATGCAAAATGCCAGGCTAGAAGACTCACAAGCTGGAATCAAGATTACTGGGAGAAATATCAACAACCTCAGATATGCACATGATACCACTCCAATGGCAGAAAGATGCTTGCTCCTTGGAAGAAAAGCTATGGCAAACCTAGACAACATGTTGAAAAGCAGAGCTATCACTTTGCCGACAAAGGTCCATAAAATCAAAACGATAGTGTTTCCAGTAGTCATGTATAGACAGGTGTGAGAGCTGCACCATGAAGAAGGCTGAGTGCTGCAGAACTGATGCTTTTGAATTGTGGTGCTGGAGAAGACTCTTGAGGGTTCCATGATCAGTAACAAGATCAAACCAGTCAATTCTAAAGGAAATCAAGCCTGAATATTCATAGGAAGAACGGCTGCCAAAGCTGAAACTCCAATACTTTGGCCACCAGATGCAAAGAGCTGACTCATTGGAAAAATCCTGGATGTTGGGAAAGACTGAGGGCAGGAGGAAAAGAGGGCTGCAGAGAATGAGATAGTTGGATGGCATCACGAACTCAATGAACATGAATTCAAGCAAACTCAAGGAGATAGTGGAGGACAGAGGAGTCTGGCATACTACAGTCCATGAGGTTGCAAAGAGTCAGACACAACTTAGTGACTGAACAACAACAAAACCCTATGGCAGACGTTTGTATTATTCCTGTTTTACAAATGTGTTGAGACAGAAAACTTAAGTCACCTTCCTCAGAGTCTCATACCCTGTATCCTAGGCATTTTGACTTCAGACCCTGTGCTCTTAATCTTGATATTATACTGCAAAAAAAATTCTATTTTATTTTACCAAAGTTCTCACTGAGGCCCATTTAAGTTGCTTCAAACTTTTGGTCATTGAAAATTTTAGAATTAATTCCCAGTATTTTTGAACAATTATGCAATTATATTCAAAAATATTTTGCCAAGGTCTTAGCTAGATTTAACATTTTTCCATCAGTCACAGGAGAATACCCTTGCCCACATACTTTGACTTTTTAGAAATTTAATGAGAGAAATAGGGCCACGGGGTTTAGCAAACAAAAACAGAAAGCCCAGTTAAATTTAAATTTCAGATAAATAACAAGTTTTTAGTATATGTATGTTCTAGGAAATATTTGAGACACGTACTACTTAGTTATAACACGTGTAACATTTAGGACCTACTTACACTAAAAAAATTATTCATTGCTTATCTGAAACTCAAATTTGAATTCAAATCCAATTTAGCTGAGTGACCTGTGTTTATCTGGTAAGCTTAAAGAGAAAAGAAGTACTTCATTTAAATTTGTCTGCCTGCCTTTCAGTAAGTGCTTATTACAAAATGTATTTATGAAGCAATAGCTAACTGCTGGGTACTTTGATAGTAAAAAAAGAATATATAGTTCCTGATACCAAACAGTAAACTGTCCAGCAAGGGAGAAACACATCGTTAAATCTAACACAAGGTGGAGAGGACAATGACGAAGACAGGGATGTCCATGAGAGACACTGAATACCAGACAAGTGAGTATTCCTGTGTGCATGAGTGCTAAGTCACTTCGGTCATGTCCTACTCTGTGCAGCGCTGTGGACTGCAGCCCGCCAGGCTCCTCTGTCCTAAGACTCTTAAGGATGAATAGAATTTAGCTGCCCTCAGGGGTGGTGGAGTATTTCAGGAGGACAGGAGCATATAATCAAAAGCAAAAAGCAGCCTGGCTGTGTTGGTGACCACAAGCAATTGATAGGGTTGTAACCCAAGTGGGAAGCAGGGACTGATGAGAGACGAGCTTGGGGATTGAGATAGGAGCTGAATCATGAATGTGGTGTGCCTATGTGCTCAGTCGTGTTTGACTCTGTGACTCCATGGACTGTAGCCTACCCGTCTCTGTCTATGGAATTTTCCGGGCAAGAATATTGGAGTGGTTGCCATTTCCCACTCCAGGGAATCTTCTTAACCCAGGGATCAAACCGTGTCTCTTGCATCTCCTACAATGGCAACTCTTTTCTGCTAGGGCCACCTGGGAAGCTCCATGAATATGGATCATCGGAGCCACACAACTGAATAGAACAAGATTTGAAGCAGGACAGTAACAGGGACGCCCACTCTGCTGTCCAGAGTAGCTGCTGTTGTCTCTATGTCCCATTTCTGGTGTTAGCTCCTCTGAACCAACACCAGTTGATGACCGGGGGCATCTTCTCGGGACTGCTCTGGGAAAGAATACTGACCAACCCATGTCATTAATGCCTGTTCACTGTCTTCCCCCATGGGATTTCCTGAGGGCAGGAATCATTTCTTTGGCACATCTGCATCTGTAACATCCAATTACACATCACTTTTCCTGAATCCTAAATATTTGCACCCAGGGGTTGCTGCATTCATGATCTTCAGCTGGACCATATTCTCTCTACTTCTAGATCAGGACTTCCCTGGTGGCTCAGATGGTAAAGCGTCTGCCTACAATGCAGGAGACCTGGGTTTAATCCCTGGTTGGGGAACATCTCCTGGAGAAGGAAATGGCAACCCACTTCAGTATTCTTGCCTGGAAAATCCCATGGATGGAGGACCCTGGTAGGCTACAGTCCATGGGGTTGCAAAGAGTTGGACATGACTGAGAGACTTCATTTTTCANTAATCCCTGGTTGGGGAACATCTCCTGGAGAAGGAAATGGCAACCCACTTCAGTATTCTTGCCTGGAAAATCCCATGGATGGAGGACCCTGGTAGGCTACAGTCCATGGGGTTGCAAAGAGTTGGACATGACTGAGAGACTTCATTTTTCACTTTCTAGATCATACTCAACCTTCAGATGGACTACCAGTCCCTAAATACATTGTCATGAGCTTCTCTAGTGCCGAGAGCCCTCCATTAATCTCTTAGCCTGGAAATGAACTTCTTTTCCTAGAACCAACCAGTCTTCACTGTCTCCCACCAGTCTTCCAGCAGCCAGATGACTTCCACTTTAGAAAATGTCCAATGAGAGTGGTTTGTGTCAATGATTACCTTTAGCAGAGCCTTAGGTAGCAGATAGCACCCTTCTGGTCATCCTAAGGAAACGCTCTTTGGGGTGTCCCATGGCCACAGCTTTGGCTCTCTACTATTCCTTCATCTTCCTTCCGAGGCTCCTCTCCCAGATCATGAGGTTTCTCAATTTCTTAGGGAATAGTTTTCTGTCATTCCCCTTGCTGCTGTTCAGTTGCTCAGTGTCTGACTTTTTGTGACCCCATGGACTGCAGCACACCAGGCTTCTTCGTTATCTCCTGGAGTTTGCTCAAACTCATGTTCATCAAGTCAGTGATGCCATCCAAGCATCTCATCCTCTGTCATCCCCTTCTCCTCCTGCCCTCAATCTTTCCCACCCTCAGGGTCTTTTCCAATGAGTCAGCCCTTCATTTCAGATGGCCAAAGAATCAGAAGACGTATATAGCAGGTAGACATTGGTCCATTTTCACGTGTGCCTGGACGCTAAGCCTCTGTGACCACTCTCAGCAAGGATAACTCTGCTCTAGCTTTGCTGCTCTACAGACTGAAACCCTCGTAGCACTCGAGTGGGCCCCACTGCCAGCGTCCTGCTTGCCTCCTGGGCAGCTCTGGATGTGCCAGCCTGCCTTGGCTTCTGTGTCTCTCCAAGGCTGTGACTCCTTATGGCTTAATTGCAAGAACTTTGAGTCTGAAAAGCCTGGCTTGGAATCCCAGCCCAGTTGACTTTCTTTGTATTATTTAATTTAACCTGCTTCAGAATCCCATGATGACTGTGTTATCGTCTTTTGTAGATAGACAGACAAAAAACCAAAACACCTATGGGCCCCCAAAAGTTAAAGAAGTGTCTCAAAACAACCAAGCTAGTGAGTGGGCTATCTGGGATTCAAACCTGGCTTCTGTGATTTCGAAACTCATGTTCTGTCTTTCACATGGTCTCCAGGCAAGAACATTGCCCAGGGCCAGGGCAAATCCCTTTACTTTTATGAGTCTCAACTTCCTCCTGTCTAAAACAGAGTTAATAATAGGTTCATAAGAGCTGCCTCTCAAGATGTTTGTAGAGATTAAATAGAATTGTGTAAATTAGGCGCCTACCCTAGAGCCTGACAACTGTGCAAGAAATATTTCCTTCCAGCCTGGCTGTGTCCACCTGGGCAAATTTTCCCACGGCCTTAGCAAGGGGGCAGCTCTGAGGAGACAGTGGTTGTGTCAGCCACTCCAGCCTGGGAGGAGATGCTTTGGGAAGCACAGATGGATGAAAGCCCTTTTACCCAACTGTTGCAGAAAGGGGGACCCCTTCCAGGGCCCGAGAGTGGGCTGTTGTCTACCACTCAGGAATGAACTGTCTGAGGAGATGCATATGCTGACAAAGCAAGACGGGAAGGGATGCCTGGGCAGAGAAACCCAGGAGGGCTGCTCTGCCGCCTGGGCCGTAGTCTCAGGTTTTCTGGTGACGGGATTAGTTTCCTGGTTGTCTGGCCAGTCAGTCTCAGTCAGAGTCCTTCTTGGTGACGCACACATGGCTCGGTCAAGATGGATGCCACCAAGAAGGATCCTGGGAGGTGGTCGACACGTGACTCCTCCTTCCGACCTTTCCTGGACGCTTCCAATTGGAGGTGGCTTGTTAGTTCCCTGCGCCTTACCAGGACCTCCGGTCATAAAATAACTGACACACATGGTTACTATGCTGCCTGCCCAGGGTGGGCGGTTTCAGTCAGTGCGATTCGCCTAACAGAACCCCCAGGATGGAATGGGCAGAGTCCAGACAAGCACCGGGAAGACACCTTCTCACACATCAGGAAGCATCTCAGCCAGCAAGACGGTCTGAGACCTCACCTGGGACCTTCCCCACAGCACCAGGGAAACCAAATATCCATGAACCCGAGACGTCCCAGAACGTGACCACTAATGGGCTCAGCAAGGGTTTGAGAGAAATATTCTCTACTTTTTGGTACTTCTTATCTCCCCACTCCATCTGAGCATGCTCACGGCCCTGATCTGAGTTATGAGGACATAAATCTCCATCACAAATTTATTGCCATCATTTATCAGCTCCTGTTGCTCAATGGCCAAGTAGTTAATTTTAAAATGAAGTGCGGCTGTTTTCATTAATACCCTTGCATGAACTACCTATCAAAACACTCAAAGACAATTAATACCATGTTGCTGAAGTACTGAACCAATAAATATCTCCAGTCTTGGCTTGTCTCTGGCAGATAAAAGACATTAGACTCATCCCCTGTTTTAATAATATTCTCTCATTCTCTTCCTCTCCATAGCATCAGAAACATTTACACCTAAGANAATTGTGTAAATTAGGCGCCTACCCTAGAGCCTGACAACTGTGCAAGAAATATTTCCTTCCAGTCTGGCTGTGTCCACCTGGGCAAATTTTCCCACGGCCTTAGCAAGGGGGCAGCTCTGAGGAGACAGTGGTTGTGTCAGCCACTCCAGCCTGGGAGGAGATGCTTTGGGAAGCACAGATGGATGAAAGCCCTTTTACCCAACTGTTGCAGAAAGGGGGACCCCTTCCAGGGCCCGAGAGTGGGCTGTTGTCTACCACTCAGGAATGAACTGTCTGAGGAGATGCATATGCTGACAAAGCAAGACGGGAAGGGATGCCTGGGCAGAGAAACCCAGGAGGGCTGCTCTGCCGCCTGGGCCGTAGTCTCAGGTTTTCTGGTGACGGGATTAGTTTCCTGGTTGTCTGGCCAGTCAGTCTCAGTCAGAGTCCTTCTTGGTGACGCACACATGGCTCGGTCAAGATGGATGCCACCAAGAAGGATCCTGGGAGGTGGTCGACACGTGACTCCTCCTTCCGACCTTTCCTGGACGCTTCCAATTGGAGGTGGCTTGTTAGTTCCCTGCGCCTTACCAGGACCTCCGGTCATAAAATAACTGACACACATGGTTACTATGCTGCCTGCCCAGGGTGGGCGGTTTCAGTCAGTGCGATTCGCCTAACAGAACCCCCAGGATGGAATGGGCAGAGTCCAGACAAGCACCGGGAAGACACCTTCTCACACATCAGGAAGCATCTCAGCCAGCAAGACGGTCTGAGACCTCACCTGGGACCTTCCCCACAGCACCAGGGAAACCAAATATCCATGAACCCGAGACGTCCCAGAACGTGACCACTAATGGGCTCAGCAAGGGTTTGAGAGAAATATTCTCTACTTTTTGGTACTTCTTATCTCCCCACTCCATCTGAGCATGCTCACGGCCCTGATCTGAGTTATGAGGACATAAATCTCCATCACAAATTTATTGCCATCATTTATCAGCTCCTGTTGCTCAATGGCCAAGTAGTTAATTTTAAAATGAAGTGCGGCTGTTTTCATTAATACCCTTGCATGAACTACCTATCAAAACACTCAAAGACAATTAATACCATGTTGCTGAAGTACTGAACCAATAAATATCTCCAGTCTTGGCTTGTCTCTGGCAGATAAAAGACATTAGACTCATCCCCTGTTTTAATAATATTCTCTCATTCTCTTCCTCTCCATAGCATCAGAAACATTTACACCTAAGAACAAGATTAAATAGCTAGACCAGCCCATCACATGAATTTAAAAGGCTGTTGTTTCACAACATCTAAGTAATGCCTTCAAGCTATAGTCGTAAAGACAATAGACCTAAGGAGAAGGAACATTTCTGAAGATGATGCATCACCAGTACCAAAGCCTTTTGGCCTCAAAGTCTTTCTCAAATGCTTCACCTCTGATGGGAGCTGAAGCCCAGGTTGGTTAGCAGTCGGAGTCGTTGATGGAAATTGCAGACCACATTCCCACAAGCTCAAGACCTTTACAGAAAAAAAATTCTAGATTTTGACAACCTTGGAGTTACATCGGGGCTTCATGACTTGTGATCATTTGTTATTTTACTAAGGTATGATGGAGCCTGCTGTGAGAGTAATTTTTCTCTCTTTGGGGGATGCCTAGTAACAACCCCCCCACCACGCCCCCACTGCCGGCCCCCAACACACATCCAGCAGTTTTTCCTTAACCACTCACTTTCCTGGCCTACTGTGTGCCTAATGCCATCTTCAGCCCCGGGGATGCACAGGCACCTCAGTCTACAGGGAGCATGTTCGTATCACTTTTACTATTTTTTACTTGCCAGCATAATTTACACAACAACTCTTAAGAGGTAATAAAAAATTGGTTTCTTTGTGGAAGATAGCCCTGAAAAGAAATCCAAGTGGTGCCTTAAAAATATTTTTACTGCTTCCCCTGCATTGCTTAAATAATATATTCACTGTGGCAAAAGTTAGAAACTATAGGTAAGCCAAAGGAGAGTAATTAGCTCCCTAAATTCCACCACCCAGAGATCACCAGAGCTAACCTTTGCCTCCCACACACTCGGGCTCTCTTTTATAAGTATCCACCACTTTTACAAAAGCATGCTATTTCTCTGTGTGGTTGTCTGCCCCTCATCCCGTCTTAATAAGCGCAATGGCTGCCTACACGCTCAGCGTCCTGCTAGCACATGGGTTACATTTTAAGAACATACATGAGTTTGCTTGCTTAGCCCTCCATGTTTGGATATTGAGGTTGATTGCTGTCCTTTTCAAATTATAAACAGCTCCGTGGTTTTGTCTGTCTAGTCATCCTTATTACTAGATCTTGGTTCACAACCCTGATTATTTTCTTGAGGTAAATTCATTGAAATGGAATTTCTAGGTCAATCCACATGCACATTTTTAAAATTCTTGACATATGTGGTCAAGCTGCCCACAAAATGAGTGACAGTTTTATCTTCCAGACACTCATTTCCTCTGTCATGAGAAGACTCACCAGCTTTTCACAGTCATATTATAGAGACACACTACACCTTCCCAAAAAGGTGGGTTGGGAAGAGCCCCTGGAGAAGGCAAGGGCTATCCACTTCAGTATTCTGGCCTGGAGAATTTCATGGACTGTACAGTCCATGGGGCCTCAAAGAGTCAGACACAAATGAGGGATTTTAACTTTCACTTTCACTTTCAAACTACACCTGCTCCACCCTCTTGAAAGCATTAGTTGCTCAGTCATGTCCGACTCCTTGGACTTTAGCCTGCCAGGCTCCTCTGTCCCTGGAGTTCTCCAGGCAAGCATACTGAAATGGGTTGCCATTTTCTCCTCCAGGACATCTTCCCAACCCCAGGATCGAATCTGCATCTCCTGCATCAGGCGGATTCTTTACCACTGAGCCACCGGGGAATCCACGCTCTTAGTTAGCTCCATTTATGGGGGCAGGAACCGCCCCCCTCCTGCCCAGGGTTCCCTGTCCCTAGGGCTCTGCATCCCTGCCCTCCCCTGGTCTCAGTGTTCTCTTCTCTCAGTTGTCTTCTCTTTCTCTGTGAGCTCCTTCCACATTAAAAACACGGTCACCTACCAGAAACACAGATATAGAGAACAAATGTATGGACACGATGGGGGAAGAGGGGAGGTGGGATGAACTGGGAGACTGGGATTGATATGTGTACACTATTGACATTTGTGTAACATAGATAACTAATGGGAACTTATGGCACAGAGGATGAGATGATTGGATGGCATCACCGACTCAATGGACATGAGTTTGAGCAAGCTCCAGGAGACAGTGAAGGACGGGGATGCCTATCTGAAGTGCTGCAGTCCACAGGGTCATAAAGAGCAGGACATGACTGAGCAACTGAAAAACAACTGTATAGGAACTCTACTCAGTGCTCTGCTGTGACCTAAATGGGAAGGAAATCCAAAAAAAAAAAAGTGGGGATATATGTATATGTATAGCTGATTTACTTTTCTATACATTAGCAACTAACATAACATTGTAAAGCAACTACACTCCAATGAAAATTGATTTTTAAAAATGCTGTCACTTGTGTGATAAAAGAAGAAAGTCCCTTGATATCTGTTACAGACTGAATTGTGTCCCCTCCCCACATTTCTGTGTTGAAGCCCCAACAACCCCCAGTACCTTCAAACGTGACTGTATTTAGAGATGGAGACTTTGAAGAAGTGATTGAGTTACACAAGGGCTTCAAGGTGGACCATAAGCCAGTCTGACTAGTGCCCTTTTGAGAACAGGAAATTTGGCTGCAGACTGAGATGCACGCCTGCAGAGGGAAGACAACACAAGGACAAGACGAGAAGGCAGCCAAGAGCGAGGCCTGCAAAGAAACCAAACCTGCAAACACCTTGGTCTTGGACTCCAGAACTAGGAGAAAACAAATTTCTGTTGTTTAAGCCTCTGTCTGTAGTGTTTTGTTATGGCAACCAGAGCAGAGCAATGCAACCTCCCTACACAAAACCTTTTCCAAGGCTATGCTTCTGGCACCAAACTTAACCTTCTTTTGCTCCATCTCACCATACCGCACATGGCAATCTGACTTCTGCTCCAATTTCAAGAGACAGTTGCCGCCAAGGTTACAAACAACTTTCACATTACCAACCCAATCAACACGGTGCCCAGCATGGACAGGCACTGTGCGGGTATAGAAGGAGCTGCTGTTGTAATCATTTGAGTAAGAGATGCCAGCTCAGTCTGTCAAATTAGAGAATAAGATAATAAGTATGTCCATATTATTTCTCTACAAAATGCCTATAGTATTTTCCAAAATATACGTAGAAGAGATGTACATAAGCATGGTAGACTTATTTGGAAAATAGAATAGGCATGCCCACCAGGGGCTCGGTCTTAAAGAGTCTGCCTGCAATGCAGAAGACGAGGGTTCAATCCCTGGGTCAGGGAGATCCCCTGGAGGAGGACATGGCAACCCACTCCAGTATTCTTGCTTGGAGAACCCCATGGACAGAGGAGCCTTGTCGCAAAAAGTCAGACATGACTGAAGCGGCTTAGCACACATGCCCACCATAGATTATTTGGAAGACACAGTGCAATACCTTGACCAATTTCTCCCAGGTNATTCTTGCTTGGAGAACCCCATGGACAGAGGAGCCTTGTCGCAAAAAGTCAGACATGACTGAAGCGGCTTAGCACACATGCCCACCATAGGTTATTTGGAAGACACAGTGCAATACCTTGACCAATTTCTCCCAGGTCTTTTTTTTTTTTTTTCCTTTCTTTTCTATCTATGCAGAGGTTGTTTGCTTACTATAGACTGCAACATATTCTTGGTAGGATTATTTTGCATCCATCTGTCTCCTGCTTCAGTTGCATTATAACATTTGGTACTGTTTCTGGTGGTGAAGGAATTCACAAGGATTAAAAGTAGGTAGGTTAAGAAGCAACCCCTGGACTGTGAGCCTGGAACATATCCCCCACCTCCCACCCACAGATGTCCAGGTGTATGACCGAAGGCTCTTTAGAAGTTGGCAGTGATGCCAAATGCCGTTGAGCAAAGAGGGTGAGTCAGGCAACAGCTCTTGCAGCAAGCACCTGGCATGACCAGGGCTTGGTTGCAGTAGGGATGTCTCTGTCCTCAGCTGGGTGGTTGTTTCCCTCTGGAAGGAGGGGCTTCAGAGTATCTTCCACAGATCCAGAGAGAGGCGGCTCTGGGCATTTGAAAGCAGATTTATGGTCTTAAGCACTGAGACTCCCNTTCACCCAAACTCACATCCATCGAGTTGGTGATGCCATCCAGCCATCTCATCCTTGGTCGTCCCCTTCTCCTCCTGCCCCCAATCCCTCCCAGCATCAGTGTCTTTTCCAGTGAGTCAGCTCTTCGCATAAGGTGGCCAAAGTCTTGGAGTTTCAGCTTCAGTATCATTCCTTCCAATGAACACCCAGGGCTGATCTCCTTCAGAATGGACTGGTTGGATCTCCTTGCAGTCCAAGGGACTCTCAAGAGTCTTCTCCAACAACATAGTTCAAAAGCATCAATTCTTCGGTGCTCAGCTTTCTTCACAGTCCAACTCTCACATCCATACATGACCACTGGAAAAACCACAGCCTTGACTAGATGGACCTTTGTTGGCAAAGTAATGTCTCTGCTTTTTAATATGCGATTTACAACTCTGAAATCCTGGCAGCAACCAAATGCCCCTCAACAGGGGAACAGTGCACCCACACCAACCACAGACCATGGACCACCCGCACCGACCGCGGACCACCCGCACCAACCGCGGACCACCCACACTGACCAGGGACTGGGGTGCATCCACACCAACCACGGACCACCCACACCGACCGGGGACTGGGGTACACCCGCACCAACCACGGACCACCCACACCAACCGGGGCCTGGGGCGCACCCACACCAACCACAGACCACCCACACTGACCGTAAACCACCTACATCAACCACGGCTTGGGGCACACCTGCACCGACCGTGGGCCACCCACACCGACCGTGGACCAGGGCGCGCCCACTAAGAGTTACAGGAGCCACACACTGAGATGGAAAATGACCACAGGATAATGTGCAGCTGAGAAGCCAGGACACAAAAGTACCAGAAGGAAACAACTTTGTAAGAAAACAAGACAAAAGACTATTTTTAAATGGTTGTGTCTGCTCTAATAAGAGACACATTTAACTGTGGGCCGTTTGATGGCGTGTGCTCCGCATCTGCTGTCTCATTTAAGGCCGCCAAGCCTGACAAGGAAGGTGCTGATTATCTTCAATCTCACGGACGAGGACCAGGAACAACAACCTGCCCACGGCCCGGCCACCTCTCAGGATCAGGGCAGCGACATTCCAGGTGCTAACCTCACTTCTCTCTGTAATTCTCCCCTGTCATATCCCCCCTTTCCCTCACTTCTGTAATGCTGACTCACCACCTCTAGCGTTCTGAAGTAAGTTCACAGATGCACAGACATGCTGTACCAGCAAATGTGAATGGAGAGGCAGCTGGGTTGACTTCAATTGTGTATATACCCTTATGCTTTCATTCAGAGCCTATAAATATTTTCTATTTCTCCCTGAAGGGATGAATGGTCATCAAACTCAGTCTCACACAGCTGGCTCACAATTGAAGGATCAGTCTGCATCACTGTCGAGTTCTAAATATTTATGCCACCTCCTCACCTCCTGTACATTTAACAAACAAAAGCTCTTACATTTTAGACAGTAACTCTCTGAGAGAGGGAGTATATTTTACCAAAATTTAAAGGCAGACGATCCAAACCCTCCCCAAACAACAACTACCGGCCATGATGAAGGGAGCTGGGAAGCACTAAGGACTTTTGCGAACAGGGACCAAAGCGTATTCGCCCCTGTGCCCCCGGCTCCTCGCCCGCTGCCTGGCACATGAAGGCAGATCCATAAATGTCTGCTGAATTGGATTTCTCCAACTGCTGTGCAGCAAAACTGGCTCAGCCACGGAGAACAGCAAGCAAATGGGCTTATCACCCGCTGCTTCAGAACAAAATGAATAAAATTGTGGACACAGCATGAACCAGCATCTGATCCTAAGAATCAATTTTTCTTATCTCCACAGATATGCTCACAACAAAATACAGAGATTGAGGAAAAACTGACTGCTGACTTGTATTTTATGGGAGTTTAACTCTTTAACTGTCCAAGCCAGAGAACAGCCTGTCTAATGCAATGGCTAGACAAAAGGGTAATCTCTCCTTGACCTGAAGTAAGACAAATTCAGAGGCTTGTAGTCCATTTGGAGCTGGCCTGCTCTATGATTCCAGCATGTCCCCCACAGTCAGGGACCTTATTAGGAACATAAGGGTGTGAATGGAAAGGCCCTGTTCTCAGGTCAGCCATATCCCTGGGAGGCCGGGGCTGAGTTACTCAACCTTTCTCAATCAGCTTCCTTCTCTGCAACAGTCACACTAACCTCACAAGACTGCCTTTAGGTTTCAGTGATTCAGGTCTCAGAGGATGCTCTCTCCACAGTGAGGCAGACATTACTGCTGTCATGATGTGTATACGGGAGGGGCAGGGCAGAGGGTGCAGGAAGCCCTGGGTTCCTGCTACACTGGCAGGCTAACTTTCCCTCTTAGACGAACTGTCATACTCCTGTCATCTCAGTTCAATAAGTATCTGGGTGGCTTCTAAGTGCCAGGAGCTGTGTTGGACTCAGGGCACACAAAGATACAGCAAGTGACATGAAAATGGCATTTCAGAGCAGCCGAGGACTCCTGATGTGGAAGTGGTCAGGAATAGGAGCTCAAACTGGAAGTTGACATGCGCAACATAATATTTATTTTAAACAGGTTTTTCTTTAAGATATAATTCACATACCATATAATTCTTATATAAAGCACATAATTCTGTTTTTTTAGTGTATTTACAGGGTTATGCAACCATCTAACTTTAGACCATTTCAGCCTCCCTAAAAGAAACCCTATACCACCAGCAGTCACTTTCCTTCCCTGCTTCCACCCTCAGCCCCACACAGAGACTAATCCACTTTCTCTATATGTAGATTTTTCTATTCTGAACATTTTATATAAACTGCACAACACAGGGTCTCTTTCGATTAGCATGATGTTTTCAAAGGTCATCATGTTGGAGTACCTGTCAGTACTTATTCCTGTTTATGGCTAAATAATGTTCCACTGGGTGGATGTACCATATGTTATATATCCATCTCTCAGCTGATGGGCAATTGGGCTGCTCTTACTTTGGGGCCTTTTTTTTTTTTTTTTAAATGAATAACACTGCCGTGAACATTTGGATAAGAGTTTTTGTGTGGATATATATTTTCATTTCTCTTGGGTAGGTACCCAGGAGTAGAATTGCTGGGTCACATAGTTGCTTTAAGTTTAATATTTTGAGAAACTGCCAAACTGTTTTTTCCAAAGTGGCTATATTATTTACATTCCTTCAGCAATATATGCAGGTCAACTTCTTCACAGCTTTATCAACACCTGTTCTCATTTATATGATGATCATAGGCTTTGGGTGTGAACTGGGGTCTACCGATGAATGCTGCTGAGCACCTTTTGATGTGTTTATCTGCTATTTGTACGTAAAGTGGGCTTTCCTGGTAGCTCAGTTGGTAAAGAATCTGCCTGCAATGCAGGAGACCCTAGTTTGACTCCTGGGTCAGGAAGATCCACTGGAGAAGGGATGGGCTACGCACTCTAGTATTCTTGGGCTTCCCTTGTGCCTCAGTTGGTAAGAATCTGCCTGCAATGCAGGAGACCTGGGTTCACTCAATCCCTGGGTTGGGAGAAGAGAAAGGCAACCCACTCCAGCATTCTGGCCTGGAGAATTCCATTGACGGCAGAGTCCATTGAGTTGCAAAGAAATGACAAATGACGCTGAGCACCTTTTCATGTGCTTATTTGCTATTTCCATTAATTCCTCTCAAAAAATTGTCTATTCACATCCTTTGCCCATTTCTTTATTGGGTTACTTGTCTTTTTACTGTATTCTAAGAATTCTTTAAACATTCCAGACATAAGTTCCTTATCAGATAAGTGATTTGCAAGTATTTCTTTTCATTTCATAGGCTGTCTTTTCACTTTCTTGACAGTTTTGTTTGCAGCATAGAAGTTTTAATTTTTATATAGTCCCATTTATTTACTTCTTTTGTTGCTTTTGGTATATATTTAAGGAAACACTGTATAATTCAAACGGACTCTTCTAAAAGTCTTAACGGTTCTAGCTCTTACATCCATGATCTGTGTGTGTGTGCTCAGTCACGCAGTCGTGTCTGACTCTTTGCAGCCCCAGAGGCTATATAGCCCGCCAGACTACTGTGCCCATGGAATTTTCCANTAACGTCCATTTACAATGGTTTTTCAGTAGACCTATACTTCTCAAGCATAGGAATATGCTATACCATTGAAAGAAAAAACAAAACAAAACTGTATTTAAATACTTACAAAAAAAAAAAAGGAAACAGGAAAGTTTTAAACTTAAATCCAGTTCCTAAAGGGAGAGGGGGGTGGGGAAGAAAGAAAAGCCGTTCTATGGAACGCTGCCTTTATAATGAACAATCAGAAATTTCACTAGGCTAATTTGACAGAAATTTTTCCTCATTTAAACAACATTACAAAAGTCCTGCATTATAAAATAGGGTAGAATAAATCAGTGTAATCAATAAAACTATACAACAATACAAATTACATATCTTCTGAGTGGGCAGTTAATCTCTCTCTTTGCAGTCATGACTACAACATGCTCACTAAAAACAACTAAAACTGCCCAAACTATTGCTTAGTTTGTTTTGTTTTAAAAAAAGGGTGCAATTTTATTGTATATACAACCAATTTACTGGTAATACCTTGGCTTATCGCAAGGCTCTGACAAAATGTTTGTCTAGGCTTTTTTCCCTTCACTGTGAAGCACTGAAAGCTGCTATTTTTTTTCTTTTTTTTTTCTTTTTTCTTTTTTTAGTGCACATATGTCATAATAAAGTAATGCCCAGCTAAGTGCTATAGGGGAAGGCAAAGTATGCTGGCTGGCTAGAGGAAGTGACACCATATACTGACAATCACACCATACAACAGCGCCAAACGACTATTCAACCACTTATCAGACACATATGAAAGTCCAAAATGTTTTATTTTATTTTTTTTTCCTTAAATAGAGATAACCAGTAAACAATTTTCAGAACTTGGAAGTTTAAAAACGTGCATATAAAAATGGGCATCATATACTTTGTATTGAATGTGGATTGACTGCAGTCTGCTAAGAAAAATGGGGTGTGGGAGCTGAAGAAAAGGGAAGTTGTCTTTTTTTTTTTAAGGCTTGCTTGTGAAAGGAACAGTTGTAAAAACAAAATTGCTTGAAGCAGGGTCAGCTTAGTGCTTCACAGTTTGACTGCTTCTCTAAGAGGAGCCCTTCCTGCGCACGTGCATTCAAAAATCACAAAAAAAGTACAAAGACAGACACCTAAAACACACTGCGTCAAGTGCAGCACCGACTTTGGTCAAATAAAAAAAATAAAAGAAAAATTAATCGTCGCTAAGCTTTCCTACACGATATAAGCAGGTATTGCATATTTTCATATATCTGGGGGCGGGATAGGGGGAAATAAAGGAAGACTCCAAATAAATTGTAAAATGCAGCAACATCCAAAATACTGATATTCTAAGTATCTACAGATCTCAGAATAGCACTGCCACTGACCACAGAGGACAATAAAGACTACTCCTATCTGCGGGACAACTAACTCTCTATTGAGTCCTAGATGTTGAAACTGACAATGGCTGACATAAAAGTCACATTTACAAAAAGTGTCTCCAAATGCTTGACTAGGGAAAAACCCCTTTCAATAGAGGAGCATGTGCAACAATTCCACAAATAATCGCTATCCAGGGCAAGGCACATTGATATGGAATTTTTGTTTTCGTGCAAATTAAGGAAAAAAAACAAAACAAAACAACATTGTTTCGGGGTGGGGGGGAAAGATGAGGAGCAAAGTGTCTTCCCAAGAATTTCAGTTACTTGATTGTATAGGACAGTAGTAGAACCCTTCTGAAGGGCTGAAAAACATAGTTTAAAGGCAAGTGCCTAGAGTAGGGATTACAATATTGTGTCTTAATGCACTCTACTTTATCCTACGTTAACTATATAAAAATTAGTTACTAACACTAGAACATGCAGAGACTTTCTCTGATCAGCAGGGCTCGCCAACCAGAACGTATATATATGTATAGTATAGGAAACCTTCTTGAAGTTGCATGGGAAGCAAAGGGGTGCTTCGCTGTCTGGTAGAAAAATCACTTGCACTTTTTTTTGTTATTTTTTTGTTTGTTTTCTGTATTTTTTTTTTTTACATAAGATACAGGACATTTGGGGGTGCAAACATTTTTTTCCCTAACAAGTACCCTTGATCTGAATGGGCACCAGCATTTGTCTCAGTATTGGTTTCATTATTATTATTAAAATTATTTTCCCATAGCCCAGTTCAGGGGCACAAAGGTCTTTAAATTTTCTGGACAATCTCTGGAACAATGAAGTGTCTGATAACTGATAAATCCTATGTTGCCAGATACATGTAAAAATTTTCAGAATTGGCATAATCCATTCTAGTGACTTCTAGCTTATAAAATTAACAGATACCATGATTTTATTTTAGTTATGTGCTTTGATAACAGAAAATAATTAATTAGCATTTAATGTAGTTAACATATTGTGGTAAAAGCACCATTAGATTTGTTTTTTTGTTTTTTTTTTTTTTAATTTTCCTTCAGTTTTTAAAGGGATACAAGTTTAACAATAAAAAACATAAAAAGCAAAAATAGCTCCCCTTTTTCTTGCAAGGCTGTTTTTTACCCCAATAATTTAGAGTCCTGGGGTGGAAGGACTTGAAAAACAAAAATAGAATTTTCAACAATCTCTATCTTACAAAGATATTTAGCTATCCAATGAAATTGCACTTTACTCAATTCAAAATTCGATTGTTTTGATTGATTCCTGTCAGTTTCTGTCAAAACAGACCATCTTCCCCATTTCCATGTGAATTTGTGTCATTGTTGAAATTGTTGAAAAAATGTTTTTTTTTTAAAATGTAAGTGCAGCATTTCAAAACTTTTAAAAAACTGAATAGTAGTAGTAGTAGTTTGCCATTTTCGGAATTATTCTGCAACGTGAGTGGATTCACTGTCCTTCCGGGCCATGTTATCTAGTTAACGGCTGACTGCTGAACCAAACCAAACTAAAAGAAAAAAACAAAAAAGGAACATAACTGCGATTTCTTTTTCCAATATGTTACAGAAAAACATTGCCCTTTGACTGTCCCGTAAGTTATATATATTGCAGATCTCAGCTACTACAAAAGATTTAGTTCTCCAAGTGCCTCCTGATTGCTCAAAGAGGCTCACACCGGTATGGGTAAATTCATGAAATACTGTGAAACAGCGGGCTCCGTAAAGAAAGTGTGTTACAACAGGAAGTCAGTGAGCAAGGGTAGACCTTCTTTAGCCACACTGCCTAATGCTCACGCAACCACGGAAACACCTCAAATGTTACAAAGCCCAACCATTTCCAGCACCATATGAGAAAATTACAACAGTTCCTAAAGTATTAAAAAAAAAAATCCCAAAAGGTTATGGCCTTTGCTGTTGGACCATAATGCTTGTTGTCTCCATGTACAAGTTGATTTGATTCTCCCCTTCCAGTGACAGTGAAGTTGTAACCGCGCTGGGTTGAGGATGCGTCCATGTTACAGAGTTGAGAAGGGGTCAGGTGGTCTGTCTGGTGGATGGTGGGACGCTGCAACTTTTATCCCAGGTACCAGGACTGGAAGACAAGAGGAAAAGTGCAATTAGAGCTGCAATTTGGAAAATAACACATTTTAACTGTGGCCATTCCACTGGTGAAATCAAGATCTATGTTAGGGGTAAAGGGCGGTTTTCACCAGTAAAAGTAAAGGAATGATAAACAGTAAAGCTTTCGACTCTGAAACTGATCTTACTTTTCTGAAACTGAAATTCAGTGTCTTTGCTGGGGGCTGCCCATGTTCTGAGTGTAACTTGCACAACCAAGTGTTTACGCCTACTTGAAACACATGCATGGTAGGGATGCTCCGATCCGGTGAGGGCAGCTGTAGCGGAGCAGGAAGCTCTATCACCTGGTTTTTGATTGAACCCTCAGCGCCTAGCTCAGTGCCTGGAATACAGGCTTCTGAACAAAGAAGAGTGGAATGAATGGGTGAGGGGAGAGGTTTTATATCATCACGGATGTCTTTGATGAATCTCACAGCATCTCCTTTTCAACGAGAAGTTATTATAATATTCTTGTAACGGGCACAGAGGATCAAAAGCGATAGAAGAGTAAATGGAGCTCAAGTAGGACAAGCGCTGTACCAAAATTCCTGGGTGACTCTGGATAAGTCATAGCATCTCTCTTCTACTCAGTCCCCTTAGATGTGCATGAGGTAGATTTTATGATGTAAAATGCTCCTTTTCGCTCACTATTTCTAAAATAAAATTTTTACAAATGACATATAATTGTCAACTGGTATCAAAGATTTCACCATACTGTCCAAAGGAAAAAACGAGACCCCCTGCACAGCCCTCACACGTGCTTCTGCTCCTTTGACGTTTATTTACAGCCTTGCATCTAATTGCCAGGCCCAGTTACCAGTTGTCTTTTCCTTTCATGAGCCTTAGGTGGTTAGCTTTGGGCAGCAGCCTGGTGATACATCGCTCTATATGCTGGCACTTCTTTCTCTGTTAGCTAAACATAGTGGTCAGTTATGATTCAGGATCAGAGTCAGTTTCTCAAGTCAAATAAAAAAGTACATGGCTTTTGCCAACTTTTCTCTAGAGCTACCCTACCAAATTCACCACATTGATTCACAGAAAAATCATCAACCTCAAGCAAAATTAAATGCTTCTGAAACCTCTGAGTTGAGAGTATCAGAAAGGGTTGCATTTGGGTTGATTCAGTCAGATGAAGGCTCATCCGTGTCCAAGAGATTCAATTAGGTAAAGCGAGGACTCGTTTGATTCCAGGATAAATGGCAAAATGATAGCTACATGGAGGTTGGGATAAGATTTCCTAGTCACACAAGCTACCTTTGATTTCCAGAGGACTTGAAGGGAAAAAAAAAAAAAAAGAAAAACCTGAAGTCTAAACAGAAAAACTACTCATCCTGTATACTTTCAGATGTTATTCTTTGACCACATGCTTTGAGGAGCACAATAAAGCCTCTTGTGTCCTGAAAGGAAATCATCCTGGCAAATAAACAGGGCCTAAATCGAACTGGACAAAAGAAAGAAGAGCGGGGAAGAGAGGAATCAGGAGGCAGTCTCCAAACTGTATTTCTAGCCGGACTCCCGCATAGCTGACGCAGATCCGAGTTAGAGCCAAGTTCTCCCTGGAACCAAACCGTCTCAAACTTTGGATGCGGCGAGTCACGCTGACAATGTCTGTTCTCACACTTTCTAAGTCAGTTTGTGAAATTCCAGACTTTAAATCTGACGCTGCATCGTAGTTCTCAAAGCAAGCGCCTGGGACTCAGGGAGTCAGTAGGGGGAGCAGTTTTCCACTCCACAGTTTCTGGACACAAGCTCAGTGCACTACAAAAATCTGCAGTGCCTCTACACTTCTCTTAAAAGGCAAAGCAAAGGAAAAAAAAGTTTCTTCACACATCTTACTATTCAGTGTGTGCTTTGCCGACAAGGTTACCCCAGAGCAGCTCTGTAATCCTTCACTGAAATAGGCTTTATTGATTGCTCTGGTCTATTGTTCTCTTTTCAAGTCCCCCAAGTTCAAGTTCATCCTGGTGTTACATCATGTCTGGTTGCTAAGAGCAACCAGACAGACCCAGACGTGACTATCATTAGCAAGAAACCCTCCGCTCTCCTCCCACCAACCTTCCAGTGGCTCTGACGTAGCAGGCCCACTGCAAACACATTGAAGTATTTATTCTGCCTAATTTATGACCTACCCAGCAAGCGAGACCCCCACTCCAAAAACCAACACTGTTGTATATTTAATTAATCTGTCTTTCTCTGGCACTTGGGAAAGTTAGACAAAGGACTAATTATTGTGTTTCACTCTCCACACTTTTCTTTTGGGGGTGTGTGTGTGTGAATATTTGCATGGGAAAGAACACTACAAGCCCAGCATTGCTGTCCCCCCGCCTCCTTTTCTTTTTGCCCTATTGACATTTCATGAAATACTTTAGCTGCTTAAGGGAATTAGAAAAAAAATGCGATGTGAATGTTACTCCTTCTGAGTTGGTATTCAGAAACACAAATCAACTCATGACATGTTTAAATTTAAATGCTAACCACACACTCTCAGAGTTACTTTAAAGGTTAGTTTTTAATCAATAGAAGTTGCTGACTCCAGGTTTTTGAGCTGCGCAGTGCAGCTCTTGGGCTTTTGTCTAACGTTAAAGCTTTCAAACTTTTTTTTTTCCTTGAGATGATTTTAGCAATGATTTGCAGACACAGAAGACTATTGTGCTCTGACCAGCAACATGTCACCAGAGAGAGTTGCCCTGGGGTGGGGTGTCAATATGACTCCTGAAGGCCTGGGTTGGGGGTCTTTAATAAGCCGTGAAAAAAACTTAATTAACCCTTTCAGGCCCAAACCAAAACCTATTCTTAAACTTTTTCACTCCTGTAATTTGACCATTAGTCCTTATTTCAACATTACACTAATCTTCATGACAATTAACCCAGCTACTTGACCAAGGCTTTCCAGAATGGGAAGTCAGCTGGTTAGGGGAACTACACAGGGAATTTTTTTCCCTTTTGAATGAGGGCTCCTTGATTAAATCATTTATTCATAGTGATGGCAGATAAGCAACTATAATACTAAAAAATAGAACCCATTCATTTCATCAAATGTTCTCACGACCAGTTTGTAGCTGAAGGCCTTCCTTAATTCCATTATGATGAGTGTGATAATTGCACATGTCTAAGCCACTCGATTGTTAAAAACTTCCATGAACTATGAAAAATGTGCAATGGACAAGATTATGTTTGTAAAAGCCCATTTTTCTCTTGTGATATTCTCTTACAAAATCTATAATTCAAGCAGTGCAAGTTGCAAAACATTACTTGATGAATAATTCTGGGCATTTTCTTGTTGGGTTGTACAAGAAAAATATGAAAGAAATCTGAGGTTGTTAAATTGTTGGGGTTGAGAAGCAAATCACTGGGAAAATGTTGCCACATTAAACAAAATTCATTGATGGAGAGTCAAAAAATTGTCTTCAGATATTTACTAACACAAGCTTAGGTTTCATACGGCTTCTGCCTTTATATTTTATTGCCCTTTAATCTAACCTACTGTATCCAGATGGACTACAAAGGAACTCCTGTCCCTTATCTACAGTGAATTTCAATATTACAATACAATATCAGAAGATGTTATCTTGATACATTTACATTAAGGAAGTAAACACAGAGCTTTGATCTATTTTTTCTTTTTTTTTTTCCTTGGGAACTCTCAGCTATAGTTGTTTGGGAGGTCCATAAATCCACACTCCCACAGAGGCTAGAGTTAAGGAAAATTACTGTTACATTCAGTGTCTACAGCTTGGGATGTGCTAGGGTGGTGAGGAGGGGGCTGGAAGTGGGGCTGATTGTCCTCTCTCCGTGTTCAAGGTGAAACATCAAAAGAAATCTGCAGTCCAGGACCAGAGCTCAGCTTTCCTCTTCTCCAGTCAAATAAAGAAGTAATCTCATCAGGTTAGAAAGTGCTGACTAAGGATTTAATAAAGTGCCTGCAGATGTGGCGTCTCTAAGGTATTCCACTCATGTAATGCAAAACAGCTCCACACTGAATGTGCTTATAAAATTTCATTTAACCATTGCAGCATGACTCCCCCCCACCCCCACCCCCACTTTTTTCTAAGGAGTTTTATCACACTTCCCGCCCCTTAATTTACAGCTCCATGAAAGTTCGAATCCCATTCTGCCAGGATTCTGGAATACTCACAGTAGTCACGTTTTATGAACCATAAACAACATCTATCCGGCTTCATCGCAAGCAGGAAGCCTGAAATGGCACTTGGTACCTTTGACGGTGGCAGTCTCTTTCCTTTCCTATCTGAAGGGGAGAGCAATTTTAGGAAACCGAGGCTATTTTCCAAAATTTGGTCATAAGGGTGCCTAAAACATGGTTGATGAAGGCTCAGTTTCTTTAGTTAACATCAAACATTCTAATGTAAATAATGAATTTTAAAATGGCTTTTATATGCACTTTTGAGTAAAAGGGCAGGATGCATATTTCAAAAACAAAAGGAAATGCAAGTCTGTTTGAGATAGCTGTATTTTACTTTAACCAAAAAAAAAGAGGGTGCTGCGGTGGGGGGTGGGGAGGGCGGAACAGACTGTGACGCAGCAGAATCTGTTTTTCAAATCAAAAAGTTAAACAAAAGGCCTCAAGGGCAAAGTTGAACACCGCGGAAGGAGGTTGTTAATGTGGAATCCAGAACTGGGTGTGACACTTTGCTTTCTTCTCCAGGCAAGGTGGGTTATTTCAGGACATTTCACACACAGAAAGCAGAAACATGCAAATACAGGGAGGCCTCTGCCCCCACTCTCCACTCCTTCATACTCCATCAGCCCCTGAAGAGGATGCTGCCAACTAGCACTGCAGGAGTTGCGGTCAACATCTTGACTTCTCTCTGGAAGAGATGCTATCTCTGCTGGGTCACTAATCCAGTTAGTCATTTTTGGCTTCCTGCTCTTCTTTGGATGAGTGAAAGCCCACTGTTTAGCCCAAATGAGTTGTCCTTGGCAAATCAGCCAGAAGCCGGGTAGCCTCCCCTGCCTCCTTCTGATTCAGTGGAAATGGACAAGGCCTTGAGGTCCACTCCTGGTTTCTGACGTTATATACCTCATTTGGGAGTACTTCACTTATTTAACAAGTGTTGAGCATCCTACTGTGTGCTTGATAACACTAGGCTCTGGGAATATGAGTACAACAGATATGGTACCTGCTCCCAAGGAGTTGTCCTGCAGAAAGAAGGTCCTGGATCTTAGACTTAAGTATCCTTCAAGAGACCAGTTACCCTGCTAGTCTCATAGCTGGATGTTTGAAAATGTAAATCAGTTGACAGAGGCTGAGTATTCAGTGTCCAAGGGACCCAGGACTGAGTCCTGTTTTTTCCACTGACTAGTTGTGTGACTTCAGGTAAGCATGACTCTGTCCTTGGGCCTCTAGAAGACGACTGTAGGGCCATTCTTCATTGCATGGGGATACTGGTTTCTTCTGACAAAGGTGACACCCTGTACCCAGGTGTCAGTTATTGGTCTTGCCAGCCACAGGCTGTGATCTCTGCAGCCATTTTTCTTGTCTGATTTTGTTAAAGAAAGCCTGCTTTCAATAATGCTAAACCCAAGATTTGTTTATTGTACAGGAAGTTATTAAAGCAGTAATGGGCATGATTGGCCCTGCTCACCTTTGCGGCCTTATCTTTTCGCTGCTTATACTCAACGCTTGTGCTGTGTTATATTTCTTCCAGGTCCCCCAAAGCCAAATGCTTTCTCCCTGCTGGAACTTGGCAGAGCTAGCCCTCCCTCCTTGGCTTTGCTCACACTTGCTAGTCCTTGCTTTCTCAGATTAGCAGTCCCTTCTTCCAAAGGGTCTTTCTCCAGGCCTCTAGTTCCTGGGTTTACCTCTGTCACAGTCACTGAACTGTAATTGCCTATTTTCTGCCCAAGAAAACAAACTGACTTCTTGTGTCTTGCCTGGTGACTTAATAAACACTGTTGAATAAAGGAAGAAATCTCCAAGGTTCCAAAAGTGAAAAGTGAAAGTGTTAGTCCTTCAGTCGTGTCCAGCTCTTTGCGAGGCCATGGACTGTAGCCCACCAGGATCCTCTGATCATGGAATTCTCCAAGCAAGAATACTGGAGTGGGTTGGCATTCCCTTCTCCAAGGGGAATCTTCCCAACCCAGGCATTGAACCTGTGTCTCCTGCATTAGCAGGCAGATTCTTTACCATCTGAGCCACCAGGGAAGCTCAAAGATTAGTGTCAATTACCCCAACAAGCTGTTTGGATGGGTGGCTTCTAGAATGGCTGTGCCAGATCCCTGCTCACGGCTCACGCCCTCATCTCCCTGAATGACAGGTGCTCTCCACAGAGACATGCAGGTCTCCACAAGCCACCCCAGCGAGTTCTGATTGAAGAGCTCTTGCAGTGGGGCCAACTGCAGCCGGAGTATGTGCGATAGCTTTGTAACATGGACGGCTGCCTGCTTACTACGAGCGCAGAGGAGCTGTCCAAACCACTACTCCCTGGAGAGTGACCATGCCGTTCCCGGCCAAGCCCTCCATTTGGTTCAGACCTCAAGACGGGAAAACACTAATCTTTTTACTCCATAAGCCATCCAGCACCTCCAAACCTTGAGAGTACATACACAATCCAATTATTCCAACAGTTGTTCCAGAGTCTGACTCGTTCACCGTATTCCAACTTGCTCGAGTGTCTGCCTCACCATCAAGCAATGTTCTTTTTTCTGGCCTCCCTTTACATGTTTATCAAGTAATCTTTTACCTCACGAAACCCAAGACTTCTGAATTAAAAACGGCACTCTATTCACTCACATTTGCTCTGCTGACTTACTGGAGGGCTGCGTGCATGGTGGTAAGAGGTGGGGCACTGGAGTCAGAGTTAACAGAAAGAATCTGCCAGCAACGTGGGAGACCTAGGTTTGATCCTTGGGTTGGGAAGATCCCCTGGAGAAGGGAACGGCTACCCACTCCAGTATTCTGGCCTGGAGGATTCCATGGACTGTATAGACCATGGGGTCGAAAAGAGTCAGACATGACTGAGTGACTTTCACTTTCACATGTTTAACTAGTATGCCATTACATGCTAGTTAAAAGGGCTTCCCTGGTGGCTCAGATGGTAAAGAATGTGCCTGCAATGCANTGGCCTGGAGGATTCCATGGACTGTATAGACCATGGGGTCGAAAAGAGTCAGACATGACTGAGTGACTTTCACTTTCACATGTTTAACTAGTATGCCATTACATGCTAGTTAAAAGGGCTTCCCTGGTGGCTCAGATGGTAAAGAATGTGCCTGCAATGCAGGAGATTCGGGTTCGATCCCTGGGTTGGTAGGATCCCCTGGAGGAGGATATGGCAACCCACTCCAGTATTCTTGCCTGGAGAACCCCATGGGCAGAGGAGTCTGGTGAGCTATAGTCCATGGGGTCACAAACTAACCCTAGATTGAGAAATTAATACTTTCACTTTCTAAATGATCTTAGATCTAAGTCAGCACCACTGGGTCTCAGTTTTAGACTCTGTGAAGTGGAGCTAACAACTTTATCAGTTTTTGTAGGGACTGAATGAACTAATGCCTGAGAGCCAAGTGCAGAAAACCTGAAAGCCAGGGGAGGTGGGTTCTCTATAAAGTGTGTTCAGGCCATAAGGTCCACAGGAGACCCACAGAGGACCAGGTCCCTTGGAAAGGCATCGCTCAGCAAGGCGGCTTGCTCTTATTTAATGATATAATTTCTTAGTTAAAGGTAGCAGCTGTGTCAGTTCCATTTCTCCAGTTGCAAGAGAAAGTTCTTGAGAAAATAAAAATCTGTCTTTAATTGCGGTATTAAAATCAGAGCAGCGAAACCAACCGCACAAAAGAAATTGGCTCAAGTTTATGAAAGGCATTTGGGCCCTTGCCTTGCAAGGCTGAACTGCACGCCTTG
>SJYV01032207.1:719610-793623 GCA_006410875.1 Neotragus pygmaeus | reverse complement strand
GGGAGGGAAAGGGGAGGGAGGGAGTAGTCAGGCAACCAAGTGGGACAGAAACAATCCTATTTTGGTTTTTGTTAGCGAATGGCATACTACATAGATCAGAGACTTCTTATAAAATACAAACCCCCACTGTACACAAAGCACAGGAAAATGTGAGGAAAAAAGGGAAAAACGAAAAGCAGCTTAGGGTGTGTTAACGCTGCTATTCTGTCAGCTTAAAGAGTATTTTATGCTTGATCAACAGCTCTTTTTTATTGTGCTTTTCTTTCATTCATTCAAGACATCAAAGCGGGCCCCACCAGTGTACCTGCCCTTCTGGAGCCGCTTGTGAGGGGGTTCTAATGAAGCACGACTCTGGGAGCCGGAGACCCCCGTGGACACGGCAGTTCAAAGGGAATATTTCAACAATGATTACATTTTGTAAATCTTTTTATGAAAGAGACAGCTTATTTCCTGCTTTTTCATGAAAAATAGATTATCCATTAAAGTGAGCCCGCACCACGGAAGCTGCTTCAGATCTGAGGTGCAGCATGGAGATTAAGGGGACAAGGACCCGATGAAATTGTCCAGAGTTCCTATCTGTTTGGCCACGATGGCACAGCCGAATATTCTGGGAGGAGCCCAGAGAGTGCGCTGGGTGGCTCTGCAGTGGAAAAGGCAGTGGCCAGGGTGTTTAGGGGTTGAGTTTTCAGCTAGGGGCCTGTGTCTATTATTTGCTCTTTCAATTTCTTGTTTTTGATTCCACAAGGTCCAGCCAAATATCAGAAGGCATCAACCTACTCCTTTGATTGGGCAAAAGTAAGATGAAAATTTTTATTTACAGATTCATTAAATGCCATATTTTAACACTCTGAAATGGGACGACTCCTTTTCCACACGGGAAGTTAGCCATAAAAAAAGCTAGCTTTGGGCTGAAGACACAATACAGGCTTTATCATTGGCTGATGTTAACCCTAAAGGCAAAAATAAAGAAGGCAGCCCAGCCTTTTGTAATTTCTGATTTTCAACACTGAAATAATCTTTCCCTTAGTCTGTCTTTTTTTTTTTTTCTTTTTTGGTGGTGGGGAGAGTGCAGGGGAGCAGGGCAGGAAGAGAGTTTGACTTCCTGTGGAGAGCTATGAAGTGAAAGAAAAATGTATGTTTTCTACACATTGGATTCCAATTTTAATTAAACGCCTGCTGTCTAACAAGTGCAGACAGTCACACTTGGGGCTGGCCCAATGGTGGCCCAGGGAGGTAACCTTTCTGATTTAAAAAGAGAGGCGTGGGAGTGGAGGCTGGCGCTCAGCCGAGCGTGGCCGCATTACAATAATCATGCCACGGCCTGCTTCCTTACTCCTGCTCTTCCCCCAGAGCTGAAAAGCTCTTCCCAACATGAGTCAGGTTCACAGGAAACCTAACATGCAAATTTACCGTTTCAGTGGTGCAGGTAGATAAAATCTGGTGAGGGGAAAAAGAATACTGAAGTGAAAAGTCCAGTGACTTCAAAAACTCTCCCAGAGACATTCCTGCATGAGTATGACAGAAGATCTGCTACTTGGCCAGAAACAAATCTCCAAACCAACCTCCCCAGCCAAGGAGTCCCCTTTAGGCACTGGACGCCACTGGGCGCCTGGGCCCGTCACCACCCCCCCGGCAGCTGCCTTTCCACCTGGCCCTGAGCATGGCTCTCTGCTTCTGACCCCTTTCGTCCTCCTCTACTCACTATCCAAGGCCCTTTCTTCTGTCCTTTCCGGTCCCCTTTCCTGCCTCCTCTCAGCCCTCCAGCCAGTCTCTCTCTTTCTCTATTTCTCCATCTGTGCCTCCACTCCCACAGGAATGAGGGAAGACCTCTGGCCCTCTCAAAGACTGCAAACAGCTGCCTGCCTCACTACGTTCACTGGATTAAGGGAAAGGAAGGGGGCACGCTCAGCCGGCAGGGGGGTTGGGGGCTTCTGTGTGGAGCCAAAGAAGTGAGGTGCAGAGGTGGGATTTGGATGGAATGCGGAGGAGACTGTACATCTTTGCTCTCAGGTTCTTGACATAGGAGAGCGAGAGAGCAGTAAGAAGCAACTCCGCACTGGACCGCGAGGCCGGGCCCCTGGGTCAAGGCTCAGCTCAGTCTCCGGCTGCCCCGCGACCCTGGCTGCTCTGATCACACTATGAACATCCCATTCCTCTACTCGCACCTCTGGGAGCACCTGCGTTTCAGACTTACAGGTGCAGAAGTCATTCTTTTTCCTCACTCACGGTGTAGATGTGATATTGGCAGGGATAAAACTGTTCCTACCCCTCAATGAAGTTAGAATGAGCTTGACTATGGAAAAAGTCAGAGGCCAGATTCTAGTCTGTGGGAAGTCAGGGGTCCAACTTATCTGTAGAACAGCCCTTGTATACCAGTTATTATAATATTATTCTATTATTTGGGGGTGGAAGTAAGACACATAAGAGACAAAACTTTGAAATACTGGCCTAAAATGTAAGCAGCATTATCACAGGAAACATTGATGTGATCTAGATGTCACAGAAGGGGCTGGGGTTTCATTGGAGCCATTTGCCCTGGATAAAAACGGAATGATTTTCCCAAGCCAGTCAAAGCTCTTGTGTGACATCCCAGAAAGTACAGACTGAGGATAAGTGAACAATGCTTTACTCCTTCTTCTGGTGGTGGGATTTAGGGTTTTATAACAACAAAACTTGTCTTTGTTAAGACGTGACTTGCAAAACAAACCCACATGGGGGAGTCGGCAGTTTCAAATGACAGTATTTTTTTTTAATGCTGAAACAGCAAATGCTTTTTATGTTCAGATTTATTTCCTTTTAAATTTGTAGATTAAACTTACAACTAAGCAATATTCATTACTATAAACAATTAGATTCTTCCTGAATATTTCCAGTGGAGGTGAGTGGAAAGCTTCTTGGTGGAGCTGGGTTGGGGAATTGTGAGATCTCACAGTATTCACAGTCTCTGTCAAGGGTCTTATCAATGATATCGTGGTGAACATAATCTATGGGATCACCAGAGCTACGAGGCTTCCCTGTCAGGAATCTGTGCTTCTTAGAAAGAGGAAGCATCATTCTAATGCAGAAAATTTAATTCGTTTTTACCTTTTTCGTAATGACTTTAAAAATGGTGATCTCCTAAGTAAAGATTATTTAAGACATATTTAGTGAAAGTGTTAATCACTCAGTCGTGCCTCACTCTGCGACCCCGTGGACTGTTGCCTGCCAGGCTCCTCTGTCTGTGGAATTCTCCAGGCAAGGACATTGGTGTGCTTTGCCATTTCCTTCTCTAGGGGATCTTGCTGACTCATGGATCAAATCCAGGTCTCCCTCATTGCAGGCAGATTCTTTACTGTTTGAACCACCAGGGAAGCCAGAAGACATATTTAAGAATATGTCATAAAATCAAGCATGCAAACAAAATCACTTACTTTGCTTTCAGATGTTCTCCTAGTAACTGAGACTTAGGAACAGACTTGGAACTCATGCACACAGTACTGATTTGGAATAGTTCCATACCTCTCCTATCACTTTATTATATTTTAATGAAACCAATTACAGATTGGATGATGGTTATATGTTCATTGGCTTTTTAAATATTCTTTTCTCTTGTTAAATCACCATATGGCTAAGAGATCCTATAATTCACTTTGAAGAAATGGTGGCAAGTTCAAATGACACATATTAACTGTCATTCTGATTCTGCAATCACAACCTCTTGCAGAGATGTCACTGTGTGCTATCCTAAAGGCAGTTCAGTTAAAAAAAATTACTCGAAGACTTTTCTTTCTCTCAAAGAAGTGAATTGTCTGAGCTGAAATATGGCTTCCTGTTCCACTGCAGCAGCTTTCTGTGCTGTTCTCCAGGAACACGTTGACAAGTTCAGGTTCAGGTTTAAACTAAATAAAACACTCCTCAGGAGTTTATAACTGAGCCTCATTTACATGTGCTCTCTCTGAACTCTGCCGGCCTCAGTAAGCTAGTTTCCAAGGCTTGGGGGAGGAATGTGTTACAGTTGGAATCTGTACTGCTTTCTCAGGCATTTTAGACTCAGATGCCAGGCAACACCAAGCTTTGGTTAGTATTAAAAGTTTCCTCAGATATACTATAAAGTCAAAGAAAGAGGGAAATAAAGAGAAGGCTGGGCCTAGAAAACAGAATCTTCTTAATTTTCCCAATAAGGTTTTAGTGTTAATATTCTATTAATAGTTAAAAAGATTTTACATGCATTATTCCAGAATTCCATAGTCATGACTTCGGATTTCCTTGCAACCATTTTCAACTCTTTGTGGAAAGTGGTCAATACATATTTATACTCTTCAAAGGTAAGATCTAGGGTTTTGCATAAGCTGGTTTTCTGACTTGAAAAATGCAGTTAAAAGGTGTTATGAAGAGAAATATCCCCAATTCAGAAGGGATTTCTTATTATGTTTATGAAAAAAAAATCTAAAGGATTTTTCATGTTGAAAAGATCTCAGGTATTTTCTAGTCAATAAAGTTATACTAGAGGAAGAAATGGCTATTTTGGGTTAGAAGCAGGAAGAACTGAAATAGGGATTCTGAAACGCGCATAGAAACCAATCTGGAGAGAACTGGTTTCCCGCCTGACTGAGGGTAAGACACAACCTCTTTGCTAAGCAAGGGGCCGGGAGTTCAGAGAAAGCAGCAATGGCCTTTATGGATAGAACTGGAAGGAAAGCTGGAGAAATAACACCAGGGACTCTGCCATTCAACTTCTGTGTGGATTTGAGTTAGCAAGAAGTTGGGTACAACAATGACAAGCCAGTGCTGCAACACCCGAGCATTACTCTACAGCATCTTCAGCCCTGGAGCAAGCAGTTCTTTCCTGACGGGTGAGCGTACCCGGCGTGGCAGGCTGTGGCATTCCCAGTACCTCAGGATCAGCAGCTGCAGCCCTGCACAGCAACAGGTGATAAGTCAGAAAACAGTTTAAAGGAAAGCACTGCTGTGGGGGCTCAGAGAAGAAACTGGTTCGGGGAGGATGGACTGAGTCCATCACGAATCTGGTCTCCATTTGTGCCTCTGATTAAGAACATCTTCTTAGCATGGTAGTTGTGAGGATGAAATAATAATGCATGAAAATGTGAAAGTGTTTTGTTTTTTAACTTGTTAAACTAAGCTGTTAAACTGAGGTGACGCTTTTTCTATGTGTGCATCTGCTTTTCTGACATGAGGAAGACAGAAACCTCATCTATATGCTATAGCCCATATAGCTTTCTGGCCCTAGTACATAGCACAAAGTCATTTTTCTTGGACCAATACAATAACAGCATGACTATGCTGGCTATCTCCTCTTTTCTCTCAATCTCTTGAACTTAGCCTAATTCAAATGCTATAAACATGAAGGATTTTTAAAAACCCAATGAAATATGAATATGTTTCCAAATAAAACCCTTTGCTATGAACGTAGTAAGGTTCTTCTATTGGATAAAAACATGAATACAGTAAGTAGAATCCACATAGATGATAGTCTATAGAAATGAATGATAAAATACATTTCTTCGGGGGCGGCAGTTTACTTTTGACGACTGAATGAAATCAGGGCTTACAACCCCAACAGCTTCTCTGTCTTCGGCCAGGAATGACTGGCCAAGCTGCAGAAAGACAATGATTTGCATATGCAATAATCTCTACTATCCTACTGATCACTCATTCCCAAAATCACAATCACGCTGAGAATCACATGTTCTTCTTTTGTCTAGTTTTTGTTTCTCTTTTTTCTTACTCATAAATATCTACCTAATTTTAACTCATTCTCCACTATATTTTGAACTTCTGCCTTAAGGGTTGCTGTAGGAAACATAACTGCTGATGTTACTTTAAAAAAAAAAACAAAAAAAACTCTAGCAAAATGGTCAGAGAAGGCAATGGCAATCCACTCCAGTACTCTTGCCTGGAGAATCCAAGGACAGAGTCTGGTAGGCTGCAGTCTATGGGGTTGCGAAGAGTCAGACATGACTGAGCGACTTCTCTTTCACTTTTCACTTTCATGAATTAGAGAAGAAATGGCAACCCATGCCAGTGTTCTTGCCTGGAGAATCCTAGGGACAGGGGAGCCTGGTGGGCTGCCGCCTTTGGGTTCGCATAGAATTGGACACGACTGAAACAACTTAGCAGCTTAGCAGCAGCAAAATGGTAAATAGGAGGAATCTGAAATTCAAATGCTTTACAGATTTTCCTGAAGATTTAATTTATCCATGCAGATCTTAATTCTTCTGAAGACAAAATAATTTGATAGTTGACTTGATAGTTCAAAAAGCTTTACATTCATCAATGTGTTGTTTGGGCTTCTGTAGTGGCTCAGATGGTAAAGAATTCACCCGCAATGTAGGAGACCTGAGATCAATCCCAGGGTTGGGAAGATTCCCTGGAGGAGGGAATGGCAACCCATTCCAGTATTCGTGCCTGGAGAATCCTCTGGACAGAGAAACCTGGTGGGCTACAGTGCATGGGGTTGCAAAGAGTTAGACACAACTGAGTGACTAACAGTTTCACTTTCTTTCAATGTGTTGGTAGGCAGATGCAGATCTAATGTTTTTTCATTTATGCCAAATCGTATGGCAAAACAGAAGTCTTATCTTTCGGGAATTTTCTTTCAGAAACAAAAGGCACCAAATTTGGAAACATGCTCACTGGATGGAGCTACACAGAAGGCACAGGATGAAGATGGGAAGCTATTTCCTGGGTGCACACTGGACACTTGGAAAAGCTGCCTTTTCTCTCCCACCCCTTAAGAGTTATTCAGGGGTTACAACCCCTCCTCTTTCTATGCAGCTTAGCTCTGTGCCTGGTTCTTAATTGTAGTAATCAGCCAGGAACAGGACAGAGGGGCAGTCCAGATTTGATAGCAATGACCCCAGAACTGAGGAGCACTAGTGAATTCCATAAGGAGTGCCNTACTGGAGTGGGGTGCCATTGCCTTCTCTGTTTAATGCTGCTGCTGCTGCTAAGTCGCTTCAGTCGTGTCCGACTCTGTGCGACCCCATAGACGGCAGCCCACCAGGCTCCCCTGTTCCTGGGATTCTTCAGGCAAGAATATTGGAGTGGGTTGCCATTTCCTTCTCCAATGCATGAAAGTGAAAAGTCAAAGTGAAGTCGCTCAGTCGTGTCCAACTCTTTGCGACCCCATGGACTGCAGCCTACCAGGCTCCTCTGCCAATGGGATTTTCCAGGCAAGAGTACTGGAGTGGGGTGCCATTGCCTTCTCCTACTACTTGTAAAATCTCATACTTCATGAGGGTTAAGTTTCTTCCCATACAGAGATCCCACTGTTCCCTTCACCTGCTTTCTGTCTCCCATAAAGTCCAAGTGCCTGCATTCAAGACTAGACCTTGTCTAGCTTCCCAGCCTCAGTACTCAACATTCTCTGTCATTTACCTTACATTAACCAACATACGGGGCTTCCCAGGTGACACTCGTGGTAAAGAAGCTGCCTGTCAATGCAGGAGACGTAAGAGATGAGGGTTTGATCCCTGGGTTGGGAAAGATCCCCTGGAGGAGGGCACGGCAGCCCACTCCAGTATTCTTGCCTGAAGGATTCCATGGACTGAGGAGACTGGCGGGGTATAGCCCACAGGGCTGCACAGTCAGATGCAGCTGAAGCAGCTGAGCATGCATGCACACAGCCAACATACTGAAGAGTCGAGTTCTCTGAACATGTACCACTCATCTGGCATGTGCTAGTCCCCTCTCCAGGAATGCAATTATGTCTGTGTCCTTGCAAACCAGCTCATGTGAAAGCTCCCCTGGAACGTATCTTCCACGAACTTCCTGCTTCTCCCCAGGGTTAGTCACCTACTCTCTGCACTGCTTGTAGGTTACACATACTTCAAGTGTTTCCTTTAGCATACCTTACTATAATTTTTCCCTTTTCTCCTTAGAAGTTGATCAGTAATGTATGGCAGGGATTGGATCATATGTCAGTAGACCCCTTCCACCCTAGTGTGATCCTGGGGATACAGTATCTACTTAGTTAACTTCTGGCTTCTCAGGTGGCTCAGTGGTAAAGAAACCGCCTGTCAATACAGGTTTGACCCCTGGGTTGGGAAGATTCCTGAAGAAGGAAATGGCAACTCAGTCCAGTATTCTTGCCCGGGAAACCCAGGGACAGAGGAGCCTGGCGGGCTAAAGTCCATGGGGTTGCAAAAGAGTCAGACACGACTTAGCAACTAAAACAACAGTAAATTCTGGTTTGTTTTCCCTCCCTAAGGACAAACACAAAGCTGGTGAGTGGGAGAGATGAGCTAGGAATCCGAGTATTTTGACTCTTAGTCTAGTGTTCCTTTCACTCTACCAAGAGGCACTGTGGGCATTTCCCTCACCGGACCTTTCTCTTGTATTGTCCTCCCACGCCCCGGTACTAGTCCTTCCTCAATACACACACACTTGGCCACAGATCCATGGAAGGAGAATTGTGCTTGCGAAGGGGAGAAGCTATGTGCCACCAAGGCTGGCCTGAAATTTCCTTTAACATGTAGCACATCCAGCGGACTCACTGAAAAAGACCCTGCTGCTGGGAAAGACTGAGGGCAGGAGGAGAAGCGGACGACAGAGGATGAGATGGCTGGATGGCATCATCCACCCAGTGGATATGAGTTTGAGCAAACTCAGGGAGACAGTGAAGGACAGGGAAACCTGGAGTGCTGCAGTCCATGGGGTCACAAAGAGTCAGACACTACTTAGTCACTGAACAACATACAGCCTTGGAAGGTAGTGCTGGGCCTTTCCCACAAGGCTATGCTGAGGATGTTTGTGTCTGGGCTGAGCCCAACGCATTTAGACTGTGGAGGGGGCGGGGGTATGGGGGGAAGGGAGAGTGTGAGGGAGAGGAACACAGGGCCAGGACAGCCTGTCCGAACCCAGTGTCCCAGCTCCAGCCCAGGGATCCAGCTTATCACAAGCTCATGTGATTCATTAGTTAATGTGTAAAGCATTTGGAAAGGGAAAAGCCAATTAGAAGTGCTGAGTTATTTCATCTCTGCTGTAAAGGAAGCCTAAGGAAAAATTCTCATGCAAATATTTTGGGGGAGGCCTGTACTTTGGAATGTAACTCAGAGAATAGGCTCCATTGAAAGGCTATATCCTCAAAACAGGCCACTGATAAAAGAATGTGCCTTCATCCTTAATAAACAAACAGGAAGGTAAACAAGTGGGTGTGGGAAAAGTGGCCAGGAAGAATCACTGAGAACTCATATGAGATCCTGGAGAAAGATCTCACGTCAGACAATAGGCTCTGGCCTTGAAACTGTGCTTTGTGGTAGAACCTTCAAGGTCTTAGACTCATTAGATGGCCTGTGTCTGAAAGGAACCTTTTCTAATGTGAACAGTAATTATTTATAACCAGAAAGCTTTTTCTTTGCTTTCTTTTTTTTTTTGGCCATGCCACCAGGGCATGGGATCTTAGCTTCCTGACCAGGGATCGAACCTGCGCCCCCTGCAGTGGAAGCACCGGTAGCGTGGCGCCTTGATCACTGGACCACCACGGACAGGCCGCGATCGGTCATTATTCAGAAGGCAGAAACATTTGGTGAAGCAAATGCCTCCCCGATACAGGGCTTTCACATGCAGGGGCTTTGTGGAAGTGGGAACCCCACCTGTACTGCCTTCTCCCCCCAGAGCGTGCAGCAGGGCTGGTCCATTTTCCTGTTCTCTGAACTCTGTTGACTCAAGCTCAGCAAAACCAGGCTCTTTTCTTTTGCAAAGGAAGCATCTGGTTCCAAGTCGTAAAAGAGAAACCCAGAACCTGTTGCTGAGTGTCTGATAAGCACCTGGGAGGGTGCACGGAGGGCACTGGTTCCCAGAGTGCCCCTGTGATTACCAAGGCACATGTCTTTCAACGCAGCCTTTTTGGAGTGCTCGCCTACCAGGATAACCTCGACTCAGCCCCGGGGGAAACTGGTTTACCCAAAACTCCAGTACTTCTGCCCAAATCCTGGAATCCAAGAGAAGGCTTAAATGAGATGATCACTATCCACTCATACATACACACAACATACAGGTCTCCTAGACACACAGGAAGTGAGTGGGGGAAAGGAGTCAAATTCGAGAACTGGAGTTGAAAACATCATGAAGCCGGCCTGGGCATGGGAGAAAAAGGAAGATGACAGATACTGTTAACAGTCCTCCCTACTATCTATTGCCCCTTCTCTCTCAGGGCAATTTTGTTTAGGGAGGACAATGTGACCAGCCCTGGGAAATGAGTCACGATCTTAGCCAATCAAGATAATTTTATGTTGGCTTTACTGGCATTCTTTGCAGCTAAAGATTAAAATGTGACCATTAGCTTTAGTCAGTGAAACCCAAAATAGCAGGATCCTTGTTCCTTAATATAAAAGGAAAAATGGGGACTGATGTGGGGATGATGTCTGGAGCTGCAGCGGTCATTTTGTAGTCAGAGGCATCTACTTGTGGATGCTAAGGATGGTACAACAGAATGTTTGAAAGAGCAAAGCTCCTGCTGGCATCCTGTAGCAGCTGAAACAACCCAACAGCCATTCACTGACAGATTTCTTGCTATGCAGGAACCAAAAAATCTGATTGGTTTAAGCCACAGTTAATTGGATTTTCTTCTATGAGGTGGCTAATATTATCACCTTCATTTCACAGATGAGGAAACAGAATTTTAAAGGGTAACATATCCAAGATCACTCAGATAAATGTCAGAAACAGGATGTGAAAACAATCCTACTCAATCCTAAATCTATTCTACTCTTCAATTCATGACTTTGGCCTTGTTCCCCTAAAGAAATCAGATCATGAATGTCTAAATTATTTCCATTAGGAACCTCCTACACTGTTGGTGGGAATGTAAATTGGTGCAGCTACTATGGGGAACAGAATGGAAGTTCCTCAAAGCACTAGAGTTACAATTTGATCCAGCAATCCCACTCCTGAGCATATATTCAGACAAAATTATAATTCAAAAAGATATCTGCACTTCCCAAGTTCACAGCAGCACTCTTTACAACAGCCAAGACATGGAAACATGTCAAATGGTCAAATGTCCATCAGCAGATGAATGGATAAAGATGCGGTACATATATATAACAGAATATTACTCAGCCATAAAAAGAATGAAATAATGCCATCTGCAGCCACATGGATGCAACATGAAGTGATCATACCAAGTGAAGTAAGTCAGAGAGAGAAAGACAAACACCATGTATCAGTTACAGGTGGGGTCTAAGTGAAAGCCGCTCAGTCGTGTCCAACTCTTTGTGACCTCATGCACTATACGGTCCATGGAATTCTCCTGGCCAGAATACTGGAGTGGGTAGCCTATCCCTTCTCCAGTGGATCTTCTCGATCCAGGAATAGAACTGGGGTCTCCAGCATTGCAGGTGGATTCTTTACCAACTGAGCTACCAGGGACACAAATGAACTTTTATGAAACAAACAGATCCACAGACATAGGGAACAGACTTGTGGTTGCCAAGGGGGAAGGAAGAGTGCGAGAGGGACAGACTGAGAGTTTGAGGCTGCTGCTGCTGCTAAGTCGTTTCAGTCGTGTCAAACTCTGTGACCCCATAGATGGCAGCCCACAGGCTCCCCTGTCCCTGGGACTCTCCAGGCAAGAACACTGGAGTGGGTTGCCACTTCCTTCTTCAATGCGTGAAAGTGAAAAGTGAAAGTGAAGTCGTTCAGTTGTGTCCGACTCTTAGCGACCCCATGAATTGAAGCCCACCAGGCTCCTCCACCCATAGGATTTTCCAGGCGAGAGCACTGGAGGGGGGGGGGCCATTGTCTTCTCTGAGTTTGAGACGAGCAGATGTAAACTATTATACACAGAATGGATAAGCAACAAGATCCTTTTATATATCACAGATACCTATATTCAATATTCTGTGATAAACCATTGTTGCTGTTCAGTTGCTAAGTCGTATCTGACTCTTTGCAACCCCATGGACTGCAGCATGCTAGGCATCCCTGTCCTTTACCATCTTCTGGAGCTTGTTCAAACTCATGTCCATTGAGTCAGTGATACCATCCTCTGTTATCCCCTTCTCATCTTGCCCTCAATCTTTCCCAGCATCAGGGTTTTTTTCAAATGAGTTGGCTCTTCACATCAGGTGGCCAAAGTATTGGAGCTTCAGCTTCAGCATCAGTCCTTCCAATGAATATTCAGGGTTGATTTCCTTTAGGACTGACTGGTTGGATCTCCTTGCAGTCCAAGGGACTCTCAAGAGTCTTCTCCAGTACCACAATTCGANGGGGGTGGGAGGTAAAGGGACGAAAGGGACTGGGAAACGCAGCCTGTGGTGGCGAAAGATGAGTTACAATGCACCTGATGAATAAAACAAGCTGCACCACATACAGAAAAGATGAGAGCGGCCCACCTGTGTCTGTTGAGGGATATTTACAAAGCTTGGATCCCGTGGTCCAACACTGACGAATCGGTTTGCGGGGGAGGTGCTGGGTGTCGAGTAGGCTGTGAAGGGAAGGGACACATGCGTTCAGGAAGCGGCACGAGATTGCACACGCAGACAACACCAAAACACACAGTCTCCGAGCCTACGCAGCTGATTAACAAGGAAATGTGCAAACACTGCAGCTAGCAGAGGGATCTAGCTAGCGAGGGCATTTCAGACAGTCAAAAAGGAAGGGGGGTTGGCTTCCAAAGACTGTTGGAGTAAAACAGCATCAAATTGGTGCTCAGATGAGCTCTTTTCTCCTTCCATCATACAAATTAGAACATGCAGGACATTTGCAAAGTATACTTTCTGAGTGAAACATGAGTTCTGGGGTCAGAAAGAGATATCCTAGTCTTTAAAAGCACAGGAGAAAGAAATTAGGTAGAAAGGGGAGGAAAGCAGTTCATTTTACAGTCTTGCTTTTCACATTATTACCGTCCTAAAGATCATGCGATGTTCCTGTTCCTCTATCTCTAAATACAATAGAAGAGTCTTTACAAAGGGACTGGGTTCTCCAGAAAGGTGGTGGAAAACCATCCAGAGCATACTGGCTTTACAGGCTTAGTGGGGTGTCTAGAATTTTATGATCACAAAATGTGCCTACAGTATTAACATTTGTAGTCTTCCCATCCTAGAACCTTTCTGTTCAGGCACAAACCACCAAGACCCCCATGTAAACCTGGAACCTCAGGTATCACACTTCAGCCTGCTATACTTTTCACAGTACATAAATGTTCTGTTGCTGGTTTTTATACTTATATTGAAGAGCTTCACTCTGCAGAGAACAAATTCTGTAGTTTTAGTGTTTCAATGGCTCATATATACAAACGAACATTTTTTTTTCTGGTGTCCTTCAATTCACTTCTTAACCACAAACTCCAAGGATTTATTCATAGTCTTTCTTTACGAGAATTTGCAGACAATTACTTAATTTCAAATTTCTTAACCATACTTGTAAAAAGCCTACGTTTTCTGGACTAACACAAGACATGCACTATCTAAAAGATGAAAAGGATTTGCACTTATTAAAAATCACAAATAATTGAAGGAATAATACCAAGTTCCTTTGCCAGATATTTTCCCATGCATTAACATCATCTGCCTCTCTTCCTTTGATTTTCTGTTTTACAGAAAACTGCTCAGACTTCTTGTTTCCCTTGTTAAGCACATCCAGAGACAAAATTTCCAAGCAATCTGGCCCTGGTCCTATTGGTCTTAGAAGTCAGTCACCCACGCGGTGCTGTGACGGTCATGGATTATGGTTGTGTTGGAACACAGGAGGAAAAAAAGGGTCCCCTGACAACTATTAAGAAGAAACTTTTTGTGGCTGTAGTATTTGTTTGAGAAGAATTTGTCCAATAATAGCTTTATCTAAAATGATCTAATTGTATGATACATTATATTGTCTAGCAACTGATTTCTTCCCCAGCCCATCCTGTCAGCTTAACCTGTATCGATTTGAAAAATACATTTAGTTATTCTGTATGTGCCTCTCACTCATTGCTATGGGGAAATTTACTTTTTAAAAAGCTCAGTCAAATACTCTTTATTAATGGTTTCATTCAGCCTATTGCTCTACTTTGATGTGCCTTCAAAAGTCTTAACAGAAAGTTTTATACTGAAAATGATGGACTATAATTACCTGATAGTGAATTTATCTGCTCCTAGGGCACAAAGAGGATGTGGGAGAGATAAGGAGGACACTTGTAGATAAAATAACCCGTTAAGCCTGTTAGCAATTAGGAGGAAAAAAAGTATTTTTTACACGTGCATAGGTAGGTTGGTTGAGAAGGAACAAAAAGGCATGAAGAATAAGTTAAGGTTCTAAGGGTGAAGTGACTGATGACAAATGCTGAACCGTAAGGCCTTGGTGTGATGGTCCTAGCAGAGCTGTGTGTGCGTGCCTGCATTGATCATCACAGATATACACAGGATTTCCTATGAAGACTTGACTGTACTGGTGACATCCCAACAAGCATGCTGGCTGATCCTAGGAAACATGTGCTTTTTTTCTTTTATTTTTTATGTGAAGATAGGTCTTCACTTACCATAAAAGTGCTTGTCTCTCAGTTGTGTCTGACTCTTTATGACCCCATGGACTGTAGCCTGTCAGGCTTCTCGGTTCATGGGATTCTCCAGGCCAAAATAGTGGAGTGGGTAGCCATTCCCTTCTCCAGGGGATCTTTCCAACCCAGGGATCAAACCCAGGTCTCCTAAATAGCACTAAATCTGGAAAGGTCTGTATTACATTTCATTCTCTATTTAATATTTTTGTCAGACATAAATTTTGCATTTTGAAAGGAGGGTTAGCATCTAAATAATTGAGCCACTCAAAATTACCATGAGACTAACAATTGGCTCTTGTTTCTCCTTTAGTCATGAGACCAAACATCCCAGGAGGCCCTTAATGCTCTCATAGGGTATTAAAACGGCTCCAAAGTTTTTTTTTTTTAAAGAGCAATGCTGAGAGAGGTGGTAAGGAGTCTGCCTTAAAAAGAAAAGATATTACAACTATAAAGATCTGGGAGTCTTGGAGTATCCAAGTCACTGAATGGAACAACAGGTGCTCAGGGAAACTTATTCTGCAGAAAGTTGATTCTCAGAAAAATCAAGGACACAGGAAAAACAAGGGAAGGAGGAAAGAGAGTCTGACTCATCTCCCATTATTGTAGTTTCAATAAGCAGAGTGTTCACCTATAACAGGATGCAGTTCCAGAGATGACATGATATAGGGTGAATTTGATTTTTCACGAAGAATCAGTGGAATGAGGGAGTTATCCTGTTGAACAAAAGCCTCAGTTGAAACTTTTTGTTAAAACAATCATATATGCCATGGTGAATCAATTACACAAGGCCAGTTAAGTGCTTTCAACACGAATATAAAATGAAGTACAGGGGGCTATATGGTAATTAATAATATACAATTGTGCTTACTATGCTCTTATATTACATTCATTATCTGTCTTAATTATAATTTTTGTCTATTTACAGCAACAATCAAATGTTGCAGAAGGAGCTTCAGAAAATCAGTAAGTCCAGAAAATAATTTTCTGGGAAGAAATTATCTTAGGTATTTTTGAGAACTCTGGAGGGAAGATTCAGGGGCATTTGATGATTTTCTGATAAAGTCAACAGGGAAATCAATTTGCTTATACAATCTCATTTTAAAAGTCCTCATGACAAACATGACTATTAGAAATCAAAGTATTGATTAGTTGTTTGCTTCTGAAACAGAAAGTGTTTGCTTTTTTTAGCAGCCATTTGACCTGCAAGAGCAGCATCATCACAGACAATTTTCTTAGCCTTATGAAAAAACATTCCTATAATAAACACCTGCCAGCTCTTATATGGGCTAATCTGATCATATTTTTTCTCTTCCTATGTATTTCTTCAGATTATCCGAGAGTCTTAGCCTTAGCCACAGAGGTAAGTATCAAAATTTCAAGTCAGAATCTGATCCCATATCCTTCTGTGTTGCCCACTTACCATATGCATTGCTAATTCTAAAATCCTTCAGTTAGGCAGTACAAGTCGGGCCTCAGTATGAGCAATTGGAAAACAGTTCATGAACAATTCTTTCTTTTTATGCAATTGAGCCTCTGTGAATACTGGAATCTATCTCTAGAGAGATTGTAGGATGGCCAGGGAGAGTGGCTGAGATCACCCATTAGCTCTGCTCTTTACAACTGGGCAGGTGTTCCCTGGAAGAACAGCTTCTATGTTCTCAGAAATGGATGTAACTGACTGCCTGTGAGTCCAACTTTTGTTGTTCCCAGGTTATCTTTTTTTTGCCTCTGAATAAGAAGGAATAAGGGAGGTGATCGAATAGAGGAATCACATGAGTTTCCAGATGAATCAGTTTGGAATTTGGAATAGCCTTGACCCAACAATCATAAGCTGATCGTAGGGCTAAAAGAGTAGTCCAATTGTTCTGAATAAAAGGTAGTTGGAGCTTTCCTATTTGGGAGGAAAAATATGATTGCAAAACAAGATATTAAGACATTAAAATATACCTATCAATGTCAGTTGATGGTTTAAGATAAAAATATTATTAGTAAAACCACTCAAATCTCACAAACTAGAAAATGTAAGTGCATCAGCTTGTTTTGAAAGCAGGCAGCCAGATTGCCAGATTCAAGATCTAATTCAAATTTAGCAACCACTGAAAAGCAGAGACATTACTTTGCCAACAAAGGTTCATCTAGTCAAGGCCATAGTTTTTCCAGTGGTCATGTATGGATGTGAGAGTTGGACTGTGAAGAAGGCAGAGGGCCGAAGAATTGATGCTTTTGAACTGTGGTGTTGGAGAAGACTCTTGAGAGTCCCTTGGACTGCAAGGAGATCCAACCAGTCCATNTGGTCATGTATGGATGTGAGAGTTGGACTGTGAAGAAGGCAGAGGGCCGAAGAATTGATGCTTTTGAACTGTGGTGTTGGAGAAGACTCTTGAGAGTCCCTTGGACTGCAAGGAGATCCAACCAGTCCATTCTGAAGGAGATCAGCCCTGGGATTTCTTTGGAGGGAATGATGCTGAAGCTGAAAATCCAGTACTTTGGCCACCTCATGCGAAGAGCTGACTCAGTGGAAAAGACTCTGATGCTGGGAGGGATTGGGGGCAGGAGGAGAAGGGGACGACAGAGGATGAGACGGCTGGATGGTATCACAGACTCGATGGATGTGAGTCTGAGTGAACTCCGGGAGTTGGTGCTGGACAGGGAGGCGTGGTGGGCTGCGATTCATGGGGTCGCAGAGTCAGACATGACTGAGCGACTGAACTGAACTAAAATGTGTGTCATCACTGGAAATCAGAAGAGGGAGAAAATTACAGATTTCTGTGTAGAGCCAGGGTGTGAAAGGAGAGCAACCCTTTGCAGGAAGCCTTCTCCAGTGTCACAGAATGGCCACCAGGAGGCTGAGTGCTGGGGCTCAACAGCCTGAGGACAGGCAGCCAGCTCCTCTGCTGGGGTGGGAGAGAAGGACATGACCCAGTGAGGAACCTTGGCAGAAAAGATAACCTAAGAGAGCTAATGTATTTTGATTTTCTTTTTATGCGTGTGTGTGTCTTAGATATTTGTCTTTAAAAAAATTTATTGAAATACAGCTGATTTACACTGTTGTTTTATAAATAGTTTCAGGTTTATAGCAATATGATCCATTTGTGCGTGTGTGTATGTGTATGTGTATGTATATATGCTGCTGCTAAGTCGCTTCAGCTGTGTCCGACTGTGCGACCCCATAGACAGCGGCCCACCAGGCTCCCCCGTCCCTGGGATTCTCCAGGCAAGAACATTGGAGTAGGTTGCCATGTCCTTCTCCAATGCATGAAAGTGAAAAGTGAAAGTGAAGTTGCTCAGTCGTGTCCAACTCTGCGACCCCATGGACTGCAGCCTACCAGGCTCCTCTGTCCATGGGATTTTCCAGGCAAGAGTACTGGAGTGGGGTGCCATTTTCTTAGATACTTTTCCATTATAGGCTATTGCAAGATACTGAGTATAATTCCCTGTGCTATACACTACGTCCTTGTTAGTTCTGACATTCTGAATTACTTCCAGACACAGGAAGCAACAAAGTCCCCTAAACCCTGGCAGACACAAAGTTTGAAGAGAAGTTTGTGTTCTGTTCATGAGAGATGCCAACCATCTAAAAGGAAGGAATATCCAATTTCTCATTCTCTTAATCTAAAAGGAAGGAATACCCAGTTCCTCACTCCCTCAAACTCTACCAAGTCTAACTGTTGTGGTGCATCAGGAGAAATATCTTATGTATTCCTATTTTTCCTCTCTCTCTTTCTCTGTCTCTCTCTTGCTCTCATGTGAACACTTTCTCTGTGCCAGGCTCTATGCTGAGTTTTATGGGAGATAAAAAGATGAGCCAGACACACTGCTATCCTTGAAATGTTAGCATCTAGTGGGGAGAGATGAGTGCAGAAAGTGAAAATATGAGTGCCTAAAAGTAATATACATAAAAATCTGTGGGGTGTTTAAGGACAGAAAAGTGACACCTGGCAGGGGGGACAGGAAAAGCTCTGTAGAGGAGAAGGAGATGGCTCTTGTGACGGGCTGTAAAAGACATGTTAGTTGACAAGTTCAGATGAACTGAGGGTTACAGAGGAAGATGCACGAGCAAAGGCGCAGAGGTGGAGGGTGGGGCTGTCAATTGTGGAGAGAAAGAAGAAAAGATGAAATGTTGCAAATGACACTTTGCCATACGGTCTGGAAGATGAAAAGTTGAGGACTGGGGACTTGAATGTTTGAAACTGAAGGAGAAAAAAGTCCATTGAATTCTTCTTTCAAGAGGAAGAAATAATTTATAAAATAATCAAAGATACCAAATTTTAAACACCGTTAAGACCACTAGGGGCTTCCCTGGTGGCTCAGATGGTAAAGAATCTGCCTGCAATGAGGGAGATCTTGGTTTGATCCCTGGGACAAGAAGATCCCCTGGCGAAGGACATGGCAACCCACTCCAGTATTCTTGCCTGGAGAATCCCCATGGACAGAGGAGCCTGGCAGGCTACAGTCCACGGGGTCACAGAGAGTCAGACACAACTGAGAAACCAAGCACAGCACAGCATAAGACCACTAGGCATCCTAACACTGTAAACCTTTCCCATCCTATCTCAAAATCAGTATGCACTTCACATGTTGACTTGTGTTCAGAAACTCAAGACATTTTCACGTGAGGATTTTTCTTTAAAAACGCTAGACAAAGATTCGATTTCATTCAGCTAGACTTACTGTGATTCCACTACCTGCCCAGGAATGTGCTAGTTACTGGATCAAAGTTATCCGAACAAGTTTAGGAATGGAGATTTGAACAGATCCCTGTGTTTTCAAACTGCCAAGTTTATTAACCGTTCATCAGTGACACCTGACTGTCCATCAGAATGCATGCAATTGCAAAGTGAAGCAGTGAGGTGACTAAATACCTAAGTGAAATAATTTCTGGAATCTTAACTGTACTATCGTATGTTACAACCTTATTTTTTTTTTAAGCCCTGTGAAAAAAACTTTCATTTGTAAAAAAAAAAATAAATGCAGAAACGATTAGAAAATAGATGAAGTATTAGTTGCTAAGTCATGCCCGACTCTGTGACCCCATGGACTGCAGCCCACCAGGCTCCACTGTCCATGAGATTTTCCAGGCAAGGATACTGGAGTGGGTTGCCATTTCCTTCTCCAGGGGATCCTCCCAACCCAGAGTTCAAACCTGGGTCTTCTACACTGCAGGCAGATTCTTTACTGACTGAGCTGCAATAGATTGGGTACTTTCTAAATGAAACCTATTACAATTGACTCATTTGGGAAGTTGAACAGCACTATTTCTTGCCAGGTCACACACACACAAAAAAATGCTAGAGGATATTCGAATGTTTTTTTCTTTGAAGAAATCAATGCCTAGGTTGGCATTATTAATGTAATTATAATGCCAAGGAAACACATATAGCCTTTGCTGACACATGACCCAGTATTCAGAGGTTTGGAAATTCCCAAGTGACTGAATGGATGTTGTAATTTTTGTCCAGATATTTGGAATCTAGAAGATTACCACATTGAATTTCCATTATTTTGATCACGCATGTGAAGTCAGTTACCTCATTCTATTATCTCTGCATATCTTTTCTCTGTACAAACAAGTTACCAACAACAAAAAAGACAGTCTTCAGGGCATGAAATTAAAGCCTACTTATCGCTAGTAAATTATTATGGAATAGCATACCCACAAGCCTTCTTCTAAAGAATCTAAAGAATTTGAACTTTAATATATTAGCATTACTTAACATGTATGGTAACAATTTGCATGAAATGTTTAATGTGTCAATAGTTTACAAAAGTCATGAAAAGAATCCGTTTTGGCAGATGGCTTTGCTCTGCCGGTCTCTCCACTTGTGTTAGGGATCTTCAGAGCAGGTAGGGCTCAAATGACATCATGATTTGGAATGAAATGTCCAGAGAGGAAGGTACAAGACAAATTCATGTGTGCACACAGAGAAGGGAATCAGAGCAACTTATAAACTGGACGTCTTTTGACTTTGTTACCAAAATCTGTGTAACGAAGAGGCACTTAACAATGAGTGTTTCCTGTAAACAACCTATTTATACCGCCTGTAATATTCTTTTTCATAATGATTTAAAGGACAGAATACAGCTTTGTTTCAGTTCATTTCAATTTATTTCTAATGACTGATCCACATTCTATGTCACTTATTTTTATGTGTATGCTGTGTGTTATTCAACTGAACATATTTATTGATCAAAAACAACCACGTAGATGGTAGGCACAGGTGAAAGTAATATTGAAGAGCCACAGGGAATAAACCCTGGCTTCAGCTAGAGTTTACTAAAAAAAGAAACCAAGATCAATATATTGGATCCCTCCCACTTGAAAGGCTTCTGTAGCCTCTCCAAAGGCAGTGTAACTTTGGAAACCCACTTCTGGGACTATATTCTCAACCAATACCTAAAAGCACATATAAAGACTTACACTCCAAGATGTTCACTACAGCATTACTTATAAGTGCAACAAATTGGAACCAATGGATAAATTGATGTTTCATCCATATGTCAGAATACTGCAGTCATTAAAAATGTTTTAAAATAATAATGACACCATGATATGCTTATAATATGAAATGAATACAATTAGTTTATAAAATTATAAATATATACACATACATATGATCAATTATGTTTAAAATAAGCACAGAAAATGACTGGAGGATATACACAGAAAGTGATTATCTATAAAGACTGGAATTATGAGTGATTTCAAAATATCGTCTAGTAATTTTTAATCCTAAATAAAGACAAACAGAATCTGAAAACCCCAAATAATATTTTGATTTTTACAGCAATGCAACGCAGTTAATAGAAAGTAAAATTTTTTTTTCTAGAATCAGAAAATTCTAGACTGAATCCATTCAGTCTCTTACTAGAAATGTGATCTTGGCAAATCAGTTAAATTCTCGGAGCCTCTATATATAAAAAGTCCAGCATAACAAACATTATTTGCTCTAATACTCCTAACTCTTGTAAGGCTTCACCCGCTCTGTGAATTTCTAATAGGCTACCTTCTCTATAGGAGCAATCCAGAGAGTGATCTCTAAGGAGAGGCTTAGCCAACAAGATGGGCAATCTCCAGGATCCCACTGTACTCTACAGTAAGATAGCTGAAGAAAACTGCTAAAATCATCCAGTCAGGGATTACTGATACCAAATTCCAATTAAGGGCATCACACCCCAAGGTATCTGCCTTCAACCAATTAAAAAATAATACTTAAACCTCTCCTGGGTTAATGTTATGATCAGATTCATATATAATTTCTAAGGGTGTAAACTGGCACAACTTTTCTGAAAAGCAGTTTAGTAATGTATATCAAGAGAAATATTTATACTATTTGCACTAGTAATTCCAATTCCAGAATCTGTCCTAATAAAATTATTCAAGTTGGGGACAAAAATATATGCTTGATGATTTGCTGGAGGATATTCCATAGGCAAGGACAAAAGTTAATGTTCTGTGGTAGGAGAATAAGAAAAAATTATTTAAAATAACATTTCCTAGCTTTTTCTTATAAAGTAAGAAAAGATGTAAAATACTAGTTAAGAAAATAACCTAGAAAATATTATATGCAGTAGATCACAATAATCTTATATAAATATAAGCACACACAGAGAAATGCACTGAAAAAAGGGAAGAAAATCAGACTAAAATGTTAATTAGTAGTTGGTTATGCTGCTGCTGCTGCTAAGTCGCTTCAGTCGCGGTCTGACTCTGTGTGACCCCATAGACGGCAGCCCATTGGGCTCCGCCATCTCTGGGATTCTCCAGGCAAGAACACTGGAGTGGGTTGCCATTTCCTTCTCCAATGCATGATAGTGAAAAGTGAAAGGGAAGTCGCTCAGTCATGACCCCATGGATTGCAGCCTTCCAGGCTCCTCCGTCCACGGGAGTTTCTAGGCAAGAGTACTCAAGTGGGGTGCCATTGCCTTCTCTGAGTAGTTGGTTACAGGAGAATATAATTTTAAAAACACTTTTCTGTATTTTTCAATTTTCCTACATTGCATTGCCATATATTATCTTCATGAAGAAAATCTTAAAACTCATATGTCATTTCTGTCATTTGAAATAGTAAAAAACTGAGGCAAAATAAGACATGAATGGGTTATGATAAATTAAATAGCCCAAATGAATGTGATCATCCATTATCTGTTTTCTGTTGTCACTCATTTCTTCTTGACAAAGTTCAGTTCTTTTTTTTTTCCTGCTCATGAGTTCCTCTGTTTTTCATCCAATTCAATGTACCTGCGAGTTTTTATAATAATAATAGAAAAGTTTTTTTTATGGCATGTCTTGAAATATAGTTAAGTGGTAAGTAGAAAGCAGTGGGCTTTAGCAGCCAATAGACCTGGATTCGAATTCTGGTTCAATCTCAGTTTCCTCTTTTTAAAAAGAGGGCTAATGATTCCAATTTTTCAGATTAAAATAAAAATCAAGTGCAACTAAGGTAATACATATGAAAACACCTATCAAAGGGCCTGATTTGCAATAATTATTTTTCTTTTGCACAGTTAGACATTAAAAATTTGGGTTGTGCACAAAGTAGAAATGCTCTGTAAAAAAGTATTTACCGAAAATTATAACTTAAAGATAGCACATGTACATTTGTATCCAATGGGTTCCTAAAGCAGAACGTGTCATTGCTCAGTCGGGTTCGACTCTTTGTGACCCCATGGACTGTAGCCTACAAGGCTCCTCTGTCCATGGGATTTTCCAGGCAACAGTACTGGAGTGGGTTGCCATTTCCTTCTCCAGGGGNCCTAAAGCAGAACGTGTCATTGCTCAGTCGGGTTCGACTCTTTGTGACCCCATGGACTGTAGCCTACAAGGCTCCTCTGTCCATGGGATTTTCCAGGCAACAGTACTGGAGTGGGTTGCCATTTCCTTCTCCAGGGGATCTTCTGGACTCAGGGATCGAACCTGGGTCTCCTGCATTGCAAGCAGACACTCTACCCTCTAAGCCACCAGGGAAGCAGAACCTGTGAGCAAATAATGGCTACTGAGAGTGAAAATGTTATCCTTGTACTAAATTCCATGCTCTCTGGGAGGGAAGAAGAATATAATTCTCCACCAGAGAGAGCACATATTTTTGCTATCATACCCAAAGTTCAGGTGAGTGCAACTAAAAACTAGATGTACAAAACTTACCAAGGCTTTTCTGGATCACGCCCATTTCACCCCCCTTACCCGAGCCCACTGTGTGAGTTTTGGTCACTGTAATTAGTGATTGAGATTTAAAGAAAAATTTTAGTTCACTAGAAAAATACTTATAAAAGTAAATGAATCATATTTAACATAAAAGGGGCTTTAAAACTCAATAATCTCTTCTATTCTCACTGGATAAGGTACTTAAGACCTCCCAACAAAGCAATTTCTATCCTTCAATACTGCAATCAAGTGTATATATACATCCCCCACTCTACAGTAGTACACGTTCTATACATCCTGTTTCTTAGCACTCTCTTTTGACAACTTCATATAACTCAAAGATTATTCCATGAATTAATATACACCTATCCTTATTTTTGACTTCCCTGGTGGCTCAGATGGTAAAAGTGTTTGGTTATAGTACAGGAGACCTGGGTTCGATCCCTGGGTCGGGAAGATCCCCTGGAGAAGGCAATGGCAGTCTACTCTAGTACTCTTGCCTGGAAAATCCCATGGATGGAGGAGCCTGGTAGGCTACAGTTCATGGGGTCACAAAGANAGTACAGGAGACCTGGGTTCGATCCCTGGGTCGGGAAGATCCCCTGGAGAAGGCAATGGCAGTCTACTCTAGTACTCTTGCCTGGAAAATCCCATGGATGGAGGAGCCTGGTAGGCTACAGTTCATGGGGTCACAAAGAGTCGGACACGACTGAGCGACTTCACTTTCACCCTTATTTTTATTTTTGACTGTGCTGGGCCTTTGTTGCTGTGCGGGCTTTTCTCTAGCTGTGGCAAGTGGGGGCTCCTCCCTAGCTGCAGAGCAGACTTCTCATTGCAGTGGCTTCTCTTGTGGAGCATGGGCTCTAGGGCACGTGGGCTCAGTGGTTGCAGCTCCCAAGCTCTAGAGGATAGGCTCAATAGTTGTGGCACACAAACTTAGTTTCCCCATGGCACGGCATGTGGGATATTCCCAGATCAGGGATCGAACCCGTGTCTCCTGCAATTGGCAGGCGGATTCTTTACCACTGAGCCACCAGGGAAGCACCATCCTTCTTTTCAAAGGGTTTTCTAATGTATATCACATTAGTAGATATTTGGATATTTCGGTTTCAATTCCTGGGTTGGGAAGATCCCCTGGAGAAGGGAAAGGCTACCCACTCCAGTATTCTGGCCTAGAGAATTTCACGGACTATATAGTCCATGGGGTCGCAAAGAGTCGGACAAAACTGAGCAATTTCACTTTCACTCTTTTATTATAATCACTGTTGCAATGAATACTTGATGTCTATCTTTGCTCATATATCCAACACTATGTATGACTTAAATTTAAAATTTATATATATAAATATATATATAATAAAATACTCCTCTGAAGAGGTTGAACCAATTTACAGTCCTCTAACAGTATAGGAGAATGCCTATTTTTCATGCATTCAACAAGATCATGTCAAGATACTTTTCTATATTATTTGAAAGGTCTTTCTCATTTCAATATTTCAAAAATGTCTGTCCTATGTTTTTGTGGTACTTTAAGGCTTAATGTTTCTATATTATATTTTTTGTACCACCTGGAATTTATTTTGGTATAAGGAATTTTATTTTTTGTGGATAGCTACTCAGTCATCCCAATATACTTTATTGAATAATTCTTTTCCCTCTTCCATATGAAAATGTCACTATTATCATATCCTAAAATATTGTAGTTAAACTGGTCTCTTTCTGATTCATAAGAATATAAAAATTTAAAATATAATGGGGATAGAAGCAGTGCTGGCTGAAGAATAAAATTCAATGTGGAAATAGAGAGATCAAAGTAAAATATGTTCCCTGGCACTAAATAACATCAGACATTAACTTAAGAGTAGATAAGAAGGAGGAGGGAGCTCTTTAGAATTGTTCAGTATCCTGTATGTGGTGTTGGTTGGAAGAATCTATGATGTTTTAAAAGCTCATAGAACTGTACACCAAAGGGTGGATTTCACTGAATATAAACTTTTTAAAAAATTTAAAAACTAAAGGAAGAGTCCAGGTACCAGTAAAGAAACACTATTTTATGAAAGGAAGCCATTAACTTAAAAAAAATTCTCTCTTGTCATTATCCACTGGCTCTTCTCTGAAAGAGGAAATACAGTCCTTATATCATTTAAAAATTTTGTATATGACATATTCACTGACTTGTTCTAAATTCAATCACTGACTAACACATAAAAAAGTGCTGATGAAAAAGAGAGCCATCATTATTTGGGTGAAAACTCAGAGAGTAATTCTTCTAAGCATTCATCAACAAACAGTCCAAGCTCTGCAGAGCCCTAAGGAACAAAGAACATCTGCCTTTAGCAATAGCTACTGTTTTCCCACCTTTTCGCTATTCTTTGCTTATCGCTTTCCTTCTGCTCTCTTTACTTTCCCTGCTAACAAAAAGTTATTCTCAGCAACGGAAACTGATCCACACTGAAGTATAAATGACCACCAGTATCTTCCTTTGTACTTCTCCCATAGGATCTGCACTGCAAACTTGGAAACTGGGCTAAAGTGAAGATCCTCAAAGGATGCTCTGGCCAAGTGTATGAACTGCAGGTTCAAGGTGGCTGGGTGTGAGTCATGATGCTGCTACACCTGACTGAGTGATCTTGAGAAAGTTATCTATCTCTTCACACCCTGTGTTTCTCAATTAAGGTATTTACTTTTCAAAGTATGCACTTCGTAGCATTAATGTGAGGATTAAAACAAGATAATACATAAAAATTTTTTTTAAGTGCGTGGTATTAATAAAAGCTCAATAGTTTGTTGTGTTATTAATTTCAGGCAAGAATAGGCAGTTTGTGGTTCCCTGGTAACCAGAAATCGTGTCATATTGCTTTGTAATTTGGCTACAGTATGAGCTAGCACCATGCGACCATAGGATTATTCTTTTTCATCTAGATGGCTTATTGCAGTAAAGAATCAGCTTGCAATGCAAGAGACACAGGAGACATGGGTTTGATCCCTGAGTCAGGAAGATCCCCTGGAGAAGGAATTGGCAACCCACTTCAGTGTTCTTGCCTGGAGAATCCCATGGACAGAGAAGCCTGGTGGGCTACAGTCCACGGGGTTGCAGAAGAGTTGGATACGACTGAGCAACTGAGTGCCCACGCACACTGTGGGATTATAATCTTGGGAAATTTGGGATTCCATCCTCGAATCTCAGTTTCCTTATCTATAAAATCCTGACTTCCTGAGTCTTAAGAAGTTGGAAACAAGATAAAATATATGTGTAAAGAGCTCTGCTAACCAAAAGGCACTGAACATATGTTAATTATTATACTAGGAAATTTCGATCCTGGTCAGAGATTATTGTTACATTCTTGATTAACAGGTTCAAACTCATTCATACAATGAATGTATACAAGATTCATCAGAGATATAAAAATAAAAAGGGAACTTGTTATTACATGCTTCTAATTTAATAGAATTCTAGTTTAAAAAAATCAAAAGTTCATGGCTAAGACAGGATGGAGAAAACTGTTTATAAGTCTTTCATACATTTTTAAATTGAGTTTTTGTGTTCCTAATTAATTTAAAAAAGGAAAATATTCATGTTTTATCTTCTATCATAATTCAAAAATGTTTTTTTTCTTTTCATTATAATTCTAGGCTATGATGCCAATCTTCAGTTTCTTTTATGGAAAAGTCCATTTTTATAGTATGTTCTTGGTGCCAACCTATTATAAAAAATTGAATTTTACAATGCAATTAAGAAAATGAATTGTGCATTTTGAATTATCATACCACAAACAGATCCAAATGTAATGAGAGATTTGCCTATTCTTGAGCTGTTGTCCTTAGGACTCTTAGGAATATCCATTTGTTTTATTACATGTTTGAAAAGGAGCCCCTTCCCAGTTAATGAGATGGTGCGTGTAGAAAAACTCAGTACACTGCAAAGAACTGTAGTAGGTAGGATGTTATTATAATTAGTTTCACCAGTAAAATACCTACCATTCATGGACACATGCTCAGTTGCATTTGACTCTTTTGCCACGCCATGGACTGTAGCCTGCCAGGCTCCTCTGTCCATGGGATCTTCCAGGCAAGAATACTAGAGTAGGTTGCCGTTTCCTCCTCCAAGGGATCTTTCTGACCCAGATATCGAACTTGCGTCTCCTGCATTGGCATGTATATTCTTTACCACTGAGCCACCTAGGCATCTCCAAATATAACTCGGTCAAACTAAACTTGCCCACCCCTTGCCCAGAACTGCGCTTCCTGTAACTCTTTCAACTCACTTTATGGCAGTTCCATCCTTCCAATTGCTCAGGTCAAAAATCTAGGTGTCATTGCTGATATCTCGAGTTTTGTTTTGTTTTTTTCTCAACTCACATCTAACATGTCAGTAAATGCTATCACCTTTACCTTTCAAATATTTCTCACCACCCCTATTGTCTCCCCAGGGGCTTCCCTGGTGGCTCAGTGGTAAAGAATTCACCTGCTAACGCAGGATCCATGGGTTCGATCCCTGGGTCTGAAAGATGCCCTGGAGGAGGNATGAAAGGAAGCCATTAACTTAAAAAAAATTCTCTCTTGTCATTATCCATTGGCTCTTCTCTGAAAGAGGAAATACAGTCCTTATATCATTTAAAAATTGTGTATATGACATATTCACTGACTTGTTCTAAATTCAATCACTGACTAACACATAAAAAAGTGCTGATGAAAAAGAGAGCCATCATTATTTGGGTGAAAACTCAGAGAGTAATTCTTCTAAGCATTCATCAACAAACAGTCCAAGCTCTGCAGAGCCCTAAGGAACAAAGAACATCTGCCTTTAGCAATAGCTACTGTTTTCCCACCTTTTCGCTATTCTTTGCTTATCGCTTTCCTTCTGCTCTCTTTACTTTCCCTGCTAACAAAAAGTTATTCTCAGCAACGGAAACTGATCCACACTGAAGTATAAATGACCACCAGTATCTTCCTTTGTACTTCTCCCATAGGATCTGCACTGCAAACTTGGAAACTGGGCTAAAGTGAAGATCCTCAAAGGATGCTCTGGCCAAGTGTATGAACTGCAGGTTCAAGGTGGCTGGGTGTGAGTCATGATGCTGCTACACCTGACTGAGTGATCTTGAGAAAGTTATCTATCTCTTCACACCCTGTGTTTCTCAATTAAGGTATTTACTTTTCAAAGTATGCACTTCGTAGCATTAATGTGAGGATTAAAACAAGATAATACATAAAAATTTTTTTTAAGTGCGTGGTATTAATAAAAGCTCAATAGTTTGTTGTGTTATTAATTTCAGGCAAGAATAGGCAGTTTGTGGTTCCCTGGTAACCAGAAATCGTGTCATATTGCTTTGTAATTTGGCTACAGTATGAGCTAGCACCATGCGACCATAGGATTATTCTTTTTCATCTAGATGGCTTATTGCAGTAAAGAATCAGCTTGCAATGCAAGAGACACAGGAGACATGGGTTTGATCCCTGAGTCAGGAAGATCCCCTGGAGAAGGAATTGGCAACCCACTTCAGTGTTCTTGCCTGGAGAATCCCATGGACAGAGAAGCCTGGTGGGCTACAGTCCACGGGGTTGCAGAAGAGTTGGATACGACTGAGCAACTGAGTGCCCACGCACACTGTGGGATTATAATCTTGGGAAATTTGGGATTCCATCCTCGAATCTCAGTTTCCTTATCTATAAAATCCTGACTTCCTGAGTCTTAAGAAGTTGGAAACAAGATAAAATATATGTGTAAAGAGCTCTGCTAACCAAAAGGCACTGAACATATGTTAATTATTATACTAGGAAATTTCGATCCTGGTCAGAGATTATTGTTACATTCTTGATTAACAGGTTCAAACTCATTCATACAATGAATGTATACAAGATTCATCAGAGATATAAAAATAAAAAGGGAACTTGTTATTACATGCTTCTAATTTAATAGAATTCTAGTTTAAAAAAATCAAAAGTTCATGGCTAAGACAGGATGGAGAAAACTGTTTATAAGTCTTTCATACNTCAAACTCATTCATACAATGAATGTATACAAGATTCATCAGAGATATAAAAATAAAAAGGGAACTTGTTATTACATGCTTCTAATTTAATAGAATTCTAGTTTAAAAAAATCAAAAGTTCATGGCTAAGACAGGATGGAGAAAACTGTTTATAAGTCTTTCATACATTTTTAAATTGAGTTTTTGTGTTCCTAATTAATTTAAAAAAGGAAAATATTCATGTTTTATCTTCTATCATAATTCAAAAATGTTTTTTTTCTTTTCATTATAATTCTAGGCTATGATGCCAATCTTCAGTTTCTTTTATGGAAAAGTCCATTTTTATAGTATGTTCTTGGTGCCAACCTATTATAAAAAATTGAATTTTACAATGCAATTAAGAAAATGAATTGTGCATTTTGAATTATCATACCACAAACAGATCCAAATGTAATGAGAGATTTGCCTATTCTTGAGCTGTTGTCCTTAGGACTCTTAGGAATATCCATTTGTTTTATTACATGTTTGAAAAGGAGCCCCTTCCCAGTTAATGAGATGGTGCGTGTAGAAAAACTCAGTACACTGCAAAGAACTGTAGTAGGTAGGATGTTATTATAATTAGTTTCACCAGTAAAATACCTACCATTCATGGACACATGCTCAGTTGCATTTGACTCTTTTGCCACGCCATGGACTGTAGCCTGCCAGGCTCCTCTGTCCATGGGATCTTCCAGGCAAGAATACTAGAGTAGGTTGCCGTTTCCTCCTCCAAGGGATCTTTCTGACCCAGATATCGAACTTGCGTCTCCTGCATTGGCATGTATATTCTTTACCACTGAGCCACCTAGGCATCTCCAAATATAACTCGGTCAAACTAAACTTGCCCACCCCTTGCCCAGAACTGCGCTTCCTGTAACTCTTTCAACTCACTTTATGGCAGTTCCATCCTTCCAATTGCTCAGGTCAAAAATCTAGGTGTCATTGCTGATATCTCGAGTTTTGTTTTGTTTTTTTCTCAACTCACATCTAACATGTCAGTAAATGCTATCACCTTTACCTTTCAAATATTTCTCACCACCCCTATTGTCTCCCCAGGGGCTTCCCTGGTGGCTCAGTGGTAAAGAATTCACCTGCTAACGCAGGATCCATGGGTTCGATCCCTGGGTCTGAAAGATGCCCTGGAGGAGGGCATGGTGCCCACTCCCGTATTCTTGCCTGGAGAATCCTATGGACAGAGAAGTCCGGTGGGCTACAGTCCATAGGGCTGCAACGAGTTGGACACGACTGAAGCGACTGAGAATGCACTGCCCCTATATGGGTTCAGGTCATTAGCAGCTCTTGCCTGCAATACTGCAATGGTATGCCACCTCCCTTCCCCGTGTTACTTTTTTCCTTCGTACTTACTGGTCCCTAATTTACTAACTTACTTATTCTTTGTTGTTTGTCCCCTCCCTCTAGAATGTAAACGCCACAAGGGAAGCGGACGGTCTGCTTTGTTCACTTTTGGATCCCTCTGCCTAGAATAGTGGCTGGCATGTAGAAGACACTCATATTTATTGATTTTAAAATAAGCCTCGTAACTAGTCCTCCTATTTTAATTCTTGCTCCATGAAATCTATTTTCAGCAAAGCCTTCAAAGAGTTTATGTTAAAATCTAACTTGTGTCACTCCTTTGCTCCCATCTCAGAACAAATGCCAAAGTCCTAACAATGGCCCATGAGAACCTTCAACATTTGCTGCCTCCATGGGCCTGAGCAGCTCCCCTCTGCTCCCCAGCTCCCAGTGTATCCTTGTTCATCCACATTACCTCTCAGACATGGCCTCCCCCTACTTTCACTCATTCACTCATTATAGTCTCATCACACTGGCCTCTGGGTTTTGTTCCTCAAACACGCAGGCCAGACTGGCTGATCCTCCTTCTTGGAAACTTCCCTCTACAGTCTCATGGCTCCTCCTCTTGCCTCTGCTGAACGTTGTTCAGACCTCCCCTTCTCAGATAGGCCTTTTCTGACCACTCTGTTTAGGTTGTATCCAGCCCCCACTAATCCCAGCCCCTCTGTGCTTTACTTTCCTGCTATTGTATCAGGATCTCACATCACTCCTACCTATTATACTTATTATTTTATTCATCGTCTTTCTTCCTTCTGTAAAATGAATGCTCCACAAATTCAGGGATTTTTCATCTTTTTCGTTTCCTGCAGAATCCTAGCATCTACAACACTGCTTTGCACGTAGTGGCTAGTCAATAACTATTTACTGAATGAATGAAAGAAATGATATTCTCTCACCAGTTATCTAAACCCAGTTAATCAGCAGAAGTAGAATCCATCCATTGTGAATTACTCTTACCAGCTATTCCTTCTGTTTGTCACGGTATCCAAAAGAGATCTGGCATAGTATATATCAATCTTCCTCCAAACATATCAACAACATGAATGTCCTCCTTGAGAGAACAGAACTGTTATTTCCACCCTCACTACTCTTTTTTTAGGCCTCTGGTAAGCATTTTTCCAATTAAAACATATTATTTTATAGGCAAATATTTTCCCCCAAACCTGTCTTACCCTCATTTTCCTGGTCGCAGTTGCAAAGTCGCACACTGGTGCCAGAGGCAACTGATTAGTTTAAAAACACATACTCTGCTTTAGGCTGGCACTCATTTGTATTTTATAAATGAGCATATTCAAAACGGTGTCTTGGACGTTGTCTACAGCACAGTGTATCTGTCACCCTGCTTTGTCCTGACAACCTGTCTGTGACAGGGTGAAGAGCAGTTAGGGTTATTCTTGCTAACAGACCTGGGAGGCCAGGCCCAGAAAAGTTGTCAGTATCAGGGATTCCTCCTTCCCTTTTTAAAACCTTATTTTACCGCAAATCATCTTAAACCTCTCAGTAGAAAAGACTGTCCCAGGTTTTGAAAAAGACTCAGTATCAGATAGACTGTTGGGATGTTGAACATCTGTACTTAATAATACCCTGTCATGATATTTCTTCTTGCTAAAGTTGAGCTCTAATAAACTGACAAAGATAAACAGGATCCAACCACCCTGTGGTGGTAATTTCTAAGAATTAATGAAATGATACTTCTGCTCTAAATTTTTATCCAGTGGTAATCCAATGTCAGACACCCCCCTCCTTCCACCCACAAGCTGGTTTCTGAGGAGAAGTTCTACCTTCTCCCTCAGGCTTGAAACATCAGAATGCTACTGCTAATTAGCTAAGAAGTCACTCCCTCCCAAAAAATCTCACCTGAGGCCCCACATCTGGACCCAACCCCCTCCCAAGTCCTCTCGTGGCACCGATGCACACTTCTGTCCCAGTGCTGTCTGGGCGAGCTGCCTGTACCCCAGCTGTCTCCCACAACAAACCCCGAGTTTCTTTGGAGAAGGGGTGAATCATCTTTGTATCCCAAGTGGCTAACACAGTCCTTGGCACGTGACAGATGCCTAATACAGGAAGGATGAGTAAATGAATGAAAGAAGGCAGTCTTCCCAGTGTGGGCTGGTGGGCTTTTAGATTTTTAATTTGAGAGGCTTCTCCTACACTATAAATTACAGGTTTCCTAGACTATCACTGTCTTAAAAATAAAGTAGAAGATAGCTGATATATTGCTCTGAAATAACATATTACTGTGAATTCAGCAAACCCCAGGAAAGACCAGAAATAAGGGCTAAAATTTATGATGATAAAAACCTTTCTATGCCATCAGTAGAACACTGGGTTTTGTCTACATTCCTAGAATCCTAGGATTCAAAATGTAGGTATAAAATTATTATGTAAATATCAAACTTTTGTTCCCCTTTCCTGAAATTCTTTTTCTAAAAATCTCTAAACCCTGTGCTAATGATCATGCAACCATATGAGCTGGATCTGCCAAGGCCTCCTCCACACCTCTTCTCATCATGTTAAATGAATGGTTGGGGCTGGGCGCAAGAGGACAGTGGTTATATTCTCATACAAGGCATTAGATTCAATCCACGGAAGGAAGCCCAGGGAAGAGACTCCAAGGTATCAACCTGACTGAGGGGTTGAGTAGCTTCTACATGTCCTACAGACACGCTTCTTCATTAGCCTAGCCTGGGAGGCTTCCACTAGTTAAGAGTTTTGGTAAATAATGAAAGTGAAAGGGTTAGTCGCTCAGCTGTGTCTGACTCTGTGCCACCCCGTGGACTGCAGCCAACCAGACTCCTCTGTCCATGGGATCCTCCAGGCAAGAATACTGGAGTGGGTTGCCATTCCCCTTCTCCAGGGGATCTTCCCAACCCAGGGGATCGAACCCAAGTCTCCTGCATGGCAGGCAGATTCTTTACTATCTGAGCCAACAGTTAAGGCCCTGGGAGATAACATAATGCTCCAATTCATCTGGTGGTGGTATGGTGCTTATCGTGGCTGATTGCACATAACCTTGCCCAGCTAGGGATTACTGCCCACATTCGACAGACGAGGAAACTTGGGATTGGAAGGGAAACATAGCTACCAATGTGAAAAGTGGGGGTTTGAGCCCTTATCCTTTAGACTTATTCTATGTAGAATAAGAATATTAAACAAGGAGTTTTTGAGAGCTCAGCCAATGTCCTGTACATATAGACAGACAGACAAGTGGTACAATATGCACAAGTGGTACAACAGCACAATAAGCGTGCAGTTGCCAATGTGTAAGTCAACATCCCCAGTGACTAGACTTAACGGAGTCTGAGGATGGTCATTCTCTGACTAGTTTGAAGATGTTACGTGAATACACAATAAGTAGGACTCACCTACAAGCTTCTACTTCTCAGAAGCTTCTTTTTTGAACTGAGCAGACAAGATCCTGATAGCAAGCCTAGTCTGCTTCCTGTGTCATTGGACACTCAGGGTTTTCTCATTTGTCAAACCACTTCTTACCAAGAGAAGTAAGCCTGCCCAGAATTTCCTCTAGACTCTCAGTCTTTTTGCTATAAAACCAGAATCCATGCACAATGCCACTCACTTCTGCATGCATTATCAAAATGAATACATACTAGATAACCTGAATCTCACCCATACCCATGAGGAGCTTTAGATATCAGAAATCAGTATCCCCCACATTAAGTTCAATGAACACTATATCAACAGAGGCTCAATTTTTCTCTTTGGCCCTCCTGTACTCAAAACCACACTGTCCCCAGCACCGAGAGGTTTGAATCGTCCTTCACTATACTCATCCAAATGGCTGTCCAAGCCCAGAGCTTATGTCTGGAAAACAGCGCTTCCTGGGCTTTCTTCCATTCACTTTCCATAGCCGCTGCTCCCGATTTTGATCTTACTGCTTCTTTCCTGGTCTGTGCTCCCTCTTCCTCTGCAGATGCCTTGTGTCCAGCCTCACTTCCTTGAAGACCTCCTCTCTGTAGGGCCACTGTCACAGCTCCCATTCCTTCCTATGCCTTGATCCCCCTGCGGTGCTTTAGAGAAGGTGGTCGTCACACCCCCTATCAAGATTAGGTCATCTCATCCATTACCTGGGTGCCTGCAGCCACCACTCTTCCTGTCATTGTTTCAGGTATAATAAAAGCCAAATTTATGTGTTCAACCTATTTCTATTTCCTTGTCATCTTTAAAATATCAGGAAATACCAGGAGACTTGTTCTCTCTCTAATTTATCAAATAATCCTATATTGTCTGATCACACTTCCAGAGGATTCAGAGAAGAGCCAAGAGTTCTTTTCTCTTCCTTCCAATTCCATCTTCCATCTCCTCCCTCTGCCAACCTTAGCTAGGCAGCTGCCATGGCGACTAGCTCTGATCTTCTGCCAGGCTCTTCTTGTTGGTGAATGTTCAATGTACACACCTTTGAATTGGTTACTTTGATCTACACCTTTTTTTCTGTTTGATGGATGAGGTTACCTAGCCTTTGTAGCTCATCAAATGCATTTCTCTTGGAATGCAAGTTACTGGAAGGCAGGGCTCTACCAAAGTATGAGGAATTTTTGCCAATAAGATTCATACAGGTAGATGTTGTTTGATGATCATGAGGATAACATTCAAAGCCACTCAAATAATATGCAATACTGAATAATTCATATTTTGACTTTCAGTCCTGCACATGTAGTTATACCATTTTATTCACCCAAACACCCAGTGATTTTCACACTTGCTATAGTTGGTGGTACCCTAGAGTAGTATCTGCTTTGATCTGGTCTTGGTTCTGCAAACTCATGCTACAACCATCACTGGGGATCGTGCCTTTCACTAAAGCCTATGCAGTGAGGGGCCAAGCTGAGATGTGGATTCAAGTGCACGGAGCTTTGTAAGTGACCGGCGCCTTGTCTGAGCCATACTTACTTGGTGAGGTGGGGGAGGCTGCGCCTCCTTCTGTTGACGTGGTCGGAGGCTTTGTGTCTGGCACCGGCAGGGGCACAGGCCTGGCCATCGGTGGTGGCGGTGGTGGTGGCAACATGGGGGTGGGAAGGAATGGGTTGTGCACTTTGCCTTGGCTACTCCCGTTGGGCTGCCGGCGTGGGAACAAAACAAAGCATGCACAGGAAAAAGAAGACACAGATAAGAACCATTAGCTGCTTCTGAAAACAAAGGATTCGTTAGGCGTTAGGCACATTTTATGCAAATTACTAAGTATTCTAGCTGCTTGAATTCTTCCATAAGAGCATATGGATGACGAAATGTAGGTTGTTCTTAAGACATTCCACAAAAGTACAGTCTTAGGCATACATGCTTCGTGTATCCTAAACTTATCTCTTGAATTGCTTTGACCTTCTTTGCATCTGATTCTATGAAAGGACCTGTCAACTTGTGCTTGGAATGCTTTGATTTGGTACTTACTGTGACCTTTGTCATCACTCTCACGATTATTAAATATTAATTTAATTTATAAGTTTTATAGAATGCGGAATTATTCCATCATGCCTATTTATATAGATATAATGAAGTTTCCTAAATATGCATTTGAGATTAAAAAAATATTTTATTTTCACTCTTCAAAGTTGATATTATATAACATTTAATAAATATGTTAAGTGAACATAAAAAATTTCTTTCACATATTGTATAACATCAGGCACAGAAACTTTAGAATTCAGCTGTCAGAATTCTGCTAAGGAAAAATATCACTTCTAATTTTGATTTAAATTATATAAGCATATGCNTGAACATAAAAAATTTCTTTCACATATTGTATAACATCAGGCACAGAAACTTTAGAATTCAGCTGTCAGAATTCTGCTAAGGAAAAATATCACTTCTAATTTTGATTTAAATTATATAAGCATATGCCATAAGAGTCATATTTATTTGCCTGCCTGATGTTAGAACAACCAAGTAACAGCTCTTTAACAAAAGAAAAGTTTTCTCCTGAAGAAGGCAATAAAATCCATTTATTTTCAAGTTTTTCGACATAGTCCCAGGAAGAGACCTGCCTTAAACCCTATAAAATTTTGATCAAAATGCAAAACTGGGCACTTGACAGTTATATAGAATGATGTCAGGACTATTAAAAAAGAAGTTAGAAATCTGAAAGTCAGATGCTTGATGCAGTCAGTCTTTTCATGGCTTCCCCAGTGGCCTTTCTGCCTCCGGTCTTCAGTGACATCATTCACTCAGCAATAACATCTCCTATTTCAGCTCTAGTCCTGAATCAAAATTCAGTTGAAGGAGCTGCTGCTGTCCCAGGCCTTTAAGTTTAAGCTTAATAATTCTGCAGAGGAAGTCTCACTCCCTCATCAACATTCACTTATATATTTAGTATTGTTCCTCAAAGACAATCTCATCTGACAGTCAGAATGTTGTGCTTTCTTGCCAACAAACTTGCCTGTGTGTTATTTCTGAGTGGGCTAAAAGTCCATAAGTGAATGCTTTAGAATAAGCCAAGCAAATGAATACACAAGCAAAAAGAAAAAAGGCTCCATATTGATTTGTTGTCTAGACAGAAATGTATCTGCTAACACATCACCAGACATTAGTCAAAGCTGCCTTTTCTGTCTCAGATATGCAGAATCAGGTATTTCTTCAAGCAAGAAAATCAGTGATAGAATGGTGTGATAAAATATTCTAGATTAGGCAATCATAATTATGGTTCATCTGTGGCTTCATGTGCAGTTATTAGGACAAAGGGAAAATTACATTTGGCTTTATGCTGTTCATTATCTCCAATTTATTATTATTGGCCTTGGGATATAGCTATCCATTGTAAACATTTGGTTCTACATTTGAAACAAAATTTGTGAATTAAAAAAAATGGGAGGGGAGTCTGATGGAGAATGGATACATGTATATGTATGGCTGAGTCCCTTCGGAGTTCACCTGAACCTATCATAACATTGTTAATCAGCTATGTCCCAATACAAAATAAAAAGTTTAAAAAAAAGTCACTTTTACATTAGGAATATTGTTTCAGTTTGTTATTTAGCTTATTTGAGAAAAAAATTAAAATCTTCATTCAAATCTATTGAAGACTGTTTAGCTTTATACAAAGATAAGTGGGAAAGATAACTACTTACAGAAAGAGCAAACTATAATAAACTACTTCGAGCATCTTGAGTTCAAGTATTGGTCAACTTGACATAAAGTGTTAGAAGACTATTTTTAAAAAATATCAACTTAGCTGATCTGAAACATCTGTGCCCCCAACCTCCCCCTACCTCTCCCTACCACTCAAAATCATTATTTAGAATTATTTGGTCTTTCTATTTTGTTAACTGTGTGAGCACTTGGGTTAGTGTGCAGGAGGTGGAATTATCTGCCTACAGACCTTAGAAGGTTATACAGTTCACCCTTAAGATGATTTATATCCATAAACTTGACAGTTGCGAAGTTAACACAAACACTGTTTTTAAATCCCAGCCAATCCCTCTTAGAGTAAGTTAACTTTCCCACAATCTAGAATAAATATGACATTTGCCTCTAGTCAGTCAGCACAACATTGGAGCACCACGTCACATGGTCATAAGGCCTCCCCTTGTTAGTTTTACATTTGGTTAATATTTCTAAAGAAATTGAGAAAAAAAAAGAATTTTCCTTACATTGAGGAACCCCACCTGTCCAGCCTGCTGACCAGCATCAGGGCAGACAAGTTGGACAAACTCTTTCAGCGTCTCCTGAGGGTGATAGCGGATGGCTGGGTGAGAGAAGTAAGGCCCGGGCTGCTGGATGATGGGTGACGTCGGAAAATGAAGAGTCGATGGTGTCGCGTGCGGACTTGCTGTAGGAAAACAAAACATCAGAGTTAACAGAGAAAGACTTGCTTTGCCACAGCATTTAAACCAGATTCAACTGCCTCTTAAAATTTCTTCTCCTGCCTCAATTCACTGTAACTGCTCATGTGACAGCATTTAATACTGGAGAGGTCTGATAGATTTTCTTCCTTAAAGCTCTAAGACAAACATGGAGGTTAGATTAGGATAGAGTTTCAAGCTGTCCTTCTATTTTCAGTGGACATGAGTTATAAAGGCATTAATAATCCTTGGTGAAGCTGAAGATTATTCATTACCTTAAGAGCCTTTTTAATGAAGCAGGCAATAAAAAATGTATTTGGTAGATTAGACCTGATTTAACTGACATTACATATGACAAATTCTAGTTTGCACATATGGATCCCCTTTCATGCTGAGCATTCCATAGACAATAATTCATTGTTAAAGCTCTTATACACCCTTTCAAGGAAATTTCTAGGGACTAATTCAGGATGATATTTTTTTGAAGTCTGTAGTAAATGATCACTTAATGAACCCAGGTAATTTGGGTGCCTCACTTTACATAGAAGGTTTCAAAGCCAAATTCTGAAAAGCATGGATGCTCGTTAGAGCAGGGAAACCCACAGGCAGAGGAGATAGGCAGTGACTCCTGCTAAATTGCTGGCCCTCTGCTCACACAAACTGATGAAAGACTCAGAAAACTATCACTCCCTTATATCTGAACCTATATATTGAGTTTCACTGATATAGGAAGAATACTGTATTAGGCTAAAAAACTGTAAGTGAAGTGCTTAATAATTTTGCCTTGGAGGACTTCTGTCCTTGACGTGGAAGGGTGATTGGTAAAGCCTGCTCGAGGATAAGAAGAGCACGTGGGAAGGGCTGAAGACACAAACCAAATAACACCAACATGGCAGCTCTCATCTCCCAAAGAGGACCAGAGAGACACCTCCCAAGTAGAAGCAGGTGAGAGCATTTATTTTTCCTTACTTTTTGCAGTTTAAATCTTTAAACTCAAGGAGTCCCTGCAAAGAGGAAACAAATGAATACCCAAATATTTGGAAAGTAAGACTTTCCTAACATTGAGAATGACTCACTAAAACTGAAGAGCAAGTAAGCAAGACTGGCCACATTTTCTACCACCATTTGATCAGTAAGTCTGAGTACTGTCAAAAAAGGATGCATCTCTATTGATCCCTGGACATAGGTACTTTGTTCTCTACTGACTCTGTAGGACTGGGGCATTTTCTGACTAATAATTGGGAGTGGTAAGAACTCTGAGGTTTTGAGTGGCATCTGTCGTTTTTCAACAGTAGAAACAGGAGTTTGGAATAGGAGCAACAGTCCAGTCCATACCGTGCAGGTGACTTGATAAGGTTCCTTCATTCATGCAACCTTTAATCTATCCAAAAATATTCCTAGGCTCTTACTACAGGCTTGGGATACAACACTGAGATGAGACAAAGTTGTTTTCAGTCCTACAATTGAGGGCATCTTGAATAAAACCAATTCTCTCTTCACCATCTTAGTAAATAGTTTCTCCATCCATTTAATGGATTCACTGTCATATCCCCAGAACAGTGTCTGGAACTCAGTAAATATCTGATGATGGTACAATGAATGATCAGATATGTAAGTGGTACAGAAATTAATAAAGTGGCCATACAAATAAATATAAACTTAAAAAAATTTTCCCGGCAAAAAGCCATGGAGTTTATAGAAAAACTGGTAAAACGTAGGACTTAATGTGGGCTCAGTCACTTCAGTCATGTCTGACTCTTTGCAATCCTCTGGACTGTAGCCTGCCAGGCTCCTCAGTCCATGGGATTTTCCAGGCAAGAATACTGGAGTGGGTTGCCATGACCTACTCCAGGGGATCTTCCCAACCCAGGGATCAAACCTGTGTTCTCTTATGTCTCCTACATTGGCAGGCAGGTTCTTATTAGCACCATCTGGGAAGCCCAGGACTTAACACACTGGATGATAAATCTTGGAATCTATTATAATCTCTGAGTTAAAATCTGCAGCCAGAAAGTTAAATGACTTTAGCCATCTCTTACAATGCAAAAGGCTTTAAAGAACCCAAGGAATTTTTTTTTCTAATATGGTATGCTCGTTTTTGCTGGTAGAAAGAAACTTTCACCCAGTGGCCTGTATTTGACCAAATAGTTTCTAGTTAGAGATGGAATGTGGCATTTCCCAAATGAGGCTGGGAATATACTGAGCACAATGAAATGATACACTCAACTTTTGCAGCGTAACAAACACAAAGGTGGCACCTCCATTGTCAAGAGCCCACAGGAAGCAGACCTTAATAATAAAGTGGCAGTGCTTCAGGTCCTCAAGTGGAAAGTGATGAATGGTTGTGAGATTACGAAATTGTGGTGGCCAGCAGAGAATGCTGTCCAAGGGAAAAATTTACTTGAGCAAAGACGGGACAGATAAAAGTTAAAGAAACCTGATAGAGGAAATATTTTAATGGCACCATGAAATTCCTCCCTTAATTGTTTAATCAACACCCTTGCCCTTTCTGTTGCTGTTGTTCTTGTTGATAAATACGTGAAAGAAAATCATTAACAACTAAAATGTAGACCTTAGTTTCTTTGTTCAGTTCAATTCAGTCATGTCTGATTCTTTGTGACCCCATGAATTGCAGCATGCCAGGCCCCCTGTCCATCACCAACTCCCAGATTTCACTGAAACTCATCTGCATTGAGTCAGTGATGCCATCCAGCCATCTCATCCTCTTGTCCGCTTCTCCTCCTGCCCCTAATCACAGTCAGCATCAGGGGCTTTTCCAATGAGTCAACTCTTTGCATGAGGTGGCCAAAGTACTGGAGTTTCAGCTTCAGCATCAGTCCTTCCAAAGAACACCCAGGGCTGATCTCCTTTAGAATTGACTGGTTGGATCTCCTTATAGTCCCAGGGACTCTCAAGAGTCTTCTCCAACACCACAATTCAAAAGCATCAATTCTTCAGCACTCAGCTTTCTTCACAGTTCAACTCTCACATCCATACAAGACCACTGGAAAAACCATAGCCTTGACTAGATGGACTTTTGTTGACAAAGTAATGTCTCTGCTTTTGAATATGCTATCTAGGTTGGTCATAACTTTCCTTCCAAGGAGTAAGCGTCTTTTAATTTCATGGCTGCAATCACCATCTGCAGTGACTTTGGAGCCCCCCCCAAATACACCCTGACACTATTTCCACTGTATCCCCATCTATTTTCCATAAAGTGAGGGGCCAGATGCCATCATCTTAGTTTTCTGAATGTGGAGCTTTAAGCCAACTTTTTCACTCTCCTTTCACTTTCATCAAGAATCTTTTTAGCTCCTCTTCACTTTCTGCCATAAGGGTGGTGTCATCTGCATATCTGAGATTATTGGTATTTCTCCCGGCAATCATGACTCCAGCTTGTGCTTCTTCCAGCCCANATCTGACTCTTTGCGACCCCATGAATCGCAGCACGCCAGGCCTCCCTGTCCATCACCAACTCCTGGAGTTCACTCAGATTTACGTTCATCGAGTCAGTGATGCCATCAGCCATCTCATCCTCTGTCGTCCCCTTCTCCTCCTGCCCCCAATCCCTCCCAGCATCAAAGTATTTTACAATGAATCAACTCTTTGCATGAGGTGTGTTAGAAGTAAGAATATGGTTACTGATGCATGAAAGGGGCTTCAATTTTATTCAAAACCAAAAAATAAAATAACAATACATATAGCTGTATATCTTTTATTATTAGCCTAAGTATTTTTAACTTATTCTTAGCCATTTCTATAAAAATAATCTATTTTTTCTTAATAAAACTAAGTTTTAAAATCTATGAAAGTTTAAAAGTTTCCAAAATCAAAAATTTTTAAGTAATCATTCTCTACTAATTATATCTTTCAGCATTTATAACAAGATATGTGATAAGTATGAAAAATGTTTATCATGTCTTATCTTGAAAATATTCAATAGTTCTCTATTATGTAACACGGAAGGTTTGTGGGCTTTTTCTTTTTGTGACTTTTAAAAAGTTGTACACAAAAAGGACCTTCATTTGTCTTTCAAAATTCAAATCTCTTTACTCATGATTTCATTCATTCGCATATTGAGATTATATCCCAGGCACCATTTTAGAAGTTAATCTCTACGGAGGTAAATGAGAGACACAGTCTCTTCATCCAGTGGAATCACAATCTAATGGAAATTTATTGATAATAAGAAGAAACTAAACACATGGGGTCTACATTCTCATCTCTCACCCCTAGCCCCACCACCACTTACTCATGGCTAGTGGAAAAATTGTAGAAGATGCTTTTGTTATGCTATATGCAGCTGAAACTGATTCTAACTAATACATGTGTTAAACATGGTAAATTTAAGAAGGGAGAGAAGCTCTTACGAGGTAGCCAAGGTAGTCAAAGTTATTCAGGAACTTGTATGAAATATCCCAGTTCTACCACATGGAGGTATTGGAGAAGCAGGACTGGATCCCAATGATTCCCTTGTAGGTCCTGATTCAAAAGCCACTGTTTGCCTTTATTTTTACTTTAATTCCCAGATGTGATGTGTGGTGCCAAAAAAATGATGCACTGTTTAACAAATACATGCAGAAAACTGAAAAATTAGCAGGTGGGTTATAGTCCTCAGTCCCTGAAAATTCCTATCAATCCTCCTGCAAAGAAAAAGTTATTTTGGACCTGAAGGTATTAGGTAAGTTTCCACTAAGACCAAGCTTCAGAATATGTCAAGCTGTCTCTACTGCATTATATTCATTATTGTACTAGTCATTCAGGATGTTGTAACAAAGTATCGGGATCTGTGGCTTAAACAATAGACACTTATTTTCTCACAATTCTGGAGGCTGGTAGCCCAACATCAGAGTGCCAGCATGGTCAAATTCTGTGAGTCCCTCTCTTCCTGGCTTGCAAATGGCTGCCTACTATGTCCCCACATGGACTGCAGAGAGAGAGAAATCTCTCTTATAAAGGCCACCAAGTCTACAGGTTTAAGATCCCACCATCATGATCTCATTTAACTTTAATTACCTTCTACAAGCCCTTTCTCTACATACAGTGTTATTAGCATTAGTCACATTGTGAGTTAGAGCTTCAATATATGAATTGGGGTTGGGAGTGGTGCATAGTTCCATCCACAGGACTTTTATTTCATATGTTTAGAATATACAGAAAAAGCCACAGGAACCAGTGATGGCAGCAATATAACTATTTTCATGTTTTAAGATGCTAATATTCCTAAGTGTTAGGGGATTAGTACACAGTCTTCTGTACTCACACTTTCACATCCACAGATTTGAGCATGAATTGTGTAATACTTTAGTTTATTGAAAAATATCTGCATAGAAGTGGCCCTGAACAGCTCAAACCTGTGTTGTTCAAGGGCTAACTGTACTTGGAAATGAAACAATATTCATAGAAAGAATACTTTCTTTGATGACCTCAGGAGACATAGCCAATGAACTGATCTTGACTTTAGTTTTGGTTTAAGCATCCCTCAGTTCAGTTCAGTTTAGTTGCTCAGTCGTGTCCTAATTTTTGTGACCTGATGAATCGCAGCACACCAGGGCTTCCTGTCCATCACCGTCTTCCGGAGTTCACTCAAACTCATGTCCATAGAGTCGGTGATGCCATCCAGCCATCTTATCCTCGGTCGTCCCCTTCTCCTCCTGCCCCCAAACCCTCCCAGCATCAGTCTTTTCCAATGAGTCAACTCTTCTCATGAGGTAGCCAAAGTACTGGAATTTCAGTTTTAACATCATTCCTTCCAAAGAACACCCAGGGTTGATCTCCTTCAGAATGGACTGGTTGGATCTCATTGCAGTCCAAGGGACTCTCAACAGTCTTCTCCAACACCACAGTTCAAAAGCATCAATTCTTCAGCACTCAGCTTTCTTCACAGTCCAACTCTCACATCCATACATGACCACTGGAAAAACCATAGCATTAACTAGACAGACCTTTGTTGGCAAAATAATGTCTCTGCTTTTCAATATGCCATCTAGGTTGGTCATAACTTTTCATCCAAGGAGTAAGCACCTTCTAATTTCATGGCTGCAGTCACCATCTGCAGTGATTTTGGAGCCCCCCAAAATAAAGTCTGACACCGTTTCCACTGTTTCCCCATCTATTTCCCATGAATTGATGGGACCAGATGCCANTGGGGCACCTGATGTCAACCATGGATCTCCAGAATCTCAGTTGGAACACCACTCCACTAGTTTACTATTTGCAAGTTCCTTCCAACTTCAACATTTTTAAATTCTATTTTCTATCTTAATACATTCGATTATTCCATTAATCAACCTTCTGAAGCCACTCATTTTTTTTTTCCTACCAGCATAAAAAGTAACAACTTGCCATATGAGGAATGGTTTTTTTCACTCTACTTTGCTTTGGTTCACCCAAAACGATTCACTATGTGCCACAAGTTTATAGAGGAGACAGACACACTTACAATGAAGGATAGGAAGAAAGGAAAGACAGAGGACTGTCACATTCTAGCTTCTAGGATGAACCCAGGCTACACTCCTTGCCCTGGCCACCCCAGCCCAACAGAGCAGAAACAACAGCATGGAGCCACAATCCTGGGGAGTGGGGTTTTTTGTTGCAAAGAGCAAAGATGTTAAGGAATCTTCAAGTGTGATGTTTCCTTATTGGATCTTTCTTCCTAGGAACCTCTCATTTTCCACTCACTCTGGCCTCTCTCTCACACAGAACAGGATCCTGAACCCAGAAAGGTCAAGAAGGAATCTCAGTAGGGTCTGTCTCTTATACACATCTAGATGTGTATAAGAGACAGAGGGTGGTGTCATCTGCATATCTGAGGTTCTTGATATTTCTCCCGGCAATCTTGATTCCAGCTGGTGCTTCTTCCAGCCCAGCATTTCTCATGATGTACTCTGCATATAAGTTAAATAAGCAGGGTGACAATATACAGCCTTGACATACTCCTTTTCCTATTTGGAAACAGTCTGTTGTTCCAGGTCCAGTTCTAACTGTTGTTTCCTGACTTGCATACAGGTTTCTCAACAGGCAGGTCAGGTGGTCTGGTAACATCATCTCTTTCAGAATTTTCCACAGTTTATGGTGATCCACACAGTCAAAGGCTTTGGTATAGTCAATAAAACAGAAATAGATGTTTTTCTGGAACTCTCTTGCTTTTCTGATGATCCAGCGGATGTTGGCAATTTGATCTCTGGTTCCTCTGCCTTTTCTAAAACCAGCTTGAACATCTGGAAGTTCACGGTTCATGTATTGCCAAAGTCTGGCTTAGAGAATTTTGTGCATTAGATGAGTGCAATTGTGCGGTAGTTTGAGCATTCTTTGGCATTGCCTTTCTTTGGGATTGGAATGAAAACTGACCGTTTCCAGTCCTGTGGCCACTGCTGAGTTTTCCAAATTTGACTCAACTTGAGACAGATTTCCTTCTGACTATAAGATGCCTCAGACGGTAAAGAATCTGCTGGTAATTCAGGAGACTTGGTCAATCCCTGGGTAGGGAAGTTTCCCTAGAGAAGGGAATGGCACCCTACTCCAGTATTCTTGCCTGGAGAATTTCATGGATAGAGTCACCTAGGGTCTACAGTCAATGGGGTGGCAAAGAGTTGGACATGACTGAGTGACTTACACTCATTTTCACAAGTCTCTGATTTCTCTTTTCACTTTAGAAAAGTGACATGAGTTCTCTTACTTTATAAAACTTGCTATTTTGTATTCTTTCTCTGCACCTTTGAGATATAAATCTTCTCCCAGCCTCTTGCCCTTCTGATGACCCAGAATGTCTCTCTGGAAGACATGGAAGCCATCCCTTTGAACGATTTTCAGCCAGAAAGACAGTGCTCTAGTTAGAAGCCATAATCACCAATTTGCAAATAATTGCAACAACCTGAACAACCTCCTCAGTACTCCGTACATCTCTCACTAGTTTTTCATTATTTTACTACACGGCTTACAATTTCCTCCAAACTTTTGTTTGAGCAGAGTTGAGTTCCATCTCCCTCCCCTGGCCACTGCAACAGTCTTCAACTGAGTCTTCCCTGTCTAATCGTTCAGTCCAATTTTCCTTCACAGTTCTGAACAAAAGTATGGACAAAATCCATAAGATACACAAATTACAGTAAATCCTACAGTCTTATCTTAGTGAGCAGCACATTTTATAGCTATCATCAGAAGCATGAAAACTTATACATTTTTACCAAGAGGAAAGTGAGGCTACAAAAATGAGAGTGGAACTGATGAAAGTCTGAGCTGAGGTTTTCTCCCTCACTATGAGCAACATGCTAAGCTAATCAACCAATTCTGCCAGAAAGGTAGACTAGATAACTTTACTTAGGGCTTAGAAGGAAACTCTGTAAGAATACACTTTATATAGTCTATTATTTAAAATCTAATAATACCTACTGTCCTAATTTTAACATTAGATGAATTTTAATATATAATTACCTGAAAAAGAAACATCTTTAAAACTTTTATACAAAGGATATTAATTAATAAAAATAAAGACTTCTGGTCTTCATTTTTGTTTCTCTTATCAAAAATAAGTCATTTAGTCCTCATACTGCTAGAATTTATCTAAAAACACCCTTATTGACAGAAAGGAAAAAAAAAAGTCTCCCTTCTGTTGATTTATTCCCCTGCTCTAAATTTTGTCCCCCACTAGAAACATACATTAATTTACCCAAAAGGGGGAAGAAAATGAAAGCAATAAAACAAAGAAAATAGTACTCTAATCTTAGGTTTATTTTCTCATTATTCAAGGTCAAATACAACAACCAAACAAGCTTCAAGTTAAATATAAAAAATGCAATAAACCAATAACTTATAATTCTCTTAAGGGATATAAATTGTGAGGAGCTTTTTATATTTTAATGGGAAAAATAAATCTAACATGATGATTTACAAAATGTTCCCACAAAACAGTATTCAGTAAATTATTCTACACCACCTCACATTTGTCACAAGGCATGGCTATTTTCTTAAGCATATTTAAATGCAATCGCAACAAACAATCTTATTTTCCAAACTGCTTTTTTGGGTCACATTTCATTTTAGCAGTGAGTCACATCTCATTTGCTCCCGCATGAAAAGCTGTATTTTTGCTCTCTTCATTTATCTATAACCCATTTTGAGTCAAAGAGAAGGCAATGGCACCCCACTCCAGGACTCCTGCCTGGAAAATACCATGGACGGAGGAGCCTGGAAGGTTGCAGTCCATGGGGTCGCTAGGAGTCAGACATGACTGAGCGACTTCACTTTCACTTTTCACTTTCATGCACTGGAGAAGGAAATGGCAACCTACTCCAGTGTTCTTGCCAGGAGAATTCCAGGGATGAGGGAGTCTGGTGGGCTCCCATCTATGGGATCACACAGAGTCGGACACTACTGAAGTGACTTAGCAGCAGCAGCAGCAGCATTTTGAGTTAACAAATAAGTTAATTCATCTGCTTTGCTTTTAAATTTGAAGTTGCTATCTGACATAGTTTTCCAGTTAAACTACTGAAAATTATTGTATGCTCCCCAAAGTCCTTCAGTGTATATTCCACATTGGATCTAAGCACACATTTGGGGAACATTCTCAAAGCAAAAATTGCTATTTTACATTTTTTTAAATATATAAGTATGTCCTTCAATTGCTTGACAGAAAGACCAACTTTAACCTTTCTAATGTTTATTTCCTTTTGCCTTGCAGAAGGAAGGTACGCAGGATATGTATGAGTGAACTGACTTTGTTCTGTCCTTCTTCTCAATTATTTTCTCAATGTTACAGTCCCCACACTTACACCAGTAATCAATTGATTTCCTTTACAGGGATCCTGCTGCTAAATTACTTTAAGCAGGAGAAACTAGTCAGAATGCAAAAAATTCATTTGATCAAAAGTTTTCCTAAACGGGGTCTTATTAATGTTACTATTTCTGCATTCAGGTTAGCGGCTGACAATGTTAAAGATGTCCACCTTAAGATGCTGAAGAACGATTAACTATGATTATAACCCTACCTACAGGCCAGTATGCTACTGGGACATTCACATTATTTGGAAAGGAAGTTGGAAAGCCACATGTAAGAGGTAAAAGAAAGGAACTTTTCTGGTGGTGCAGTAGACAAGAATCCTCCTGCCAATGCAGGGGACGCAAGTTCAATCCCTGGTCTGGGAAGACTCGTCACCCCTCAGGGCAAGCCCATGCACCACATCTACTGAGCCCATGCAGCCCGGGGGCTGCAATGACTGCGCCTGTGTGCTGCAAACACTGCGGCTGTGCATCCAGAGCCTATGCTCCCCGACAAGGGAAGCCAGCAAAATGAGAAGTCCTTGCTCCACAACAAAGGGCAGCCCCCACTTACCACAACTAGAGAAAGCCCACGTGCAGCAGTGAAGACCCAGCGCGACCAAAAAGACGTTTTAAAAAATGACCAGTAAAAAAAAAAAGAGAGAGGTTAAAGGAAGTCTCTTTATTATTTGTATCTAAGGAAGCCATCGGCTATAATCTAAGGTTTCACAGTACAACCTTTATATAAGTTGTCTTCAATTATATAAAATGATGCTCACGGAGTAGAGTTTAAAACCATTCCCTTAACATGAGACAAAATTGACCCTAGTGGAACTGGTCTACTTGAACAGAGTTCTTCAGATTCAGTATTTCAAAACCAGTTATCTTATATTCCAAGCTGAATTCTATTGGCATATCTTAGTGAAGGAACCTAAAACTGCTTTTCAAAGTGGTGATATATGCATACTGTACACTTAGACATCATAGGAGAAGACTCAGCTGGTCTGGACAACCTGTATAATACCACTGGACTATGGCTTTGATTCACTCTGTCAAAGACGTGATATGGAAAATGGATCATGAGGCACTGATGATTTCAGGAATGGAATATGGTAACAAAACAAGAGAGGCAAGGACCATGAAAAATGACCCTTTCGAAGAGACAAGAAAATCACAAGCAGTAATTATGCAGACAATTTACACATAAGGCAGAAGAGCATACCCACTTAGAATAAGCTCATTAAGTCACAAGACTTTAGACAATACTGTGAGAAAAGCTAACAATGAGCTGAACATCAGATGGATTTCACAGACAACTTCAATCCCTGTTTAGGCCCTGTGAAGCCCAAATTATTCCTCATGCTTTTGAAAATTCAGATGAGGCTTATTCTCCAGCTCTACTCACTTTCATGGCTGGCAACACGACAGCATCACCCACCATGTCAACTGGATAATGACCTATTCTCCTCGCCCCCAAAGCATCCTCTTTCCTTGAACTCTTTAGCACATGTTTGTCTCGGCACAGGAGAATCTAGACTCTGCCTAGTGCTGAACAGAGGCAATTAAGAATATCAAATGGTTTCGTCCAGGACTTAGGGTATCCCTAAATGCAGTGACTGTCTCTTTCTAAGAAAAAGGCTGAGGGAGATTGTAACACAGCTACTCTCAAGAAGGCACTGTGAAGACAGAGGTGGAAACTGGAGGATGGTGATTACCAGCAAAGCAACGTCAAGGCTGGCCAGATGCCACGGAGAGCTGGGAGACAGGGAGGGACTGGATTTTTGTTAGAGCCTCCAGAAGGAAGCATCCCTGCTGACACCTCGATTCTGGACTTAGAGCCTCCAGAACTGGGAGAGAGGAAATACTGTAGTTTTAAGCCACCAAGTCTGTGTTTATTATGGCAGCCCTAAGCACTAACATCCAGGGACATGTCTTCCCTCTTCATCGATGGCCTGTACTTCAGGTCTGCCCAAAGGCCTCCTCAGAGGAAAAGCTTTCTTAGGCCAAACCATTCAAATAGATCTCTAAACCTATCAATCTCTATCACCGTATCCTATTTTCATAGCCTTCACCAAAAATTACAATTACATACTGATGTGTTCATCTACTTACTGTTTGACTTTCACACTAAACTATAAATTCTATAAAGGCTCATTTTTATTTTCTTTGTTCAATTACACTCAGTATGTGCAGCAGCTTGTACATGGCCAGAACACAGTTGGGTCCAAAAGTCATTGCTGAATATATAAGTTTATTTATAAATAATCTATTTATTATTATGAATATTATTTATAAATAATCTATTTATAAAATCATTCAGGCTTCCCAGGTGGCACTAGTGGTAAAGAATCCTGCCAGTGCAAGAGATATAAGAGATGCAGGTTTGATTCCTGGGTCAAGAAGATCCCGTGGAGTAGGAAATGGCAACCCACTCAAATATTCTTGCTTGGAAAATTACATCGATGGAGTAGCCTGGTGGGCTACAGTCCATAGGGTCCCAAAGAGTCAGATACCAAAGAAGCGACTTAATACAATACAAAAAATCATTCAGCAATTTACAAATTAAAGCATACACACAACATTCATGAGCACAGAATTTACTAAAGAATGGAAGACAAAGAGATATATTATATCATCCACTGAACAGTACAAGTAACTTCAAATCCTAGCTATCTCCATTCTCAAAATCCCTTTTGGTGGTGCCACAACCATGGGTTTTCCTTAGCCTTCCCTCATGCAGTCTCAATCTCCCTTTTTCTTTAACTTATGATTTTTAATTTCTGGTCCTTTTTCTGTTATTTCATCTCCTCCCCACACCCAACTCTTGGGAATAAAATAAATTTCTATTTTATGCAGAGGAGTTTTATTCTCTAATTTTCACTGTAAACATAATTTATTTTCCCTTGTTTTTAAACATTTACAGGTTGCTTTTTATACATCAACGACTGCCGCTGAGAAAAAAATATTCACACTTGGAAATAAGGCAAAGGGAAAACAGTCTAGGTTTTTGAGTATCACACTGCAGCATTTTTTAACCAGCCTAAGGAGAATATGTATTTGACATATTCATTAATTAAAAGCCCAGAGGACGTAGAGTTACCAGTTAACTGGTAGATTTTCATCTGACAGTGATGCAAATGACTTGTCTGGTAGAAAAGGTAATCCCCAAGTTTATGGGCCACTGTCCAGGTGGCTTAGTAAAGAATCTGCCTGCTGGTACAGGAAATGCATTTGATCCCAGGGTCAGGAAGATCCCCTGGAGAAGGGAATGGCAACCCTCTTCAGTAGTCTTGCCTTGGGGTTGCACAGAGTTGGACATGACTGAACAAATGAGCATGTACACCCTACAGGACATTAATCAGTTATGTAACTAACCTAGCCATTCTTTCCCCAATAATCTTTCCCTGATGCCAACATAGCTCTCTTTCTATAATCAGTTGCATAAATGTTTGGCATGTACTCATCCTGGGAGTCATATAATGGACTGTAAAAAAATGGCAGTTTAGCAGTTGTGAGTGCTTTAAAAACATTAACTTACCAATTACTATTTACCAAAAAAAAAAAAAATGTTTAAGGAACTAAAATTTTTTCCTTCTAAACTGAGTTGTACTGCCAAGCCTCAGGATATCACCTTCGTAACTTTTGCACACCACTTAGTACCTAGCATTAAAGAGTTTAGAAAATAAATGATGCAAAAGAGAAAATGCTTTACCCCTGAGTAGTAGACCATACTTTCCCTACATTCCTACTTTCATTTTTTTTCTTATTAAAGTCAAACTTATTTAAAAAGAGCAGTCACATAGAAGTCAGGGAACTGTTGTCTCATTCACACTGACACTGTATTACAGAGATAGCTATTCAGCATGGCCTGAACTCATCACGTTGCTGCCCATCACTCCCACAGCATCCACAACCAAAGTTATCCCTGGGCAACAAGTGCAGAAATTGCACTAGGTCAGGTACAAAAGGTATGGAAGGCCATCTTCTTTAAATATTCATTTTGAAAAAACATTGCTGAAGCTTCAAGTAAAAACAATCCCAAGTAAAGCCATTGACAGATTTATGATACTCTGCTTTTACCATCTTTGTTATTTAAATTAGAAGAGTCATAATCAAAACCTAAGAACTTCAGGTTATAAGTATAAGCATACACAGGCACTTATACACATGCATACATTTAAACTAGAGCAATAATATTAAACAAGTAATTTGTAGTTATATCAACTTACATTAGACTATCAATCTGACTTTGTTAAATTTGAAGATTATAGAAAAGACACTTCAATAATGTTATTGATTCTTTAAAAAAATTTAATGTGTGCATCAAGATGACACATTGATCATCAAAATAGCTACTGTCCTTCACATTGCATTTATTTTTAAAGTAATGGATGACTAAGGATGAAATTTCTGAATGTTGAGCTTTAAGCCAACTTTTTCGCTTTCCTCTTTCACTTTCATCAAGCGGCTTTTTAGTTGCTCTTCACTTTCTGCCATAAGGGTGGTGGTGTCATCTGCATATCTGAGGTTATTGATATTTCTCTCAGCAATCTTGATTCCAGCTTGTGTTTCTTCCAGCCCAGCACTTCTCATGATGTACTCTGCATAGAAGTTAAATAAGCAGGGTGACAATATACAGCCTTGACGTACTCCTTTTCCTATTGGGAACCAGTCTGTTGTTCCATGTCCAGTTCTAACTGTTGCTTCCTGACCTGCATACAAGTTTCTCAAGAGGCAGGTCAGGTGGTCTGGTATTCCCATCGCTTTCAGGATTTTCCACAGTCTATTGTGATCCACACAGTCAAAGGGTTTGGCATAGTCAGTAAAGCAGAAATAGATGTTTTTCTGGAACTCTCTTGCTTTTTCCATGATCCAGCGGATGTTGGAAATTTGATCTCTGGTTCCTCTGCCTTTTCTAAAACCAGCTTGAACATCTGGAAGTTCATGGTTCACGTATTGCTGAAGCCTGGCTTGGAGAATTTTGAGCATTACTTTACTAGCGTGAGATGAGTGCAATTGTGCGGTGGTGTGAACAATCTTTGGCATTGCCTTTCTTTGGGATTGGAATGAAAACTGACCTTTTCCAGTCCTGTGGCCACTGCTGAGTTTTCCAAANTTCCTCTGCCTTTTCTAAAACCAGCTTGAACATCAGGAAGTTCACGGTTCACATATTGCTGAAGCCTGGCTTGGAGAATTCTGAGCATTACTTTATTAGCGTGTGAGATGAGTGCAATTGTGCGGTACTTTGAGCATTCTTTAGCATTGCCTTTCTTTGGGTATGGAATGAAAACTGCCCTTTTCCAGTCCTGTGGCCACTGCAGGGTTTTCCAAATTTGCTGGCATATTGAGTGCAGCACTTTCACAGCATCATCTTTCAGGATTTGAAACAGCTCAACTGGAATTCCATCACTTCCACTAGCTTTGTTTGTAGTGATGCTTTCTAAGGCCCACTTGACTTCACATTCCAGGATGTCTGGCTCCAGGTGAGTGATCACACCATTGTGATTATCTGGGTCATGAAGATCTTTTTTGTACAGTTCTTCTGTATATTCTTGCCACCTCTTCTTAATATCTTCTGCTTCTGTTAGGTCCATACCATACCATTTTGGTCCGCTGGCTGTGACGGACTGCATAGAAGTGCGGGGAAGTTTGGCCGAGAGGAGCTTCCACTCACCCAAGGTCAGGGGCAGCGACCAGGATGAGCTACCCCATGCCTGAGGTCAGGGGCGGCAGCCAAGAGGAGCAACCCCAGGTCCAAGGAGCAGTGGCTGCGTGGGCGCAGGAGGGCCAAGAGGAGCTACTCCACGTTCCAGGTCAGGAGGGGCGGTGGTGAGGAGATACCCCTCATCCACGGTAAGGAGCAGTGACTGTGCTTTGCCGGAGCAGCCATGAGGAGATACCTCATGTCCAAGGTAAGAGAAACACAAATAAGATGGTAGGTGTTACGAGAGGCATCAGAGGGCAAACACACTGAAACCATTATCAGAAAACTAGCCAATCTGATCACATGGACCACAGCTTTGTCTAACTCAGTGAAACTAAGTCATGCCATGTGGGGCCACCCAAGATGGGTGGTTCATGGTGGAGAGTTCTGACAGAATGTGGTCCACTGGAGAAGGGAATGGCAAACCACTTCAGTATTCTTGCCTTGAGAACCATGAACAGCATGAAAAGGTAAAATGATAGGATACTGAAAGGGGAACTCCTGGGGTCGATAGGTGCCCAATATGCTACTGGAGATCAGTGGAGAAATAACTCCAGAAAGAATGAAGGGATGGAGCCAAAGCAAAAACAATACCCAGTTGTGCATGTGACTGGTGATAGAAGCAAGATCCGATGCTGTAAAGAGCAATATTGCATAGGAACCTGGAATGTCAGGTCCATGAATCAAGGCAAATTGGAAGTGGTCAAACAAGAGATGGCAAGGGTGAACGTCGACATTCTAGGAATCAGCGAACTAAAATGGACTGGAATGGGTGAATTTAACTCAGATGACCATTATATCTACTACTGCGGGCAGGAATCCCTCAGAAGAAATGGAGTAGCCATCATGGTCAACAAAAGAGTCCGAAATGCAGTACTTGGATGCAATCTCAAAAACGACAGAATGATCTCTGTTCGTTTCCAAGGCAAACCATTCAATATCACAGTAATCCAAGTCTATGCCCCAACCAGTAATGCTGAAGAAGCTGAAGTTGAACGGTTCTATGAAGACCTACAAGACCTTTTAGAACTAACACCCAAAAAAGATGTCCTTTTCATTATAGGGGACTGGAATGCAAAAGTAGGAAGTCAAGAAACACCTGGAGTAACAGGCAAATTTGGCCTTGGAATACGGAATGAACCAGGGCAAAGGCTAATAGAGTTTTGCCAAGAGAACACACTGGTCATAGCAAACACCCTCTTCCAACAACACAAGAGAAGACTCTACACATGGACATCACCAGATGGTCAACACCAAAATCAGACTGATAATATTGTTTGCAGCCAAAGATGGAGAAGCTCTATACAGTCAGCAAAAACAAGACTGGGAGCTGACTGTAGCTTAGATCATGAACTCCTTATTGCCAAATTCAGACTTAAATTGAAGAAAGTAGGGAAAACCGCTAGACCATTCAGGTATGACCTAAATCAACTCCCTTATGATTATACAGTGGAAGTGGAAATAGATTTAAGGGACTAGATCTGATAGATAGAGTGCCTGACGAACTATGGACGGAGGTTCGTGACATTGTACAAGAAGAGAAAGGGATCAAGACTGTCCCCATGGAAAAGAAATGCAAAACAGCAAAATGGCTGTCTGGGGAGGCCTTACAAATAGCTGTGAAAAGAAGAGAAGCGAAAAGCAAAGGAGAAATGCAAAGACATAAGCGTCTGAATGCAGAGATACAAAGAACAGCAAGGAGAGTAAGAAAGCCTTCCTCATCGATCAATGTAAAGAAATAGAGGAAAGGAACAGAATGGGAAAGACTAGAGTTCTCTTCAAGAAAGTTTGTTACATTTTACTAAAAAAAAGTATTCCTCTTTTCCTTGTGTCATACAGTTTATTGTAACACAAACCTGAAAACACATGGTACTATGTGGAGTTCACTCTATAATGGTTGATTTATAATAATCAATTAGTTCTTAATTAATACCAGGAAATCATTTAGCCTGTAGATTCAAACTAGACGACTGCTGAGTCTGCATTTCAAAGGGTCATTCTTCACAACCCCTACTTTCTCATGCCTTGGATGTCTGCTTCAGCCACTAGTTCACTGGAATAGGATATAAATCATTCAAGATCCTGTGCTTTCATTTCTTCCAACAGAAAACAGTTGTGTTACACACATCACAAAATATGTGTGTGTGTGTGTGTGTGTTAGCTGCTTAGTCATGTCTGACTCTTTGCAACCCCACGGACTGTAGCCCACTGGGCTCCTCTGTCCATGGAATCCTCCAGACAAGAATACTGGAGTGGGTTGCCATGCCCTTCTCAAGGGGATCTCCCTGATCCCGGGACTGAACCCATGTCTCCAGCATTGCAGGTGGATTCTTTACCATGTGAGCCATGAGGGAGAATATTAAAAACATGTGATTTCTCTGGATAACCTTCCAGTAGCATTCTTTTCCTGAACAATGAGATTGCATTCAGTTTTTCCATTGCTCTAAAGCTCAGATTTAAGATTCCAGCCATGTATAAATCTGGTTTTCCTTCTTTTCTATTTCATTTCTCTCTTATCTTGGATTAGATGTTTTTAGTGTGCCTAAATTTTCAAGTGGTCACAAATTATTTTAGAAAGTGTCACTGGGGTTTAATTAACCAACCAATTATTCAATCAGCAAAACTGACTAACTGTAGTTTGAGATGGTCAGCTCAGGCCCTAGAGAAGAGAAACTACCATTGTGAATCTGGCATGGTGCTAATGCAATGCACAAAACAATGGTATGAGTCCAAATTTTTTGACGGAGAAAAACATCTCTTATGGATGTGCGTGTGTGAGTAGTTGACACAATAAAAAATTATAGCACATTATGTAAATGCATATTTAGATCCTTTAAAATGTGCATTATTTACTTGAGAGTCAATAAAGGCTTTTCTCAAGTGGTTACAGTTTATTGCAGTGCATCCATCTGTATCCATGTTGATGTTAATAGAATTTTGTGTATTAAAAGGCACTACAAAATTGGCTGCTTCTGGGGTCTAATGCTCTTAGTACCCTAGGCCAGGAGCAGCAAAAAGTGTCACAAACACTCCGTTTGAGATGGATCTCACTACTAGTTTAAACTTTAACCAGAGGCCAGCCTTGTTTCAAACAACTGCTTGGGCTTTTCATAAAGAATACAAATAAGATGGGAAGGAAGGAAATTTGATCTGGTTTCTTTGGCTGGAATGGCACTGCCTACACATCTGAACAAAGTAGCCACAATTAAAAAGCAGAGACCCAGAATTTCCCAGAGGTGTAGGCTCAGTTATTTATTGCAAAATGATCATATTACTGGACACTTAAAAACAAGAGAGCAGGTCAGGCAGGTTGGTTTACTTGTCTATGCACCACCCCCAACCTCCACCCCACTGTGGCCCCAATTATTTAAAAGACTCTTTGGTTTTAGTTTGAAAGAGGAAAAGTTTAAAATTAAACGTTATTGTGTATATTATATATATATATATATATATTTAACTTAAAAGTATTCTTCCTCCTTTAAGGCATAATTGACTAAGACTAGGGAAGAGAAGGTCAAAGTCATTACTGTATTACTGTGTATGTTGAGAGACTTCTAAGGTCCAACAACTGATTCTTGGTCTGAGAGTCCACTACAGGGAAGAGACTTTATGGACAATTTTTTCCAGCTCAAAGATGGCCAGGGAGTCATGGCCACATCGGTTTGGTATCTTGTATTTCATTCTAAGTCTTAGAAAGAAAAAGAGACACAAGAAAGTCACCTCTCTTTACCACTGCCAGCAGTTTTGCCCAAACAGAACCTTTAAAAGTTCTAATAACCCTCCTACATTTTTGTCAAACCGAGAATTCATGATGGAAATAGATTCTTCCATTTAGGCTTGACATTGACTTAATTTCTCATCCGGGAACAACTGCAGACTCTCATGGGTTGGACAGAGAATTAGATTCATTTCATATTAATTTTTGCTTTCCGGCACTAGCCCTTAGATCCTAGTCTCTCTTCTATGGGAGGCTCCAAAGATAAGCTGTTAGGAGAGCAATGCAAATAATAAAATCAAATCCTCCTTCAGGTGCAGCGTGCTTGTCAGATGGCGTTACACAGTCTTCTTTGCTCATAGAGCAAATGACCACTCCCAAGGCCTGGCATTTGGGAAACTTCAGTCTTACCGTTAATTGACACTGTCAGTGGCAACAGGTGAAATTCCAAACTGCTTCTCTCTGTTAGCACCATTACAAGGAAAAGCTACTCATATGTCTTCAGCAGTAAGACGTTATGTAGACAAAAATAACAATTTCCATAAAGTACAAGGTGGCATTAAGAAATCCTGACTACTCATATTTAAAAGTAAAGATTTTAATAAGGCACAGTTCTAAAAGGAAGCAGAAAGTAGAAGGGGAAAAAAAAAAAAAAACACACTTTAAAAAAAGCATTCCATAAGGGAAACGGAACTTGAATTGTTTGAGCTGTCAACTACTTTGGAGTTTGCTACTTTAGAAATTCAAAACCACAGTATGTAATACCACGATAGCCTACGTACAGCTGAGAAATCTTACTGGTCCACAGCTATAATTTATACATCATTTGTGAGTCAGACCTGCCATTCATGCAAGTTTAGAAGTTGGGAGTTCTGGGATTTATTTTAACAGAGACACAAGGAACAAGGAACTGGCAATGGTTTTCAAGCCTTTAGGAGGTGGAACTTTTTCTAAATAACAAACCTTTGACTCAAACCAAGATTTTCAAAACACATCTTTAACATCACTGAATACGTGAATGAGAGAAATATATAATATTTCACGATGACTTACAAAACACCAGTATTTTTATGTTATTGCTACCAAACAAAGTAACTTTCTGTTACAATAGACTTCCAAGATAACTGATATATTCTATTCTATTTGAGTTAAGGTAGAAGTTCAGGATAGAGATCACATTCCAGTATCTTGGAAAAATAAATTTAAAAAATACAGAGAGGGGTGAGGGGCAAAAAAGATCTTTTAAAATTTTAATTTAGATCAATTTTTGCTACTTAAAGACCTTTCCTTCTCAAAGGCCCTGGTTTATAGTCTAGACTAGGGGTTGGCAAACATTTTCTGTAAATGCCAGAAAGGACATAGTTTAGGCTTTGCAGGCCTCATGGTTTTTGCTGTAATTACTCAATGCAGGAGCAGCCATAGATATCACATAAATAAATGAGCATAGCCATAACATTTTCTTTTAAGAAACAAGCAGAGGGCTAGATTCAACTGGTGGGCCATAGTCTAATGGCCCTGGGGTAAACCCACGTAATTCCTGTTCACTCTCCAAATACTGACAATGCTTTGTCTGTGAGCTGAGCACCAGATAATCTCTGTTCCTCCTACCCACTGCCTACCAAACCTGGTCCCTGTCCCAGCTGGACTTCCTGCTGATGCCTCATCTTTTGGAATGTTTCCAAAGCAAACTGCTTGCCTTCTGTATTCCCACTAACTAGCCATTGTCACTCTTGATTGACCCTTTTCACTATTAATTAACATTCCTTGGGTATGTGCTGGTTTGCCACATCCATGTGTATGTGCATGTATACACGCTAAGTTGCTTCAGTTCTGTCCGACTCTTTGAGACCCAGTGGACTGCAGCTCACCAGGCTCCTCTGCCCATGAGATCCTCCAGGCAAGAATACTGGAGTAGGTTGCCATTCCCTTCTCCAGGAGATGTTCCATACCTAGGGATTGAACCTTCATTTCCTGCTTTGCAGTCAGATTATTTACCTATGAGCTACTGGGGAAGCCCCATCCATGGGTATATCATGTCAAGTCAAACGTAAGAGTCAGAAAAGTAGTAGATAACCAACAAGGATCTACTGTATAGCACAGGGAACTACACTCAGAACTGTGTAATAACCTTTAAGGGAAAAGAATGTAAAAAAGAAAAATATATATATACATATATAAATATATAACTGAAATGAAACTAACATGAAACTAACATGACATTATAAATCAACTATATTTCAATTAAAAAAAAAAAACCCTAAGTGAATACACTAGTTCAAGCTCTTTCTGTGAGATAGAGCCCTAGCCTTTTGGTACTGACAGGGCCTCTTCTCTGAATAGACCATATTTATGCATGAATCAACTAAGCCGCCATGACGGCTAATGTGAAATGCCTGCAAACACCACACAACAGCTGTGATTGTTGGAGACGTGAAGGGGGACTGTTTAATAAGCAAAGTTGACAAGATTCAGTTCCATGAAGGGAACTTGAGCTTCTATGTAACATACAAGATATACTATAAGACGAGATGAAGAAGAGATACATCAAAACATTTAAGGGAAAAATAACCACCATAGATTGGATGATCATACAGGTTAACAGAGAGTTAATCCTCAAATGACCTGGAATTTGAAACACTAAGCTTCATGGAGGTTCTCTAGCCTATGGGAGGCCCACCAAGTGCTGGGACCTGTGCTGTTTGCAAGTCTTTGCTGACATTTCAAATAAAAAAATGCAAGACCAATACAAACAAACCCCACAACAAACAAAGCAATGACTGATCCACGGCCTCTTTTCCCACTACCCCCACCCAACTGATAGGTATACACTGAAGTTCAAGGCCCTATTTCTGAGTAACATGATTACTAAAGCACAGGTGTCAAAGCACCCTCCTGAATTCACCCTATAGGATTTAGGGATTTATTCCTACTGCTGATAAATTTCACACAAGGAGAAGTATGAGATGCATTGAGCCAGTGTTTGAAGTCAGGGTACCAAAGTCTACCCCAAGCTGAGTATCAGCTACCTCTGTGTCAAACTCCTGAGCAGCTTGGTTTTCTGTGCTGCAAAATCGAAATCCTATGTCTGTGTGCTTTTTAGAGCTCGACTATTTTGGGTTTTGAAACCATTCACTCCCTATGTGAGTCTGGGAAAAGTTACGTAACATTTTCGAACTTGCATATTCTTGTCTGTAAAATTGGATAAAATAGCACTAATTTAAGAGATTTTTCTGAAAATCAGAATTAGTGTATGTAGGTGCCTAGTACATAGTGGGCTCACACCTTTAAGAAGTATGTGTTGAGAATCTGCTGTATCCCAGACAGTGTACTGGACTCTGGGCTATGCATTACCCTGAGAGTTGTGTTCTTAGGATAAGTTGTTGCTGCTGCTAAGTCGCTGTAGTTGTGTCCGAAGTTAAGATGTACTGAAAGTACTCAGGATCATGCAGTGCCATGTGGCAGCATCGGGAATCAAGAGTTGAACTGTTCTTAGGACCTCCCTGGTGGTCCAGTGGTAAGACTCCAAGCCCCCAGTGCAGGCGGCCTGGGTTCTCTTCCTGGTCAGGGAATTACATCCCACATACCACAACTAAAGATCCTGCCTACCACGACTAAGACACAGCACAGGCAAGTGAAGAAATAAATAATTTGTGAAAAAGAGTTGAACTGTTCTCAACTGTTCCCATGGACCTGGACTTACCCGGCATGGACTGTCACTCTCCTAAGACCGAGGTTTGACCTGTGCTCTTCAAGCCCCACCTGCAACATGAACTCACTTGGCTGGTGGGAGAGCCAACTCTGCGGCCCTGGGCACAGGACAGCTGTGCTCTAATCTCCTGGACTGGGCAGCTATCAGCTTTGCTGGCCCAGCAGTCCTTCACCTGTTCTTCTGGAAACAAAGCTCGAAGGTATCTTTGGGTAACAGCCTTCCCTCCACCTCAGTCTATGCCATTGACTTCACCCTCCCCCCAGGCTCTGTGGGTGGGCATAGAACCCAGGGCACACCAATGAGAAACTTATTAACCTTTATTTTTAACGTCAGGGAAGAGACATCTGGGCCGGAGGCACAGGGAGTCCTGCTCATGGCACCAGGCCCCCAGTATTGCTGTTGCTATAGGATTGGGGGGCAGTGGCTGTCTTGTGGGAGGACTGTCTTTTTCCAGGGTGTGCTTCTGCATGCCCCAGATCTCCTCCAGCAGGCCAGAAACAGAGGCCTCAGTGGGCTTGTAACAATCAACCAGCAGCTTCTTGGCCCTGGCAGCTGGGTCTCACTACCCTCCACGCCCAGGAGTTCATTCACATAAATCTCCAGCTCCAGGATCCCCTCTTCCTGGCAGTCACAGAGGCCAGGGAACTGCTCCAGGATCCACTCCTCAGGCTAGGCGCTTCCGCAGCTCCTGAGGTCAGGCCTGACCACGACCTTCCCTCGGTTGCCTCCCTTAGCCTCACCTGCAGCCCCGGGGAAGGGGTGGGGCTTGAAAGTAGATGCTGCCACTGCCTGGCTTGCGCGCCAGGGTCACCAACACCGTAACCCCTGTCGGGCCACTGTCTGCCATGCCAGCTGCCTCCCCCGTTATCTTTCAAATGTTAGTCACTCATTTAGTCTGATTCTTTGTGACCCCCATGGACTATAGCAACCCCAGGCTCCCCTGTCCATGGCATTCTCCAGCCAAGAATACGGGAGTGGGTAGCCGTTCCCTTCCCCAGAGGGTCTTCCCAGCCAGGGATCAAACTCAGGTCTCCTACATCGCAGGCAGATTCTTTCCCACCTGAGCCACTAGGGAATCAGATCACTATCTTTTAAACATAAAGATTATTTTAAAAGCGAGCAAATGACCCACACTAGGCCACTCGGAGCATCAGGAAGGAGTTGGGCTTCTCTAGATCTCTTGCGAGAGAGCTGTTCTCTTTGCCTTGGGACTGTTACAAGGGTAGGAATTAAGCTTGGAACTGCTCATATCACCAGCGCCATGATCTGAGGAGATGCAGTCTGAGAATGAAGTTCACACAGAGGACAGAGATCTGAGAATGATAAAAAGACAGATTTCTGAAGGTATTGCCTGAGCATCTGGATCCAGTTCTACCTGAAGCCACAAACCCTCAGACTTTTCCGTTACACGAACCAATCCATTATTTTCTTTTGGGGAGAATGGAGAGGTGATTAAGCAATCTGGTTGGGTACTTTCACTTGTAAGAATATTTCACTTGAAAGAGTACTTATTAACATGTCTTCTGTTCATTATTGCAGGAGTCCCCAACTCTGGGATCTAATGCCTGATGGTCTGAGGTGGAGCTGATGTAGTAATAATAGAAATAAAATGCATAATAAATGTAATGCACCTGAATCATCCTGAAACCATCTCCTATATCCCAGTCTGTAGAAAAACTGTCTTCCATGAAACTGGCCCCTGGTACTAAGAAGGTTGGGGACTGATGCATTACTGGGTATGCAACAGTTCCACAATGCTTATTATGGTATTCAGGAATTTGAGGATTCGGGAAGATCTACAGATATCCCTCAGGGATACTAAGGTTTCCTAAATAGATACTGTACACCAATAGAATGGACCCACACAAACTGACACAAATAAATCCAAATGCCCACAAATACTTTTAATACCTTGCTATGGTATCCATTTCTTTAATTCATGAATCTCATCTGAGGAACAGCTGTTTGTTCTTCTGGTCTTTCGGGTTGAGGGGCAGGACAGTCTTGTTTGGTTTGTTCACTAGTGCCTAGCACAGTGCTTGGCAGATGATACATTCTCAAAAATTATTTGCCGATTTGACTTGTGTAAATAACAATGGTGCTTATCCCTTAGCAGGAGCCATGCCTGAATGAAGACAAGTCAAAGTGAAGTTGTCACCATGGCTGTGGGCTAGTCATCACGGTAGGGGTTCACCGGCCCCACTAGGGAGACTCGCCTGTTCTCCCAACCAAACAAGAGTGATGGGATGGTGTAACTGGGCTGGCTCATGTCCCTGAGCCCCCACCTCTTCCAGGGGCTCCTGGAAGACTTCCATAAGACTCCTCTCAGTGAGGAGAAATACACATCCTTCTGGACCCACAGGAGCAGATAAAAGAGAAAGCTGGAGTTGAGGAGTGAGGAATGAGAGAAGTGAGAATCCTTTCAAGAGAACCACATAAAAAGACAGCAAAAGATATGGGGATGGGGGGACTCTGAGTCAGCTAAGGTTTAGTAACATACTGATCACATATGTGGCCCTTTCCATATGTCATTTCACTTCCTCCTCCTATTCACACCTTAAAGTTTTGTACAGTAGGGAAAAAAGAGGCCAGCAGAGGCCAAGGGACTGGCACAAGCTTGCGCAGATCCTGAGTGGCTGGGCAGCATTTGAATTCTATTCTGTCTGACTCCATAGCCCATGTGCTTTTCATTGCACTCTTCTGCTCCCATATAAATTATTTTTCAGAGGTCAAATTGTTTATTTCCTTTCACGATATTTGCCTCATAGGCCCCTTATTGCTGTATTACAACCTGTCCACTCTGGTGTTCCTCACACGTGTTTTGTACATAGGAAAAATGAATCGTTTGGGGTGGAGAGGCAGTAACTGCTACTTAATACTAAGAAATGGCAAATGTAAAATTTACCGTGGAAATACACATTTTAAAAGGCCATCCATTCACGTGAGTGATTGAATCCACTTGTTTCAACAGTACAAAGGATGTGGCATGAAATGGGTGACTCTCCGTGATACTGCAGCCACATTAACAGGACTGTGCCTTCTCATTTCGAGTATCAGTGCTCACCCCGCTTTGCCTCCGTGGATGATAAGCTGATACTACATAAACATTGTTAAAGCTACAGTTCCATGCTACAGTAATTCACTTAACTTTAACATGATTTATGGTTCTGTCAATCGAGGAGGTTGAAATCCCTGCATTAAAGCTTAAATGCGAGCTTCATATTTAAAAGAGCAAGTGTGTGAGTGTGTGTGATAGAAGAAAACATTCCACATAAAATGGAGATACAAGCCCAATACTGCCTTTTATTCTACTCTGAAAACAGAAAAATAAAGAATGAATCTAAACATAAAATCAACATTATATTAAGCTCAACTAGAGAGACCTGATCGGGATTTATCTGGTTATAGGATTTACAGTGCAAGCAGTACCCAGAAATCTTCTCAGTGACATGATTTCAAAGAAACCTTGCCTAGAACCAGTGCCTTCAGTGTGTCTATATGTGTGGATTTATGGTTGGGGGACAAGGAGAGAGATGAAGAGAGAAAGGGGCAAGAAATTCCAAGGGAGAGCAGCTCCTTTTTTCCAAATGTGTTTCAATCTGGGTCCACGTGGTTAATCACCAAGGGAGAGATGAAGAGAGAAAGGGGCAAGAAATTCCAAGGGAGAGCAGCTCCTTTTTTCCAAATGTGTTTCAATCTGGGTCCACGTGGTTAATCACCAANGAGAGTCCCTTGGACTGCAAGGAGATCTAACCAGTCCATCCTAAAGGAAATCAGTTCTGAATATTCATTGAAAGGACTGATGCTAAAGTTGAAACTCCAATACTTTGGCCACCTGATGTGGAGAGCTGACTCATTTGAAAAGACCCTAATACTAGGAAAGATTGAGGGCAGGAGGAGAAGGGGATGACAGAGGATGAGATGGTTGGGTGGCATCACCGACACAGTGGACTTGGGTTTGGGTGGACTCTGGAAGTTGGTGATGAACAGGGAGGCCTGGCGTGCTGCAGTCCATGGGGTGACAAAGAGTCGGACATGACTGAGCAACTGAACTGAACTGAACATTTGTTTCATATGTATACATCCCAAGTTTTTTTTGTAATGTATGTAATAGCAAGAAGAGATAAGAAAGCCTTCCTCAGCAATCAATGCAAAGAAGTAGAGGCAAACAATAGAATGGGAAAGATTAGAGATCTCTTCAAGAAAATTAGAGATACCAAGGGAACATTTCATGCAAAGATGGGCTTGATAAAGGACAGAAATGGTATGGACCTAACAGAAGCAGACGATATTAAGAAGAGGTGGCAAGAATGCATGGAAGAACTGTACAAAAATGATCTTCACAACCAAGATAATCACGATGGTGTGATCATTCACCTAGAGCCAGACATCCTGGAATGTGAAGTCAAGTGGGCCTTAAAAAGTATCACTATGAGCAAAGCTAGTGGAGGTGATGGAATTCCAGTTGAGCTATTTCAAATCCTGAAAGATGGTGCTGTGAAAGTGCTGCACTCAATATGCCAGCAAATTTGGAAAACTCAGCTGTAAGGCTCGGAGAACCACACTCTGAAAAGGACACTCAGGGACAGCCTCTAGTGGACTGACAAAGTTTATGATCTAATTGTGTAGTTTTATAATTTTTAGGGAATAGAGCATAAGGCTGACTTGCACGTAGCCATTCAAGATAAACATTAAAGCATTCAAGCATAAAATACAGTTCCTACTGCCCAAGCCATAATATAGCTTTGGTGAAACTCTAAAAGGAGTCTTATCATGAAACAACAGTCTTTGCTCTCAGAAATAGGTGGTCAGAAGGAAGCCTTCGAACACCTCAAGGCCGGGTATATTGACTCTTTGTCATCCGTTCCCAGCCTCAGGCACTAGGTGAACGCTCATAACCCTTTGTTATGCTTGTTCCAGCATCCAACCTTCGTCATGAGTGAAGCAAATACATTTTCAGTATTTGCTTAAAACCTTCAAGCTCCTCCACACTCAGCAGTGGCCACAGGCCTGGAAAAGGTCAGTTTTCATTCCAATCCCAAAGAAAGGCAATGCAAAAGAATGCTCAAGCTACTACACAAGTGCATTCATCTCACATTCTAGTAAAGTAATACTCAAAATTCTCCAAGCCAGGCTTCAGCAGTACATGAACCACGAACTTCCAGATGTTCAAGCTGGTTTTAGAAAAGGCAGAGGAACCAGAGATCAAATTGCCAACATCTGCTGGATCATGGAAAAAGCAAGAGAGTTCCAGAAGAACATCTATTTCTGCTTTATTGACTATGCCAAAGCCTTTGACTGTGTGGATCACAATAAACTGTGCAAGATTCTGAAAGAGATGGGAATACCAGACCACCTGACCTGCCTCTTGAGAAAACTATATTCCGGAAGCAACAGTTAGAACTGGACATGGAACAACAGACTGGTTCCAAATAGGAAAAGGAGTATTTCAAGGATGCATATTGTCCCCCTGCTTATTTAACTTATATGCAGAGTACATCATGAGAAACGCAGGGCTGGAAGAAGCACAAGCTGGAATCAAGATTGCTGGGAGAAATCTCAGTCACCTCAGATATGCAGATGACACCACCCTTATGGCAGAAAGTGAAGAGGANTCTGTATGCAGGTCAGGAAGCAACAGTTAGAACTGGACATGGAACAACAGACTGGTTCCAAATAGGAAAAGGAGTACGTCAAGGCTGTATATTGTCACCCTGCTTATTTAACTTATATGCAGAGTACATCATGAGAAATGCTGGGCTGGAAGAAGCACAAGCTGGAATCAAGATTGCTGGGAGAAATCTCAGTCACCTCAGATATGCAGATGACACCACCCTTATGGCAGAAAGTGAAGAGGAGCTAAAAAGTCTCCTGATGAAAGTGAAAGAGGAGAGTGAAAAAGTTGGCTTAAAGCTCAACATTCAGAAAACGAAGATCATGGCATGTGGTCCCATCACTTCATGGGAAATAGATGGGGAAACAGTGGAAACAGTGTCACACTTTATTTTTTTAGCCTCCCAAATCACTGCAGATGGTGATTGCAGCCATGAAATTAAAAGATGCCTACTCCTTGGAAGAATAGTTATGACCAACGTAGATAGCATGTTGAAAAGCAGAGACATTACTTTGCCAACAAACCTCCATCTAGTCAAGGCTGTGGTTTTTCCAGTGGTCATGTATGGATGTGAGAATTAGACTGTGAAGAAAGCTGAGCACTGAAGAATTGATGCTTTTGAACTGTGGTGTTGGTGAAGACTCTTGAGAATCCCTTGGACTGCAAGGAGATCCAACCAGTCCATTCTGAAGGAAATCAACCCTGGGATTTCTTTGGAGGAAATGATGCTGAAGCTGAAACTCCAGTACTTTGGCCACCTCATGGAAAGAGTTTACTCATTGGAAAAGACTCTGATGTTGGGAGGGATTGGTGGCAGGTGGAGAAGGAAACAACGGAGGATGAGATGGCTGAATGGCATCAGTGGCTCAATGGACATGAGTCTGAGTGAACTCTGTGAGTTGGTGATGGACAGGGAGGCCTAGCGTGCTGTGATTCATGGGGTCACAAAGAGTCGGACAGAACTGAGTGACTGAACTGAACTGAACTGAAAATAATTATGAAAGTGTTAGTTGCTCAGTCATGTCCAACTCTGTGACCCCATGAACTGTAGCCTGACAGGCTCCTCTGTCCATGGAAGTTTCCAGGGCAGATTACTGGAGTGGGTAGCCATTCCCTTATCCAGGGAAAATCTTCAGGGTATATTCCCGACCCAGAGATTGAATCTGGGCCTTTTGTATTACAGATGGTGTCTTTGCTTTCTGAGCCACCAGGGAAGTCCTAAAGTAATTACAGATTTTTAATTTTTTTCTTTTTTTTAAACAAAAGTTATTCCTCAACAATATACTTTTGTCACTTGACAATATACCTTTAGGGTGTCGTTATTTAGTATATGGGCAACATCCTTAAACTTTTTTAATAATTTGATTGTATTTTATGGTGTTACCAGCTCATCCAGTAAAGAATCAGCCTACAATTCAGGAGACCTGGGTTTGATCCCAGGGTTGGGAAGATCGCCTGGAGAAGGGAATGGCAACCCATTCCAGGACTCTTTCCTGGACAATTCCATGGAGAGTGGAGCCTCAGGGGCTATATAGTTCATGGGGTTGTAAAGAGCCACGACTGAGTGATTAACACTGTCATTTTTCAATAGACATTTAAGTCTTTCCAATCTTTTGCCATTATCAATGCTACTACCATGATAGAGAGTCCCTTGGACTGCAAGGAGATCCAACCAGTCCATTCTGAAGGAGATCAGCCCTGGGTATTCTTTGGAAAGAATGATGCTAAAGCTGAAACTCAGGTACTTTGGCCACCTCATGCGAAGAGTTGACTCATTGGAAAAGACTCTGATGCTGGGAGGTATTGGGGGCAAGAGGAGAAGGGGACAACAGAGGATGAGATGGCTGGATGGCATCACTGACTCTATGGAAGTGAGTTTGAGTGAACTCTGGGAGTTGGTGATGGACAGGGAGGCTTGGCGTGCTGCAATTGATGGGATCACAAAAAGTCAGACACGACTGAGTGACTGAACTGAACTGAACTGAACTGAACCATGATTAAACTTGTACATATCCAAATTAGCACAACTGAATAAGAAGACCAATTTTCCAGGAATAAAATTGTATGGTAAAAAAGCACAAACATTTTTATAATTTTGATAGTTATTACAAAATTACTTTGTGTATGGAGTAAACATAACAAAATAAAACATATCATTTTTATATAATAATGTTTTCATATAAAATATAACATTTATACAAGATAAACATTTACCCTTTCTCCAGAATATATATATATATATATATATATATNGGTAGGGGTTCACCGGCCCCACTAGGGAGACTCGCCTGTTCTCCCAACCAAACAAGAGTGATGGGATGGTGTAACTGGGCTGGCTCATGTCCCTGAGCCCCCACCTCTTCCAGGGGCTCCTGGAAGACTTCCATAAGACTCCTCTCAGTGAGGAGAAATACACATCCTTCTGGACCCACAGGAGCAGATAAAAGAGAAAGCTGGAGTTGAGGAGTGAGGAATGAGAGAAGTGAGAATCCTTTCAAGAGAACCACATAAAAAGACAGCAAAAGATATGGGGATGGGGGGACTCTGAGTCAGCTAAGGTTTAGTAACATACTGATCACATATGTGGCCCTTTCCACATGTCATTTCACTTCCTCCTCCTATTCACACCTTAAAGTTTTGTACAGTAGGGAAAAAAGAGGCCAGCAGAGGCCAAGGGACTGGCACAAGCTTGCGCAGATCCTGAGTGGCTGGGCAGCATTTGAATTCTATTCTGTCTGACTCCATAGCCCATGTGCTTTTCATTGCACTCTTCTGCTCCCATATAAATTATTTTTCAGAGGTCAAATTGTTTATTTCCTTTCACGATATTTGCCTCATAGGCCCCTTATTGCTGTATTACAACCTGTCCACTCTGGTGTTCCTCACACGTGTTTTGTACATAGGAAAAATGAATCGTTTGGGGTGGAGAGGCAGTAACTGCTACTTAATACTAAGAAATGGCAAATGTAAAATTTACCGTGGAAATACACATTTTAAAAGGCCATCCATTCACGTGAGTGATTGAATCCACTTGTTTCAACAGTACAAAGGATGTGGCATGAAATGGGTGACTCTCCGTGATACTGCAGCCACATTAACAGGACTGTGCCTTCTCATTTCGAGTATCAGTGCTCACCCCGCTTTGCCTCCGTGGATGATAAGCTGATACTACATAAACATTGTTAAAGCTACAGTTCCATGCTACAGTAATTCACTTAACTTTAACATGATTTATGGTTCTGTCAATCGAGGAGGTTGAAATCCCTGCATTAAAGCTTAAATGCGAGCTTCATATTTAAAAGAGCAAGTGTGTGAGTGTGTGTGATAGAAGAAAACATTCCACATAAAATGGAGATACAAGCCCAATACTGCCTTTTATTCTACTCTGAAAACAGAAAAATAAAGAATGAATCTAAACATAAAATCAACATTATATTAAGCTCAACTAGAGAGACCTGATCGGGATTTATCTGGTTATAGGATTTACAGTGCAAGCAGTACCCAGAAATCTTCTCAGTGACATGATTTCAAAGAAACCTTGCCTAGAACCAGTGCCTTCAGTGTGTCTATATGTGTGGATTTATGGTTGGGGGACAAGGAGGTGGTGGTGGAAGAGTGCAAGGGAGAGATGAAGAGAGAAAGGGGCAAGAAATTCCAAGGGAGAGCAGCTCCTTTTTTCCAAATGTGTTTCAATCTGGGTCCACGTGGTTAATCACCAATCACTCTCTTCTTTTCTCAGGTGCTCACCAGGGCCGCGGCGGGGTGGGGGCGAGGGGCGGGGTGCATTTTGCCTCTTTAAGAGATTAAGGAGCCAACTGGTCTTAACTGCTCTAACCTGTCCTCCTTGGGACCACGTATTAACAGATAGCACTGCAGAAGGGCTCTCTTTAGAAGTTTGCTGCAGGGATGACAAATTAACCCAGCAGGGTGTCCCACACATCTATCTCAGTACAAATTATTAGTGTAATAGAGCTTTTAGTTATGCATTTATCTAGTAATTATTGAACGGTTACACAAAACCAAGCTGAGCAGCCACGGCCCTTTATGAGGCTCGCTCGGTGGGTGGCCTTACAGTTAATTTAGGGTACTTCTCCACTAAGCAGTTCACTTGCAGACAAATTAGCTGAACAGCCTTCTCCTTTAAATATTTTCCATGTCACAGTGAAACTCTTTACAATACAATAAAGGTACAGTTTTAATTACACGCTTCCTGACTTTTGTTTAGTTGTAGTTTTAAAACATTTGCTGGCACTGTTTTTTCCTTTGGCTGGGTAGTAATAGCTGGCTGTAAGTATCTGGCTAATGAATTTAATAATTTCCTGAACTGGGACTTAAAGGGCCTTTGCTAAAAAGCTGCTTTTCCTCTTTACCATCCAGTTCCTTCAAATCCCATCAACAACGGTGCCCATTAGGCCCGGCACCGGCACTTCAGCTAACCTTGCCCAGTGTTCACAAGCCTTCTTATTCTCTTTTCAGTGCTCCTCATAGGTGGTACTTGTTAGGTCTGTGATGCCTGCATTTGGAAGTCAATTCTGGCAATTCTGATTGTCGAAAGACAATGTAATGTTTTCTCAAATGACATACTCCAATAATAAATAAACACTTTGCATCTGTTGGCAGATTATTTCAGCACCTTGTTAGCAACAGGTACTTAATTGCTTCTCATTTTCCTGAGATGATTCAATTGCACTAAACCAGGAGAGACAAATTAAATTCAGCTCCACTGAAAGGAGCACTAGCGTGTTCTACAACTAAGTTAAAAATATTTCCTAAGAGGCAAAGGAGTCTGCTGACATGATACAAGAAAGCTAAATGAACCAACTGCTTAGGTAGGGGGTGTATGCCAAGGAAGGATGCCAAGGTCATGAGAGCGATGGAGCACCAGGGACTTCTTCCTTCTTTAGGGTCCTCAATTTGGGCAGAAACATTTATAATACCACAGCAAATATTCCATAAAAAGAGGATCAAATCATTCTGAGCTCAGTATTTCTCTTAATATCCATGAAAATAGAAGCTCTTAATTAAAACTGAGTAAATGTATGGATATGAGAGTTGAACCATAAAGGCTGAGCATCAAAGAACTGATACTTTCAAACTGTGGTGCTACAGAAGACTCTGGAAGAGTCCCTGGACAGCATGGAGATCAAACCAGTCAATCCTAAAGGAAATCAGTCCTGAACATTCATTGGAAGGACTGTTGCTGAAGCNACATGCATTTCTGTGGGAAGAGTTTTTCTTTTCTTCTAATAGGTAACCTTTTATTAGAATATGTTGTTCCCGCTCCCTTTTTCAGCTTTAAAAAAATAGTCTTGATAAAGAAGATATGAACATTTTTGAAGGGTAGTTAGGGAGTGCTCATTTTGTAATATGTTCGTCTCTCATAACCCCTTATTTGGCTGAAATTCCTGTGCTAACAGAGAGTCACTAGAGAGCAAGAACCCTCGTCCCTGCAGTGGTGCTCCCTGGAGCACTGGTCTCCATCCAGCGGGTGCCAATATTAAAGAGGTAACGGGAGACACGGCTGTCACACAATGATGGTTTCCCAACACCCTATAAATGCAGAAAAAAAGCCAAGACATTGATCCTGTGGCAGTGTTCTGTAACCGTGGCTCTTCCTATTACAGCAGGAGACTGTGGGAGGTTTAATCATCTCCCTTAATATATGCCAGTGCGGCTGAGTGTCCATGATCAATGGACTACTGTTACTAGTCTGCAGCCTTTTCATTGGCATGGATAATGGGCCTCTGCTCATGTGTCTCAGCTACAAGTTTACGCTGGTAAACTTTCCCCACTCTTACAACTGATGAATGACCATTAGCAGTCAAAGTAGGACCAGCGGAGTTGGGAATCGAGTGAACTTCATATGGAATACTGAAAACTACAATGAACCAACCTAAGTCTGCAAAATGCAACTGTGTTCCTAGCAGTTGTGACACTTGAACTCTGGTTCTAAATGTCCTGGGCTTCTGGTTGACCCAATGTTTACCAATGTTTACCAACTAAAATTACCTTTAAAAATGTATACCTTGACTTAATAATTGTGATAAGAACAGATAATGTATTATTATAGTGCTTAATTTTAACTTTCAAAAATGAGAACTGCTGGGCTTCTGGAAAAGGTCAGTTTTCATTCCAATCCCAAAGAAAGGCAATGTCAAAGAATGCTCAAACTACTGCACAACTGCACTTATCTCACACATTAGTTAAGTAATGCTTAAAATTCTCCAAGCCAGGCTTCAGCAATATGTGAACCATGAACGTCCAGATGTTCAAGCTGGTTTTAGAAAAGGCAGAGGAACCAGAGATCAAATTGCTAACATCTGATGGATCATCAAAAAAAGCAAGAGAGTTCCAGAAAGACATCTATTTCTGCTTTATTGACTATGCTAAAGCCTTTGACTGTGTGGATCACAATAAACTGTGGAAAATTCTGAAAGAGATGGGAATATCAGACCACCTGACCTGCCTCCTGGGAAATCTCTATGCTGGTCAAGAAGCAACTGTTAGAACTGGACATGGGACAACAGACTGGTTCCAAATAGGAAAAGGAGTATGTCAAGGCTATATATTGTCACCCTGCTTATTTAACTTATATGCAGAGCACATCATGCTCTGTGCTGGAAGAAGAAACTAGAATCAAGATTGCCGGGAGAAATATCAATAACCTCAGATATGCAGATTTCGCCACCCTTATGGCAGAAAGTGAAGAACTAAAGAGCCTCTTGATGAAAGTGAAAGTGGAAAGT
>SJYV01032207.1:687729-718989 GCA_006410875.1 Neotragus pygmaeus | reverse complement strand
ATCCAACCAGTCCATCCTAAAGGAGATCAGTTCTGAGTGTTCATTGGAATGACTGATGTTGAAGCTGAAACTCCAGTACTTTGGCAACCTGATGCAAAGAGCTGACTCATTTGAAAAGACCCTGATGCTGGGAAAGATTGAGGGCAGGAGGAGAAGGAGACAACAGAGGATGAGATGGTTGGATGGCATCACCGACTCAATGGACATGAGTCTGGGTAAACTCTGGGAGTTGGTGATGGACAGGGCGGCCTGGCATGGTGTGGTCCATGTGGTCACAAAGAGTCGGACATGACTCAGTGACTGAACTAACTGATGCCTTTGGGAAGAAATCTATTTCTGAAAGAAGTTTATCTCTGAAAGTTTTTAAGAAAAGGACTACAGCTAGAAACTTACTACTTATCAAATTTGGATTTAAAACTTTTCACTGAACTGTTCAGAACTTCCAGCATCTTGGCTAAAATAACAGTGTCTGTTAATAAAGTTTTACAATCACAAAATAATTGAAGGCATGCTAGAGTTCTGAATATTTTTCTACAGGAGAAAATTTAAGGGGTAAGAAGCTCATCTTTTCAAAGACAGAACTAAATTTCACTGAAAAAGTTCTATAATTTCACATATTTTTCACAATAAAAAATACATTTATTCTAATATTGACTGGTATGTATGTGTCAGATGTAGAAAGTAGTGCAACTGAGTAATCCATGAAGCCCACTGAACCCTCTAATGAGTCAATTTTGGGAACACAGACAACCTGAGAAGCTTCACAGGACAGCAAATATAATTAGAAAAAAAGATATATGGAGAACACAAATTTATACATATCAATTACTGAAAGGCTAAGAGACATCATGAATCACTTTCAAGTTTGTGAACGTTTTTTATTTGAGGTCCAATGGAAATCCAGTTTCACTGCCTCCTTCTGCAGACAGTGTCTCTAATTCTAAAGTCAGGTTGATCCACTCTCTCCTTTTACCCGGTAGCATTTAATCCTGCTGGCTTTCAACCATCATGCACTGGTAAGGTCTGTCTCCCTCAATAACCCTAACAATATTTCATACAATTAGAGAACATTAATTTTAACAATGGACTTTGGCACTTGGAGCAGAAGTTCAAGTTGATCATTTAACTGTCGTAACTTTGTGACTTCTCTGGTGGCTCAGTTGGTAAAGAATATGCCTGCAGTGCAGGAGACCCAGATTTGATCCCTTGGTGGGGAAGATCCCTTGGAGAAAGAAATGACAACCCACTCCAGTATTCTTGCCTGGAAAATTCCATAGGCAGAGACTAGCAGGCTAGTGTCCATGGGGTTGCAAAGAGTCAGACACAACTTAGTCCTTACTCAGACACAACTTAAACTGAACCGAACTTTGTGACAGAGATGGGGCAGAAACCACAGTTCCCATCTGACAGATGGTGACTGACAACGAAGAAAATCTGGTTTGCCATTGAAGACAAGGACTCAATGGAGTCATCTTTGAACCTACTCAGTACTGAACACAGCTGCTGCTGCTGCTAAATCGCTTCAGTCGTGTCCGACTCTGTGCGACCCCAGAGATGGCAGCCCACCAGGTTCCCCCATCCCCGGGATTCTCCAGGCAAGAACACTGGAGTGGGTTGCCATTTCCNTTGAACCTACTCAGTACTGAACACAGCTGCTGCTGCTGCTAAATCGCTTCAGTCGTGTCCGACTCTGTGCGACCCCAGAGATGGCAGCCCACCAGGTTCCCCCATCCCCGGGATTCTCCAGGCAAGAACACTGGAGTGGGTTGCCATTTCCTTCTCCAATGCATGAAAGTGAAAAGTAAAAGTGAAGTCGCTCAGTCATGTCCGACTCGTCACGACCCCATGGACTGCAGCCTACCAGGCTCCTCCGTCCACGGGATTTTCCAGGCAAGAGTACTGGAGTGGGTTGCTATTGCCTTCTCTGGTACTGAACACAGCCAGCACTTAATTTAAGATTCAATGACTTGGTGTGACTTGAATTATATTGATTAGATGACCAGCTCTTCTTGTTCATGCAATTCAACTGGAGGAAGATGAGAGAGACAGAAAAATTTTCTTCTTGTACTGAGGTATGAACCACTGTGTGAGGGTACCATCTTCTCTGACATGTCTGAAAATCGGTTAGATTTCTATCTGTCTAGAAGAGCATTAATGGCATTCCTACTTACAGTAGGGAGAAAGCTTGGGGAGCACAACAGTGAAAATTCAGGTTGCCTCTAGATAAGGTAAGAATTGAGTGGTAAGAGCCTGCAAAAAGGAACAATCAAGGAAGGAGCCTCGATCAAGGCTTTTCAATTGCTAACATGTATAGGTACTACCCAGAGATCTTGTTAATATTCCATGAGTCTGGGTAGGGTCTGAAAATTCTGTACTTCTAATAAGAACCCAGATGATGCCATGTTGCTGGTGCTTGGACCACATTCTGAGTAACAGATTTGACTTCACATAATATAGATTTCATAGTGTCTCATATGGGTTTTAATTAAGCTACTATAGGAGAAAATTTCTTATGGAAATCTGAAAATATTCAGACAAAAATCAAGAAAGTTGCAGAAAACATTCTACAGAAGATTTGTTATTGGAATTCTTGATATAGAGCTTGAGATAATGAATTGTCCTTTTATTTAAAAAAAAAGCATTATCTTAAAAATCAATAAAGTATTACCTTTAGAAAAAAAGGATTTGATTCCCTTAACGGAATACCCTTCGAGGTGAGAGATACTGTAATAAAATGTTATATACTACTACTTGTCAACGGGGCCCCTGGTTGAGCCTTAGCAATTGTTCTGCTTGCTGTTTTTGCTTAGTTGCTTAGTCATGTTTGACTGTTTTGAGACCCCATGAACTGTAGCCCGCCAGGCTACTCTATTCATGAGATTTCCCAGGCAAGAATACTGGAGTGGGTTGCCATTCTTCCTCTGAGGGATCTTCCTAACCCAGGGACTGAACCTGTGTCTCCTTGTCTCCTGCATTGGCAGGCAGGGTCTTTACTGCTGAGCCACCGGGGAAGCCCATTGTTTTGTTTACTACTTGCTAATAATTGGATTTGACTGAATAATAGCCTACAGATTGAGAATATAGTAAACATCAATTCTGAGAGAATTACTGGTGGCAAATTCTGCTTTCAGATTTATGGAAAGCACCCAAATTCCCTGCTTTATAGGCTTCATTCATTCACTCAATCAACATTTATTGAGTACCTATTATGTGCCAGACACTGTCAGGGATGCTGGGTGTACAGCAGCAGCAAAGACAGACTCAGGCCCACTGCTCAGAGTGTATATCCAAGTAGGAGAACATAAGATAACAGGAGAAGACGGTATAAAGAAAGGAAAAGGTTATGATTTATAGGATGACGGAAGAGAAACAGCAGCTATTTTAAGTCACTGGAAGCCTCACTGATGATGTATTATTTGAACAAAGATCTGAATCTTGAGGATTATATGATTTGATGAGAAAAATGATAGATATCTGACTTTGTTAACAGTTAATACTGTTGGTTCATGTATTATGTCCTATGTGTATTTAATAAACCCACAATCCTTCCCTGACCTGGGTGCATGTCAAGGGTTTGGGATAAGGAAGTAGGGGATTTTTCAAGTCTTTCTGATGAATAATTAAAATTTTTTTTTATTGTTATGTTTTTAATTTCAATCATACAAGCATAAATGTTTATGGTAAAAGAGGTTACTGGGTAGAGAAGACAAAACTTAACATTCCAAAATCAGAACTGAAATTTGGATTAGGGATCCCCAGGTTTATTATCTGTATGACTCTGGGCAAATCACCTAACATTTTATAATTCTCAGTTTTCATCTCTACAGAGGCAAGCTCACTCTACTTGCATGATTTAGGGCAATTAAAAAAAAAAACAAAAACACTTGGTAGACAGGAAGTACTTAAACAATTGTAGTCATAATCTTCGCCATACATACGAAAGCACCATGCTCAGTATCTGACCCAGTGTAGGCGCCTGCCTCTTGGTTTCCTTCCTATTCATTTGCATTATCAGTTCCTCTGCAGTTTTTCATTTGTCCAGATAAACAAGAGTTGATGGTATGTGCACTTTTGCTTGATAGAATTTCATAGGACTCATTTCATCAGTGCATGATTAGCTTCAAAGCTTAGAATCTAACCCAGTTTTGAGATAACTGGGAAACGAAACTAAGTGGAGAGAACAAATGCAGCATTGTAAGAGAAGCAAAAGTCAGCTTGAGGTTGTCTGATGTTTTTAAACTAACATCATCTTTAATCTCCTATGCCCTTCTTCCCAGATAATAAGAGCTGTGCACTAAAAGTGCTGAGATAAACTAATGGGGAACAGGATACTACAAAAGACATTTGAAAGAGCCCATGTAATTTACTGCATGTCTGGTTTGTTTTACTTTCCAAAGCCTTCCTGTTGCTCCAGGAAATTTGTCTCTTCTGGCAACCTTCGGCCCTCTTTTGGCCGGGGAGTGCTGAAAAGCATTTGAGGGCAGGTAAACAGATGCAAAGCTTTCTGAGTGGAGGAGTAAGCACAGGCCTTGCTTCCTGGGTCACATCGGAGACATAAACAAAGTATCCTTTAGTACTAGCTTGTGAGAATTACTCCAAATGTAGGCAACCAAGAGGCTGCTGGCCTTCAGATATGCATAAACTCCCAACACATTCTGAAGGTAATTGACATGTGTGGACCACTAAAAGCCTCCTACTCAATGAACTGTATCCCTGGGGAGATGCTAGGCCTGGATCAGTGTGGGAACAACATAAGGGTGTCCTCTGTGCCAAAAAGGGGATTGGGCTAGATGGAAAATCCCCCAAAAGGACCATCTGGCAGCATAAATTATCTATTTAAAATGGGTGGTGTAAGTTAATGACACTAAAGACACCAGGAACATGTACAACATCCTTCAGTTGAGTTTTAATGTCCCGTCAGGCCCTGTTTCAATTATGACTTTCCAATGCTGAATATGGACAAATGTAAATTTATCCACTGTCCTCTCCCAACCCTTGCATATATACCATGAAACTGCATTCTTCAATAATGAAATAGAAATAGAGAATGGGGCATCGGTCCAGGAATACAGTAAAATTGTGAGGGATTTCTCTAAAAGTATAAATTTTTTCCCTTAGAGAAGCACCCCTACAATTAATTATATGCTTACATTATATGTGTATGTGTGTATACATACATATAGTATAATATGTAGTATAATTATGTGTGTATGTGTGTGTATATATATGTATATGTATGTGTATACATATATATATATCCTCCCCCAAAGGATTTAGCCATTAAACTTTAGTTATTTAATGATCATAAGGCATACAGTTATTCGGATGTTAAAATTTATGATCAGTTGAATCATAACACGCAGAAGAGAGGAACAGAATTACTCTGAATAAAAGAGTCACTAGGTTAACATATTCTATATTCAACCTACTCCCACAGCCGCCACATAAGCTCAAAAGCAATCTACTTAAGGATCCAGAGGACAGGCTCCTGGAAGAGGAGCTTCATGTTCATCAACATAAAAAAGGCAGCTTAATCTGTGTAAAACCGAGTTAGTATGACCCTCAAGCACAATGTCCCAAACCTATATATTTTGATTCTTACTTTCACAGAAGCAGGTAAACTGGCCAGGACTTTAACTGGCCTTTTAAAAAGGGTTCAAAAAACAGGTAGATCTTTTAATTTTTTAACAGCACATAAGCTTCTCATTGGCACTATCCTGAGGTGGTGCTAATGTGCATTTGCCAGCACGGGTGGTCAGCACGTTCATTTAGGCCAGGGTGTATTTCTTGACGGCTTTCGGCAAACTGGCATGGATCTCCCTGTGGGGCGAGCTGATGCGTAGCCCTCTGTAGAAGACCCATCACACCCTGAGCACTATGTTGATGATACTTAGAAAATGGCAGCACCAGAGGCTAAACCCCATCCTTACACCTCCCATATCACCACATAATGATCTTCTTATGTGTCTGTTCTCCACCCCAACTGTGAATTCCTTGAAAGCAGGAGCCACAACCTTCTCATTCAGCTTTGAGTTCCCAGAACCAGGCATCGTGCCTCATCCACAAAAAAGCTCCCAGTGAAACTGTGAGTCAAAGAATGGATAAGCTGGGTAAAAAGATTAGGTAGAAGGGAGGCAAAATGAAATCTTCACATCTTGGTAAAGGGAACAAGATAAAGGACTCAGCTAGTGGGGACCGAGGTTTTGTTTTTAATTATCATACAGTAAAACTGCCTGGGGGCTCAGACGTGGAAGGCATGCATTTCTATTAATATGAATGTTAACACATGTGTAGATTCCTGTAACCACCACCACAATCAGGATACAGAACAGTTCCATCATCCCCCAAGCCTCCGCTGTGCTGCTTCCTCTATAGTCACACTCTCTGAAGATTCTCTTTTGATAGGTCAGGAGAGAGAAAGGAGTTAAGATTGAAGGTGAAGGGGTTCAGAGATTTTCTCGATGCTTGTTTACACAGGGAATTACTCTGAGACAAGAACGGGGAAAATCTTTTCAAATTTCCTGTGCTAGGTATAATTCTTAGTTGGGTCATGTATATTACCTCATTTAATTCTCAAGAGCACTGAAATGCCTATTATTATAGACAGATGGTAAAAATGGGGACACTTAGTCTCAGAGAGGTTAAGTGGTTTGCCCATAATCACAGAGCCAGCCGAAGCAGAGCCAGGATTACACCAGCCTGTCTTTTTCCAAAGCTCACTCTATTCTCTACATCATTAGACTTTGCATATTGAGGAAGGTACCGGAGAAGATTCCCCTACCAATCTGGAGGTTATAGACACTGAGAAAAGTTTCAAAAGGCTTCTGATATCAGAATTAGTCACATGGCTCAAGACTCCAGAGTCAGGACTAAACTACCCCAGGAGGTTAGACTAGGAGTCATCATTTGCTTAGTTCACGAAAGATGGACATAAAGATAGCTATTCCTTTTATTTTTATTTTATTTTTTTAGCTATTGCTTTTAAATAGAAAAAGAATTGTGATGACAAATCATATTTAAGAGTTTCCTCATTTTATAAAGATCCAAGTGCAAGCTACTGCACGGGGAACCCTTCTTTCCTCTCTAATGCTATTGACGCAGTCGAAAACGTTGATGGATTTTTATTTTCATTATTGTAAGATAAAACCAAACCCCAAAGGCAATTAGTATAAAATGAAAGCAAAGGCAAATGGAACGCTGGATTGCTGTGTAGTGAAAACATATGAGTAGAAAACCCTACCCACCCTTCTCAATCTTTCATCTCAGCTGAATGGCATCCTTGCACTGCCACCCTTTCATAAAAGCAGCAGTCAGCTACAAACACGTGTTCATGGGGAGAAAGTGAAAAAGTCTACTGCTCTGAGCTCACTCCCTTCGCTTTCTGCCTGGCGTCACCCCCTCCTCCCCCCATGCCTTAGACTCACAGTGGCTGCCCGCCCTGCTTACCTGGCTCCACTTCATGCCACCCGCTGGACTGGCTTCCGCTCCCCGGGGAGCGCCCTTGGCCTGTGTAAAATGGCTCTTCACCAGGACTGTCCATTTCATCCTCCACAGACTTGAGGCGCTTCGTGGAGCTGAAATAACAAACGCGTACATGTTTAAAAGCCATCCAAACCACCTTTCTCCTGGACGTGGCAGCTCTGGTGGAAAGAAAGCCAAGGCAGGAAGCAATTGGGGAACTCAGTGTAGTTCCGTGGGCTTCTCTGGGCTCCTGTTCAGTTTAGTGAGTCACTGGATGGAGAACAAACTCTTGGGTCTATGTTGTTCCAAGTGTCTGGGTTTGGTTTTTATTGTCACTTGAGTTGCTGCTGCCGCCACATCCGATTCCTTTTTCCTTTGAGGAACTGCTGGCTGGCTCCATCTCCTGTCTCCACCTGGAAGACTGGGTAGTAAGCCCACACGTGTATCTCCCAGAGTGTTGGCTGGGGCACTGCCATCAGCAATGATCCTAGACATCTACTCAACCCCTCTGGCACCCCAGGAAGGAGAAAAATCAGGGCACACAACCCCTGAAGAAAAGCCTGAATTGCCTTTTGGGTTTTTTTTGCCATATTTTCTCACCTTCTACTTAGAGCTCTTCATTTAAAAAATATTTATTGCACAGTGACAATACCTTCCTTCAACTTCTGCCTCATTCGTTCACTGTTTTATCTCTAGTGTCTAGATTGGGACCTGGCCAACTTTCACTGTCCAGGCTCTAGAGATAAAACGGTGAACAAATGAAACAAAAGTAGAAGAATTCTACTTATTCTGCTTGTGAGAATAAGGGACATGGAAAAAACAGTGACCCAGTGACTTGCTTGCCACTTCTCTACAAGGAAATTACCAAAAATGATGAAAGTGAAAGAGGAGAGCGAAAAAGTTGGCCTAAAGCTCAACATTCAGAAAACGAAGATCATGGNGGCAGGAGGAGAAGGGGACGACAGAGGATGAGATGGCTGGATGGCATCACTGACTCGATGAACATGAGTCTGAGTGAACTCCAAGAGATGGTAACGAACAGGGAGGCCTGGCGTGCTGCGATTCATGGAGTCACAAAGAGTCAGACACGACTGAGCGACTGAACTGAACCGATGCCATCAAGCGGGGATGTTTTAGCTTTGGAGAAGTATGGTTGGGAAATTTCCAGAATATATTCTATTTCTTCCAGAATATATTCTATTTCTTCCAGTTAAAGAAGTGAGGTCTTTTCCTCCCAATTTAAGGTTGCAACAGGTAAAAGGTAGTGAAATGCTACATGTTGCTAATGTTGTTCTAATTGTATTAATTGATTATGTAACCAACATACCAGAATGAGTAGATTTCATACCTGGTGTGAGTACTAGTTGGGTAATCTCTTCCTCACATGTCAGGTACAGAATTTTTAACACATATTCATTCATCAAATATTTATTGTACATCTCCCACATGACACGTACTGTGCTAAAGGCTAGAATACTGAAATGAATCAGATATAACACCTGTCTTCATGGAGTTTACAATCTCATGGATGAAGAACAAGAGGTAAGCAAAATTGTGGAAAGAGAAATACAGGTATGATGGTAGAACCACATAGAGGTTATAGTGTGTTCCTTGATGGAGGAAGAAAGCAATGATACCTAGAGAAGGTCAGGAAATGATGCCCAGAGGAGATGGTTCCTGAACTGTCTGTAAGAGAGGGGGTAAGGAGACGGAGCAGAAAGAACAGGGTAGGGACAGGCTATTACTCAGGTGATGCACTCCTGAGGCAGCCATTCTGGATTTTAAGATACTGAAATACTTCTTTATCAACTGGCAAAGTGCCACTCTCAAGCTCCTCATGTTTGCCCCAACTTTGTCACCCCATCTTTGGCCCAGGCCAGCCTCATGATCCCAAACCTAAAGGGTTAAGGTATGGCACATGACAGGCAATCCAGGACTTGGCACTGTGGCAGGGCAGCTCTGTCGTAACTGGTATGCTCCTGTCACCCAGGTTATTAGCTATTACCAACACCACTCCAGGAGGGAAGGGCACATCAAGCAGAAACACCACCACAAGCAGTGTGTGACACGCGCAGAGAGCTGACAGGTGTTTACTATGGCTAAAGTGGCAGGAGGGGTACAGAGAAAGATGGGGTGAAGGTGATAGAAGATATTGTATGTCTGGACTTTATCTTACAAGCAATAGAGGCTCCCTGAATAGATCTAAACAGGAAGTGACATCAGAGTCATCTGTCAGAAAGGTCATTCTGGTAGCTGCAGAGATGACGGCTTCTGAAGAGTTAAGGGAAAAGGAGACAGAACCTTCCCTGGGGAGACAGTTAAGAGGCCACAGCAGCCATCCAAGTGAAAAACTGAGGAAGGCCCATTTCACGGCATGAAATTCTAGTTACTGAAGTTGCCATCCAGGAGTCTTAGCCTTTAAGCTCTGTTCTCATGAAAGCTAGATTGCAGGACAGCAACAGACCTGTGGCATGCTAGCTGAGTATCCAAAGGAAAAACCTCTAACGATTTACTTAATGTCCTTTGCCTGGCTTTCCTTGAAGTTTAATGAAAAAGAGACACTCAAAGAATTTTTCTGTATTTTATGTAAAATTGTATCTAACAGAAGTACTTTATAAAAGGACATACACAAAAAAATTCCTCATACATAAAACCAGAGAAAATGTCCTATCTTTAAAAGAAATTCTAGTTTCCTTTTATTAGAAAAGGTACATTACATAACCTAGTGCTTCCCTTCTTGCCTTGGAAACCAGGCATCTCAGGGATAAACGTAAGGAATAACTCTAGGTTCAGGTTCTTGATATAAGAGTCTCTCCTATCTTTCCACATGGTTTCTGCCCTCTCTGTATTTAATATTATCTGTTGTAGTTTTTAAATTGAAAGCCACTTGAAATAATTTTAGTTAGAAGTTGAAAGAATACAAATTGAAAACAGAATAAATATTTTCTTATGTTCCCTGGCAAATTAAAGGCAAGACCTACATTCTCTGACAGGAGCTTGAGATCTGTGAAGAAGGAGATTATCAGGATTTTTTTTTAAAGCTCTAGTGCCTATCACAGTATCTGACTAATAATGGATGCTCAAACACTGCTGAATTGGGCTACAGATTTAGAAACAAGTCACATGAGTGCTTGTGACAAGGATTTGCCCAAGTGTCATGATTCAATGAGATTCCAACCAAATGGCCAACTTCATTACCTGTTCTTCTCAAACTGCCAATATTTTTCTGAGTTTCTAATGCTTTTGATTTTCTTGATGTCCTCTAGAATAAAATGCAAATACTAATGCATTAAGAGTTAGTTACTCAATTGTACTCGACTCTTTGCGACCCCATGGACTGCAGCTTGCCATGCTCCTCTGTCCATGGAATTCTCTAAGCAAGAATACCAGATTGGGTCAGTAGTCATTTCCTTCTCCAGGGGATCTTCCTGACTTAGGGATCAAATCTGGGACTCCTGTATTTCAGGCAGATTCTTTATCATCTGAGCTACTAAGGAAGCCTTACTCACATGGTTGCTGCTGGTAAGTCATTTCAGTCATGTCCGACTCTGTGTGACCCCATATTCAGCAGCCCACCAGGCTCCCTCGTCCTTGGGATTCTCCAGGCAAGAACATTGGAGTGGGTTGCCATTTCCTTCTCCAATGCATGAAAGTGAAAAGTGAAAGTGAAGTCGCTCTTAGCGTGTCATCGTGTCCGACTCTTAGCGACCCCACGGACCGCAGCCCACCAGGCTCCTCCATCCATGGGATTTTCCAGGCAAGAGTACTGGAGTGGGGTGCCATTGCCTTCTCCGACTCATGTGGTTATTAAATTCTAAAGGTGAGAGAATCTGTAGATATTAGCTGACCCCTCAGTTTGAAAGCAAGGACTGTCAGGGGTTGACACAGGATAAATGTTGGGAAGGTGGAGATACCGGCTGGAGGAGAGAACAAGATCAGGAGAAAAGAAANTGTGGTTATTAAATTCTAAAGGTGAGAGAATCTGTAGATATTAGCTGACCCCTCAGTTTGAAAGCAAGGACTGTCAGGGGTTGACACAGGATAAATGTTGGGAAGGTGGAGATACCGGCTGGAGGAGAGAACAAGATCAGGAGAAAAGAAAATTAGAAGTGCCAGGAGCGATGGGTGAAGGGCTTCCAGGACGAAGTTTACTGACTTCACAAAGCTGACAGCTGGTTTATCTTGATGAAGTTCTTTGGGATAAGAAAAGTATATTGCATCTCAATTTTTATATTACCCCTTCTATGATTTTGAACATATTTACTGGAAGGAATATAGAACCTACAGTTAATGCCTATCAATCTTCTTTATTTTTTTTAATTTAGATATGAATCAGTCATTACTTTTGTTCCTTATTTATTTTTTTTATCTTGGCTGTGCTGCACGGCGTACAGTATCTTAGTTCCCCAACCAGGGGTGGAACCCATGCCCTCTGCAGTGGAAGTTTGGAGTCCTAACAACTAGACAGCCAGGGAACCCCCAGTTATTAATTCTGGCTTCTTGCTCTTGACTATCTAACATAAATTCTATTCTCCCAGAAACACTTGAGGGACACAGGAAAGGACGAGTAAGGTATCTACAAAAGAAGGAGGATATATACTCTTGTAAGTAATGACACACCATCTCTTCTTGGATGCGGAATTTGTTCTGCCTTTAGCAATACTACCTAGAAATTAAGGGAAGACTATTATCTTTGTTTCAAATATTTGCTTAATTCCTACTATGTGCTAAGCCTAGATGCTTTATCTTATCCCTAAAGAAGAGCAAAATGCCTCTTTCCTGAGTGTTCCGAATTCTCTGAACTAAAAATATTCATTCACTTGTCAGTCTACATCATGAGAATGCAAAGCTCCTGTTACTTGACTTTACATCCATAGTACCTTATGGATCTCATATCCTTGGGACTTAATACGTGTTTGTAGCTGAATTGAAAGAGTTCAGCAGGGGTCCCCACCTTCCGTGTCATGGACCAGTACCTCCTGTCAGATCAGCAGCAGCATTAGATGAGAAATAAAGTGCACAATAAATGTCATATGCTTGACTCTCCCAACCACTCTCCCCACCCCAATCCGTGGAAGAACTGTCTTCCATGAAACTGGTCCCTGGTGCCAAAAAGGTTGGGGACCACTGCTCTAAGGGATTTGCAATCCAGAAGGGGAGGCAGGAACTGTACATATCTTCAAGATGATAATAATAATTCAAAATAGCAAATGCTAACTGTCCATGAAAAGTAGAGATGCCAGATAATCCTTTCTGGGGGCTTCCTATTCTATTCCTTCCTGAGTGAGCCCCATTCCTAAGAGGATTCAGTGTCAAAACAGTATGGTTTGAAAGTTCAGCAGCTCTAAGTTTGAATGTAGACTCTACTACTTACTTGGTCTGTGACCTTGGGCAAGTTACTTAACTTCTCTAAGTTGTGAGCTGACCCATTGTTACATGCAACACTGTCTGTACTGTAAAATTCCTGTGAAGATTAACTCCTATCAGGTATGTAAAGCACCTAATACTATGACTGCCACAGAGCAGGTGACCAATTAATATTGGCATAGCATAAACAAAGACTGATTGGTTGATGAACTTTTCTATATGGAAATCTGGGGTATTCTTCTGGGCACAGTTCCTCAACTGTACACAGATAATTCTGCTGAGTCTATATATTTAAAGAATAATTTTAAAAGAATCATCTTAGGAGAGCCTAATGAGAGCAAAACAAACATATTACCAAGTTATTAACTACTGATGCTGTGTATAATTACTGCCTTATCAGGGTTAGTTATTTGCAGAATATGGGAATGACACTAGCTTTTTAAAGTACGTTAATAACCAGGCTTCCACACAGAAAGTTGAAACAAAAGGCAAAAACAGCTGGAGAAGCTGGGGTGTCCATGGTACATGCACAGTGCACATATGAAAAACAGTCAATCGACTTTCAAATTAATCACTAACCACAAGTATTTGCAAAGCTTTTTTATGTTGACTAAGTGTAGTTACACACAAAGTCCCTTCCATCAGCAAACATTCAAAATCCTCAGAATGTATTAATACCTGAATATGTTCAAAATCTCGTTCTTTTGTTATAAATGGTTTTTTTTTGTAGGGGGGGGAGTGGCACTGGAGACGACTTTTTTATACCCCAGTGAACTAGGGGGGATATTTAAATAATGTGAAAGATGATGGTAGGACTTGGTGGTTATATCCGGGAAAATACTGTTTCTTTAACCATCTTCAACTTATTGGTAATGACTAAGCTGATGATGTTTTTTAATACATAAAGTCAAGGTAAGAATGAGTCTCTACCAGGGAAAATTTCTATCATCTGGACATTGTTTTAAATCCTCAAACGCTTGCTTTAGGAGGAATATACCTTTGTCAAATGTTTTTCTGCAAAGTACACAAACATTAAAGATCGTTCTGCACCATTCTTTTCTTTGTTGTCACAGTCCAGTGCTAAAGCCAATTTGTAAAAGAATACTGTGGGTTTAATGCCTAATCCCTTTCCCTCTGGTACAGGTTATCTGGAGACAACAGGATCTTGCAAAATGCTTCGTTCCAATTTTGGCTTTGTGACCCCAAGGGGATCAAGCACCTGGAATCGTTATCTGGTTGTGTTCTTTTAGCTTCACTCTTTTAAAGGTCTCCCGGTGCAACAGTGCTTGTGATCTGGCCCCACAAAGCTCTTGGGCTGCATTTGCTTTTACATCTTCACACTAGGATATCACATAGTTGCATCTCTCGGAGCAACTCCAATAGACTGGCTTTGAGAACTTTCAGGGCACAGTAGTAGGAAAAGAGCTGAAACTGAGCGATAGCGTTTGCTGTGGGCATGGAGACTGGGACTGTTGTCCCCAGGGCCAACTTTCTGCCAAACTAGCCAAAACGCTTTTCCCTAGTCAAGCCTTGTCCTGAATTTTCTGAGAACATGCCATTTTCATACTCCATCCTGCCTCTATGTCTTTGCTCATGTTTTCACCCCACCCAGAACACCATTCTATGACTTTCCATCTCACTAATTCCGACTAATGCTTACAGTTTACAGATAAACACAAGTCACTCATTTTGGATAAAGCTGTCTTTAACTATTTTCAGCCCATGCCACAGAATTGACTGACGGATGTGTATGTGTGAGTCTGCGTGCATATATGTGTATGTGTGTGTATATATATACACATATGTGTGTGTGTATATATGTGTGTGTGTGTGAGAGTTTATGTTGCTGTTTAGTTGCTAAGTCATGTCCAACTCATTTGCAACCCCATGGGCTGCAGCCCACAGGCTCCTCTGCCCATGGGAATTCCCAGGCAAGAATACTGGAGTGGGTTGACATTTCCTTCTCCAGGGAATCTTCCTGACTCAGGGATGGAAACCACATTTCCTGACTTGGCAGGTGGATTCTTTATCACTGAGATACCTGGGAAGCCTCCCCCTCCCCACACGCACACATAGGCATGCTGCCATGCATTTGCTCTCTCTCCTCAGTGACACTGGATATCCATTAGGGCTGAACCCACTTCTACTATCTATTACCAGAGGCACACTGCTAAGTGTCTAGTAGGCCCAGAGTTAGAAATCAAGGTGTGTAAACTATGAAGTTTGATCTCTTTAAGAGCCAACAATAAAATTACCTGGTAGAGGATGTGCTGGGTAAAGACCTCCTCATTGCTCCTGGACTCATGCTGTAGTATGAAGAACTTTCTAAATCTGAGAGAGAAAAATTGGGACCAGTTCCTGCAGCTATTGGTGCTAGAATTAAAAAAAAAAAAAAGAAAGAAATATCAGGTAAGGTCTGTGAATAAAAGATCAATGAGAGCATATTTCAGTGTTACATTTAACACATTTTATATTTGAATTTATATGGTTAGCTTATCCAAATTTATCCGTAATGAACTCAGACCTTAAAAGAACTCTGACAATAAAAATCCTCTGCATCAGAAGGACATATATTTTCTATAACATACCTTTCATCTTTCCTCTTTTTGGTAATGGTAAATTGTCACTAAGGTTGCCATATTCCTGGATGCTTCTAACCAAAATACCTTCATATTTTGGTCTGCTACTTTTCTTGAACTACCAGCATTCCCTGGGTTTTTCTGGCTTTGTTTGATCGTGATAGCTTACACACATCTGTATTTTGGAATTAGTTTTGAACTGCAAATTCATCTTCTGCAGGTCACCTAATCCCAATTTCATGCGATGAGAATGTGTGATTTCCCCTTACTCCCAATCCCCTCAGCAGCCTGCATACATCTTTACTGTCTGTCCCACCTTCCAGTTTAAGGCAAGGTCCTCAAACTACGGTCCCTGAGCCATAATTTGTGTAGATAAAGTTGTACTGGAATAGCCGCACAGCTTCATTTACATATCATCTCTGCTTCTACACTGCAAGAGCAGAGTGGCTGAGACAGAGCCCATATGGTTCACTATGCTGAAAATATTTATACAGGAAAATCTGTCGACCTCTGATTCAAGGGACTGTTAAAAATAACTGACTGCACATGATTTTCAGGGCTGACCCTTGTGTGAGATGTGATTCTCTGCACATTTTATATGTCCTGAAGCCTCTAGATATCCTGTTTACAGGAGTAACTTAATAAATATTTTTAAATGAATAAATAACATCTACCAATCTTAAAAAACAATTCTGTGTAAAATTAGTGGTGTAATTATATACATACAAGGAATCTGTTCTTTTGGAAAATTATACAAGGCGGGAACAATAGATGCATTTTTTTTTCTGTATCAAGGCATTAGTTTGAGAGTTTTAAAGCCCATAGAAATGGATATATAAATAAATTAAATAGAGGCTCATATCCATAAGAAGAAAGGATAACTAAGAAAATCACGAACCAGGGACTTTCACTCTTTCAACCAATGATTACTGAGAGTCTGCTACTGCCAAGAATTATGCTGGGTAAGGAAGACACTTAAATGAACGACATGGTCCCTACCCTGAAACAGCTCTAGGGAGTTAGGCTGACAGATTAATTTCAATACAATCTGATAAGTCCTTTGCTAGCTGCTAAGTTGCTTCAGTCGTGTCCGACTGTGTGACCGCATAGACGGCAGCCCACCAGGCTTCCCCCATCCCTGGGATTCTCCAGGCACGTACACTGGAGTGGGTTGCCATTTCCTTCTCCAATGCATGAAAGTGAAAAGTGAAAGTGAAGTCGCTAATCCTAAATAGATATGGCTGCACAGAAGTGGGTATCTAACTCAGCCAAGGGATAAGAGGTTCAAGAGAGTAAAAGGGCCTCAGCAAATGTGAGGCCTGGGAAGAATGTTAAAAGGACAAGTAGGATTTATCCATTAGAGGAATGGAGCATTCTAGGTAGAGAGAAAAGCATTTATACAGGTAAGAGAACATAAAATGTGTATTGGATTTTGATAACTTGGTATGATGTGGTATATATTAATAATACATGGGAAAGAGGGGAGATTTAAGGTCAGGTGCTAAAGAACTAGCTTGCCAATGAAAGAGATATGGGTTCAATCCTTGGGTCAGGAAGATCCCCTGGAAAAGAAAATGGCAACCCATTCCAGTAGCCTTGCCTGGGAAATTCCGTGGACAGAGGAGCCTGGTGGGCCTTGGGGTTGCAAATGAGTCAGACATGACTTAGCAACTGAAGAAAAACAATAACAATATGAAGGGTAGGTAGATTTCTTTAAGGAATATGAATTTGAATTTAGTCAGTTCTCATTTATAAGCTATGAACCTCTTATCACACTCCACTATAACAGGACTACTGGGGTTATACTACTAGTATCTAATATAATCCCTTACACTAAGAGGCAGTCAGTAAGCAATGGTCACACGTAATTGATTGCTAGTCAAAGGAAAACCAACAAAATACAGCAATGCTATTGTCAAATCTGTACTTGTAAGCTAGACACGCCACCTGTCAAGAGGATAAGTATGGGGTGGGGGAGCAGCTGAAGAATATAATCAATAAAACCAGCTGAAGAATAATATCAATCGACTGAGAGCAGTCGAGTCATTTAAATAAGAGAAGATGGGGGCATGGTCCAAGGGATAGAAAGGAGGAGCCTGGGGACAGCTGTTTAGGAGCTGAATCTGAGAACATGCATTGACTTCTGCAGTGTGGTAATGGTGGAAAAGGAGGAGTACAGGCTAATTCCTAGGACAGATGCCTGGGAAACTGGGGAGATTGTGAAGCCATAATAAAACTATGGAATTAAGCAACAGCATGAAGGGCAAAGCAATTTCTAAAATAAACACTTAGTTGTTTGATAATGGCAATGGCTAAACCTTAATCACAACTATCATTATATAAAAATAGTCACTGCTAAGGAATAGAAAATACTGAAATTCACATAGACTTTCTGAAATTCAAAATCATCTCTCAATGACAGGCTCGAATCGAGGAAGGTCTTTACTTTCAAAACAAATGGTTAGGCTTGAAAAAATGAGCGGAAACAGAGTTCTAATGAACAACTTTGTTGGTCATTTCCTAATTTGCTTTTTATATCAAATTTATTTGCATAACTTCCCCTTTGATTCAGAGAAGGCAATGGCACCCCACTCCAGTACNTAGGTCATCACAGAGCACTGAGCTGAACTCCCTGTGCTAGCCAGCAGCTTCCCACTGGCTGTTTCACACACGGCAGTGTCTATATATCTCTATGCTACTCTTTCAATTCATCCCACCCTCTTCTTTCCCTTGTGGTGTCCACGTGTCCATTTGTACACTTCTTATAGCTTTTCGCACACACTGCCTTTCCTGAGAGTTGGTACAGGCTTTCTGTGGCACAGTGATGATCAAGCTGGGGCAGAGATAAGGATGGGGCTTGGCAGCGTGGAGATGGGGGATGCTCCCGAGAAGGATGGGTTATCAAAATCTCTACTGGACCATGGTTGTTTAAAATAGCATATTAAAAATAGCCATCACCTCATCTTATTTTTAGTTTTGGTATGAAATTGGTTTGGACTTTTAAAATCAGAATGTCAAAAGGGGCATGAATAAAATGACCTGAACAACACGGCTTTATGAGATTGTAAGATTATCTTTATAGCTGTTAAATGGGCAAAAGTGAAAGAATGAATTAAGAACGACTTCCCCCTGCCCCAGTTTAAAGTTCACTGTTGTTTTAAAAATAATTTATTTATTTATTTAAAATTTGTTCATTTATTTTTGGCCATGCTGCATGGCATGTGGAATCTTAGTTCCCTGACCAGGGATCAAACCTGTGTCCCCTGTAGTGGAAGGGTGGAGTCTTAACCACTGGACCTCCAGGGAAGTCCCAAAGTTCATTCTTGGTGTTGTCCACTATATGGGTTTTGAAAATGATGTAATGACACGTATCACCATTGTAATATCTTAGAAAGTTTTCACTGCCCTAAAAATCTTCTGTGTTCCACCTGTTCACCCCACTCTCCCCTTAATCCCTGGCAACCATTTGTCTTTTTACTGTCTCATAGCTTTTTTGTTTCTACAATGTCATAGGGTCAGNATATAAAATAATTCTTGTGATTTTGTTTTCTTCTTTTCTTTAATATTGTATTTTTGAAAATCCAACCTCTACTCTAGATTTTTAATCTTTGCTTTTTGGTATTTGTTATCAATTTTGTACCTTCAAAAAACCAATCTTCAGTACCCATTTTTACTTGAGAGCGAGATTACTGGCTTGACTGCTCTCTCCTCCTTTGGAATCTCCTTTTTCTCCACCAGGTCGCCTCTGTCTCCTCCCTTCCCCTTCTCTTCTCTACCCAACTCTGTGAATCTCTGTGTGTTCCAGACAGTGGAGAACACTCAGGGAACTGATTATCTGTGTCTCTGCTTTTCATTCCCCTCTGTTATCCTCCTGGCCACCTCTGTCTCTTTCCTCCCGCTCCTCTTCTCTGTATAACTCCGTGAACATCTCTGAGCAGTCCAGACTGTGGAGTGCACATAAGGAAGTGACTACTGGCTAGCTTGCTCTCTCCTCTTTTGGTTCCACCTCATCTCATTCAGGTCACCTCTAACTCCCCTCTCCCTCTTCACTTCTCCATGTAACTCTGTGAACCTCTCTGGGTGTCCCTCAATGTGGAGAAACTTTTCATCTTTAACGTAGATATTTTATCAACAGTGTGGTATAGAAGGAGAAGTCTTGAGACTACTGTAAAAATAAAACTGAAAACCAGAAGCAGGAGGCTTAAGTCCAAATCCTGAAAACATCAGAGAACTCCTGACTCCACGGAATATTAATCGATAGGAGCCCATCAAATGCCTCCATACCTACACTGAAACCAAGCACCACCCAAGGTGCTTGGTTCGAGAGCAAGTTCGAGAGCAAGACATACCACAAAAATTCTCCAGCAACCCAGGAACACAGCCCTGAGCGTCAATATACAGGCAGCTCAAAGTTACTCCAAAACCACTGACGTCTCATAACTCATTACTGGACACTTCATTGCACTCCAGAGAGAAGAAATCCAGCTCCAGCCACCAGAACNCCTGGAGAATCCCAGGGACAGGGGAGCCTGGTGGGCTGCCGTCTATGGGGTCACACAGAGTCGGACACAATTGAAATGACTTAGCAGTAGCAGCAGCAGCCCCTTTGATTTCGTAATACTTTATGCCTTAAATAGGCCATGGGATGCAGAGGGGATTGCTGTAATGGGGGCGTGGGTCACCCATGACCCCTCTTAGCAGCCTGGCATATACCAGGTGTTTTTTGTTTTTTTTTAACTGATTTGGCTGCACTGGGTCTTGGTTGTGGCACCTGAGTTTTTCCATCATTCCTTGCAGCATGCAGGATCTTTTTCAGTTGCAGCATTTGAACTCTTAGTTGTGGCATATGGGATATAGTTCCCTGACCAGGGATCGAATCCAGGCCCCCTGCCTTGGGAGTGCAAAGTCGTAGCTACTGGACCACCAGGGAAGTCCCTTAACAGGCGCTTACAGTTTGTGCCTTCATGGAGCTTAGAGATTGGCATCTCTTGTTAACTAAAACAGAGGATAAGGCTAGATTTAGATTTTCTTCACAAGTTTCAAGATGAGGTTGAGGGTTCAGCTGGATGGAGCACTGTGGAAACTAGATAACCCGACACCTTCTTCTTGGAAGAAGACACAGAGCAAAATGTAAAGAAGATGGACTTAACGGGAGAAGTCTGAGGCCCTCTACCTGCTGGTGAACATCCAGCTGCTCTTACATTTAACACTTCTATCTATCATGCTCTAGGGCTTCCCGGGTGGCGCCAGTGGTAAAGAACCCACCTGCCAATGCAGAAGACCTAACAGATGTGGATTCCATCCCTGAATTGGGAAGATTCCCTGGAGAAGGGAATGTCAGTCCACTCCAGTATTCCTGCCTGGAGAATTCCATGGCCAGAGGAGCCTGGTGGGCTACAATCCGTAGGGTCACAGAGAGCTGGACATGACTGAGGTGATTTAGACATACACACTATCATGCTCTACTCTAGAAAATGCACTTTGCCTTGATTACATTTTCAAACTGTCAAGGGAGCCAGAATAGGTGAAGGAAGAAGAATACTCATGTGCACATGGTATGTCCACTTCTCAGAGAGAATAAAAAAATAATTAAGCCCTCAGAAACGTTCCTTGGCTTGCCTGGGTATTTTCTTCCCGTGAGCTGCTTAGTACACTGTAGCTGTAATCTAACAACACTGGGTGTCCTGGCAGCATGTGACACCTCCCTTAGCACCTATTGATTTTTGCTGAATAACGTCAGGATTTGGCAAACTGATTATATATATGTCTNTGGGTATTTTCTTCCCGTGAGCTGCTTAGTACACTGTAGCTGTAATCTAACAACACTGGGTGTCCTGGCAGCATGTGACACCTCCCTTAGCACCTATTGATTTTTGCTGAATAACGTCAGGATTTGGCAAACTGATTATATATATATGTCTTGAGTTTTAAAACCTCACTAAATTTCTGAAATGAGACTGGGTTTCACACCTGGGTTACATAACCCTAATAACTCACAGATCCAAATTCTGCTTTCTTCAAAAGACTCTTGTAAGGAAACATCGTCCGGTCCTGTCTGTGAGTATGGTTGGTATGCATGTCAGCTTATTTGAGTGGATTCTGATTCAGTGAAACTGTGACAGCCAAAGAGAAAGGCTTTTTTATATCTGAGGGTAGAGGTCACGGTCAAAATATCACTGCAATGCACTGGGTATTCTCAGTGCCTCTAATCTGGAGAACAGGATGTCTTGCCAAGTCACTAACAATTCAAAAGGTGGCCTTTCGGTAGGCTTTTCTGAGTACCTGGGGGCTCATGTTTTGAGAAGCACTTTATTTATTATACCTAACTTAAATCTTAAACAATCTTTTCAGGAAAGGTACATTTTCTAGATGAGGCGAACTAAGCCCTGGAGTGAGGTTAAATCACTCGCCCTGGATCACAGAAAGGCAAGGAAGAGAGACAGCCAGGATTAAAATTCAAGGGTGTCTCACCTCAAAAGCTGGGCTTTTCCTGCCATACCACCCTGAATTTCACGTACAATATTGGTCTTAAACTTGATATGATAAAAGGGTATATATACCTAATGGAATAATAAAAAAAATTATACCTGAATATCTAATGCAAGGCTAAATGTGTTAAATCTCACAGGGGAAATGACTAGAATGTGTTCAGTTCAGCAGCTCAGTCGTGTCCAACTCTTTGCGACCCCATGAATTACAGCATGCCAGGCCTCCCTGTCCATCACCAACNTTATGTAAGAAACGAGGCGCCGGTCTATGTTCGATGCAGGATGCAGGATGCTTGGGGCTGGTGTACGGGGATGATCCAGAGAGACGTTGTGGGGTGGGAGGTGGGAGGGGGATTCGGGATTGGGAGCTTGTGTACACCTGTGATGGATTCATGTCGATGTATGGCAAAGTCAATAGAGTATTGTAAAGTCAAATTAAAAAAAAAAAAAAAGAAGAATGGGAGTGATAGAGTAATTATTGAATATGAGAAATATTGCCTAGTGTAGGCTTCCCAGGTGGCTCAGTGGTAAGGAATCTGCCTGCCAATACAGAAGATGCAGGAAATGTGGGTTCAATTCTTGGACTGGGAAGATCCCTTGGATGAGGAAATGGCAACCCACTCCAATATTCTTGCCTGGGAAATTCCATGGACAGGGGAGGCTGACGGGCTACATATAGTCCATGAGATCACAAAGAGCTGGGCATGACTGAGTATGCCTGCATGAGAAATATTAGCACAGTAACAGCATACAAATTGAACATTGGGTGACTATAACTCTGGAGGTGGGGAAATCAGGTGATAGGTTGATTTGGGAGTCCTGGCAAAAGGGAACAGAGACCTAAACTATGCTGTGAAAATAAAATTTTCACAGTTGGTATCTGTCACCTCTTCCAGGATAGTGAATAGGTATAAAAGGCAAGTTTCTAATTATACACAATGAAAGGGCATAAATAAGCAAATAATCATATCATGCTAATAAATATAAATTATCAAAAAGATGTATATAATGAAATGTGCTAATGATGGTATTATGTCCTTTTTGCAAATCAGGGAAACGCATCTGCCCAGGATGACCAGCCACAACACTTCCTTTCTGCTCGATATATTGTGAAACTGATTTTTCTCCATACTTGACCATAGGCTTCATCATTTTTTATCTCTTATTAATATATAAGATTTTCTACCCAATTAGATTGAGGGCCAAGGGCATAGAAAAAGTGCTGGTCAGAGCCTTGGAGAGACTGTTTATAGAGTCTAGCCCTGCCAGTAACCACCAGAGGAACTTGGTTAAGTCCCTTAAACTCTTTGGCCTTCATAATGCTAGTAATAATTATAATAAAAATGAGAATCCACTACCACTGCCACCAGCGCCACTTACACCACTGATATGGTCATCACCATCACAACAACAAGGACTAACACTGACTAAGCATCACTTCTGGGCAGACACTGGCTAAGAGCTTTAAGCTCCCATCCTATTTAATCCTCACAACACCACCAGGGAGGACTGAGGCATGAGGAGGGTTAGTAACTTTCCTAGGTCATGAAATTGGGGGGTTACACCAGGTGGCCTTTAATCCTACAGATCCCACAGTCTCTTTTATATCCCCAAACAGCTGATGACCAATCAATATGTTTTGAATTAAGAAGAGTAAATATCTATTCTCTCCATTTGCACCCCCTCCCCCCAAACTTTAAGCGGTACAAGCTGACATTTAGAAATCTGTAAATACATATAAATGGTGAGAAAGGGCTTCTCATTGCTCTTAATTAGCACTGCGATTAGTCCAACCTAAAGCATTTGTGGATTTTTGCTCCACTGAGGAGTTTTCCTCAAAAGGTTAACTTTGGGGAATTGTCTCTTAGATTTTATTCTTAAATCATTCATCCCCCTTCCCCCACCCTTCTTTCCTGTCATCTGTAGAACGTAGTCTTTGTGTCATTTCTTAATAAATGGTTTGCTATTAAGGAATCATTACAGTAATGTGGGCTATTGGAAGAAAGGGGTTACTTTAGTAGCCAACCCTCTTAATGACCTGCTCTTCAGTACACATTAGTAGTTGGATAAGGTTGTGGTTATTGAACTTCTGCCATCCAGAAGACATCCAGAGACAATCTGCTCAGGCTTGCATTGTTGGAAAGAGAGGATGATGGAAATATTTTTTTTCTATCCAAAATTTCAAGCTACTCTGCCTGGGAGATGACAGGGCCCTGAGTTTACAACTTGCTTAACGGGAATCAGTGGGGAGTATTACCTAAATGACCGGTGTGGCCAGGCTATGGTTAAAAGCACATCTTCTCTGAGAGGCTGCATTCGGTTGTTGTCGTTCAGCCACTCAGTCGTGTCTGACTCTTTGCAACCCCATGGACTGTAGCATGCCAGGCTTCCCTGTCCTTCACTATCTTCTGGAGTTTGTTCAAACACATGCCCTTTGAGTTGGTGATGCCATTTAACCACCTCATCCTCTGTTGCCTTTTTCTCCTTCTGCCTGCAATCTTTCCCAGCACCAGGGTCTTTCCCAATGAGTTGGCTCTTCACATCAGGTGGCCAAAGTATTGAAGCTTCAGCTTCAGCATCAGCCCTTCCAAGGAATATTCAGGGTTGATTTCCTTTAGGATAGACTAATTTGATCTCTTTGCTGTCCAAAGGACTCTCAAGAGTCTTCTCCAGCACCACAACTCAAAAGCATCAGTTCTTCGGCACTCAACCTTTTTATGGTTCACTTCTTACATCCATACATGACTACTGAAAAAACCGTAACTTTGACTACATGGACCTTTGTCAGCAAAGTAACGTCTCTGTTTTTTAATATGCTCTCTAGGTTTGTCATAACTTTTCTTCCAAGGAGCAAGCATCTTTTAATTTTGTGGCTACAGTCATGGTGTATGGTGATTTTGGAGTCCAAGAAAATAAAATCTGTAGCTGTTTCCACTTTTTCCCCATCTATTTGCCATGAAGTGATAGGACTGGATGCCATGATCTCAGTTTTTTGGATGCTGAGTTTTAAGCCAGCTTTTTCATTCTCCTCTTTCACCTTCATCAAGAGGCCCTTTAAGCCAACTCTTTAGTTCCTCTTTGCTTTCTGCCATTAGAGCAGTATTATCTGCATAACAGAGGTTGTTGTTCACCAAATATGTATGGAGCAACTCTAATGTGCCAGGCACTGCTCCAGGTGCTTGAGATCCATCAGTGGACAAGATAAATAAAAACCCGTGCCCTGGTGGTGTTTACATTTTAAAGATTACATATCACACCTGGCCCTCCCTCAAATCTGCATGACAACTAAACAAGATGGAATAATGGCCAATAGGTATTCCCCAAGAAAGCCTATGAGGATTTAGTAGTGGATTTCCAACTTCTAAAATAACTACTGAAAGAAAAGAGAGGTACATTTCTCTCTAGAGTACATACTCTAATACACTCACTGAGACTTTGTGAACTTGTACTTTGAGATTAGAGGGGACCAAAAAAAGTCCAACAACAGCACACAGTTCTGAGGGCCCAGCACAATTTAGTGTTGTTTTGCATGCCAGAGGGAAAGGTCTTGCAAGAAAGTCCATGTCACAGGCACAAAGGAGTGAACGTGGGGAAACACTTGGTCTTCTTTCTATCAAAGGCGCAGCTGTAAACGTACAATGCTATGAAAACTCAAGCAAATCTGGAATCATCGTTAAAGGGAATTAACTTGGAAAGTAATTTACGGCAAGAAAATTCAACTCCTTTGTTATCTTCCTTTTACCATAATATGCTTCCTGAACACTGCCTATGAGAAAGGGCTTTTAGAAAGAAAAAAATAATAAGTATAGTAAAATTAACTCGTTTTATCAATTTGTGCTCTCGGCCAGAGTTTCCTGACTGTGGCTACGAGGGGCTGTAAAACTGATGAATTTGCATGGAAAAAGAAACCAGTGTAAGTAATTTGTGTAAGAGGGAACACGGACATAGACTGCTATAATTCAGACACCCTGCAGATAGCAGACTGCTGCAGTGTGAGCAGTTATGGGTTAGAAAAATGACCACACTGCATTCAGTCTGACTTGAATGGAAATCAATCATAAAGGTACTTTCTCTGCAGCTTCAACACCACAGTCTTCAGCAACTCCTTTGCCAAGCAGATTTCTGGTCTGTAAACCATGGGCTCATCTCCTTTCCCCTTTCTTCCATTCTAAAAGATCTGGCCAATGAAGGCAGGGAGTGTGTTTCTCCAGAATGGAACATAAAAGACAGGCACTGAACTAAAACAAGGGTTTCCCTCTATGTGAAAATGAACTTCCCTGCTATTATAAGATTGAAGCAATGTTTTTTATGAAATGAAGTATTAAGTGCCCAAACTCAGCAGAATGGTTTAACCCTCGCAAAGTCATCGCTAACACAGAGCACCATTTTCACACACTCATGTTTTGAGTACCCAAGGTAAGGAATATGTGTGCTTGGGGTGGCAAGAAGGTAAAGAGAGGAATTTTTATTTCTAAAAAAATTTTTTCTTTTACTAAAATAAGAACCATTCACTGATGCCCTCCTTCTTCCCCACTATGAGCCATGAAGATGGTTCATCTTTGATAGGTAATTATTAGGAGTTCAATTTGTAAATAAAGCATATTCAGGCACTTTATTGATAATCATAAAGTCTAGTCTTGGGTCTCAATAAACTTCCATATCTACTCTATAAAGCAAAGGACTGTCTGCTACTTATTTCTATATTCTAAGCACACAGTAACTGATGCTTCATACATTCACATGCAACAGATGATTACTGAATTGAACTAAAATTATATGAGCTTGTTAATGAAAAATGGTGAGGAGCTAATATTTATCAAGCATTTATTGTGTGCTAGGCAATGGAATAGGTGTTTTAATTGAATTATCTCATTTCATCCTTGCATGGGGACATGGAATGTGTATTTGTATTTATTCTCATTGACAAGTAAGACAACAAGCTGTGCGGTTAAGCAGCAAGATCAGGATCACACAGCTAAACATGTGACCAAGCAGGGACTTGAGCCCCGATATCTAGATACCTGCCAAAGAAACAGAGGTGAAACACACATTTCTCCTTGTCTTTCCTTCATCACTGGTTACTGGAGAGATGAATTTAATAAGATTTAAATAGAAAAATATTTATCACCCACCACGTAATTGGCAAAACGACTGTCGCATCCTCCCCCTTCTTACTTCTTTCTTTTTAGAGTTCTGAATGTTAGGCAGCGCCTTCACTGGGTGAAGAGCCAGACACATGGTCCAGCTGAGCAACCCGCAGTGGGGTTAGTGATGCCGACGCGTCTCTCGCATTTATGGCTTCTGCTTTTGGGATCGACACTGATTATCTGCATTTTAGAGTATCATCTCGTCACAGCTTTTGGTTGAGGTTGAATGTGGTACCCGTTTAGTATATGATACAGCCTGGGCCATGGGATTAAGTCTTTTCTGATAGGGAATGGATCTGATGGCCTACCACAGTGGTCTATAAACCAGGGATGGGCTTCTAAAGTAAGCCTCTTAACCAAAGTGCACTGGGACTATCTGACTATTAGCTATTAGGAAACCAAACTATGTCAACAGAGTCCCATCCCTACAACCTACAAATCCAGCCATCTTCAACAATTCTCAATATTTTTAGCAAGATCTGTTTAGTTTTTTTTTCCTCTTCCATCTATTGAAAAATTCTGGGTGCTAGTATGCCCTCATATCAATCACATATTGGATTAAATCAGTTTCCAATATCTGACCTAAAATGTGGCTTTTCTGAGTGTGATTCCCATCAGTCTTGTCCTTGACATGCCTATAGAGTCATCAGCAATGGTCTCTATAATCAGCAAGATTTAGTGAGGACACTACATTCCAACAAAAATCTCAACATAGTATTTGAAGTCTTATTGTGGGGTAATATAAGAATTCTTTCAGGCTTTTGGAAATCCCCAAAATGTCTTTTAGTTCCCTAAATGTTACCTATTGAATATAAATATCTGCTCTGTAAAAATCGAGGCTTATGAGTGCATAAATAAAGACTTAATAAAAACTACATTGGCAGAAATTACCTCCAGCATGCTGGGATTTTTATGTCCATAATGAAAAAGAGAGTGAAATTTTCAAATACTATAAAACCAAATACTTTTTAAACCTGAAAAAACCCACAGTATGGCTGGCCACTTAAAAAATTGTTAACATGTCAGTGTTTAGACTGAGGATTTTTAAATATCTTGCTATCCATTCAAAGCCCTGGAAGAGAAATTTCCAGGATAACATAGAAACATAGGCTTTGGCTGAAAGCTTGAGGAATAAAAATTGGGGGGATTCCTAAAGTAGATGTATTAGATCTAGTATTGGCATGCTCTTATTCTATCAGAATTACTAACTCTGAAGGGGTCACTAGAATGGTCCTTGTAATAAACTGATTTTTAGAACATGAATTCTATAACCAGCCCCTGTTAATTTATACACACACACACACTCAGCACATACACGCACACATATTTTAAATAAATTTGCTGACAGTACAGTCAGCTCAAAGATCAACTCTGAGTGAAAGATCAGAGACAGAATCCCTGTTCAATAATAATCACAGTAGTTACCACTGATGAGCATCTACTATGTGCTAGATGCTTGACATTTTCCACTTCATCCTTAAAACACTCCTGAAGGGGGTTTCTATTTCCATTACTCAGATATACGGCCAGCACACAATTCGTACTTAATAAATCTTTGCTGATTGAATAAATGATGGTTAGCTATGAGGAGAACACAGCTGAGAGGGGTTAAATGTTGCCCAAAGTCACCTCGCAGAGTCAGGTTACCTATTATCTCTGTAACTATTTTATAATACCATGATGCCATCTTGTATATGATTTTATGTAATATATCATCCAAAGAAAGAATTACCTAGAAAAGATGATAAATAGATGAACAGATGAGAAGAGATCATAACAAAATAGTGTGTATATCAAGGTGTTAAGTGTTTCTTGCTTTTTCCTGAGTCAAATCTTTACAATAAAAATATTCACAGTCTGGCAAATTTAGCAGAAGATTCAGCTAAGAAAAGAAAATGAGAGGTTGTCTAAATCTTGCCATAAGAACTCACTGCTTCAACCAGGAAGACTGTAGGGGTGTATGTGTAACACAACCTTCATGCACAGCATTGACTGATGGGTCTGCAGATGTCATGAGCTTGTTCTTATCCTAGCTCTAATTTCAGCTGAGACGGTGATCATAATACCACTGCCAGAGTGCACAACAACACAGGGTATGTGCACATTTCAATTTGTAGGTAAGTGTGGGAGCACTTTTTTACTTTATGTGGCTCTTTCTCAAGTGGGTGAGGAGAGTAGGGCAGGAAAAAAAAATCATGTTTGGCCACACAGAGTGTGAGCCAGGATTCAGAAGAATGAGTAGTTTGACGAAAATTTCTATTACTGCCAGTTCATTCCATTTGTTGCCAGCCTTACTGTCCAAATATTCACCCCAAATATGTCAAGAAAATTAAAAGAAAAAATTTATACTACAAAACATCCTTCTGAACTAACTCAATTTCAGTATTTATTTTGAAAATTTATTGAATTATAGTAGAGGAAATCCACTAAATTAAGCCAGTAAGACTGGTATTTTTTTTTCTTCCTAAGAGCATGACAATATTTATTACTTTATCTCTCTATGAGGGGCTGATTAAAACTAGAAAATAAAACATTTGCAATGTCATAAGACATTCAGAATAAGGTAGCTTTGACAGGCAAAGTGAGAAACAGATACAGGGCCAATCAGCATTTTTCATAATGCAACAGATCTTCTTGAAAAACTGCACTTTGGAGATGGGCATTTTGATTTTTTTTAAAGGATCTGCTACTCTTTTGTGTGCTGCACATGATACCCTCACTCTGGAAGAGGTGCCATTGACTTCTACAGATAGAAAATGTGTGAGATTCATTTTAAAATTACTAGTAGAGCCTGCTATTGACCATCTAATTATGCCGAGTTCCATTTATAAACATAGCTAACCACTAAGTTTATGGAGACTTTTTGTGCTGCTTTAATAGGATATTGATCGAGAGCATAGTTTGAGTGGACTGCCATTGAATTGTGTAATGGCAAACAAGAGGCAAGGTCACAGCCACTGTTCATGCTAGGGCTGCAGTCTATTTTTTATTATAATCTTTCTGGTTCTTCCCTTAATGCTCAAGCCCAAATGGTTTCTTTCAGAAGAAGAACTTGTGTAAGAATATAACCTTATTTTACAAAATAATTTCCATGCCCTGATCAAAGGCGAACCAACAGGCCGCTTGTTCAGAAAAGAAAGTTTCATATCTACTCCACTTTAATGAAGACCTAAAATTCAGCAAATATTTAAAATGGCACCCCTGGAGGATGAGGACATTTGGAGTCTCTTATCCTATACTAATTTCTTCATGAGTCTTTCTTTGCGAGAACATTTTGTAATTTTTCAAGTTTGGGCATGTCCCTGTCAAAGAGATTCATTTCCTCTTTGTACCTTGGAGGCGAGTTAATTCTGCTGTAGTAGCTCCATCGTGGCAGGTTAGCCTGTTACCAAAAGAGTGCCTACTAAATTGCTGGCCAGAAAACCAAGGGTGTGGATGTGGGTTCCCCAGAGACACACAAAGGACCTAGAGACTTCAAAAAGAATTTTACGAATGAACTGCAAGTTGGATCTTAGCAACGATTCCCGTGTGAGAATACAGAAGAGTGTGCATTTCTAAAGCAGCAAACAGCCACTAGGGTGCCACCTCATGCCAGGCTGAGCAGACGCCTTCCTCCATTCACTCCTGCTCTCCATTGACAAACACCTCGGGAATTCTGTAGCCACCCGGCAGCCTGGCTTTGTGGCAGAGCCAGGACGGTTCAGCTGCTGGATTTTAATAGATTCTGCAACAGTGCAATGGGAACCCCAAATCAGTCTGGGTAACTGAGAGTGGTTTTCACACCCAAAGATTCTAAGGCTGGCCACAGTGTACTGAGAACCCTGGCTTTTCAAAATTCCAGGGCCATGAAGTCATCCCCAGCCACGAAGTTTACTTAACCCTTGCAGCCGGCTCGGGTGTACAAACCACGGCTAGAAAATTAGAACCCGTCAGGCCAGAGTCACAATGGCCTGTGTGTATTTGCGGTTTTCCTCTTTTCCCAGTGAAGTATTTAAGGTTTCAGAGTCACTCCACCAACTTCAAGTAAGAGAGTCAGCACTTTAGAAGGAAATGGGCAGAAGGAGTGGATTTTTTTTTTTTTTTAAGGAGGACTTTCTGGGTTCATACCAGGAAGAATATCTGACAGCCTCAAAACACTCACTCTGAGGAAAACATTGGTGCCAAATAAACAAGAGAGGGTGCTGACAGAGAGCGCTATCTAAGTGGCATCTTTCAGCC